>CM042090.1:24633782-25025234 GCA_023512835.1 Taxillus chinensis | reverse complement strand
AAATGACAGTCTATCTCGATGTGTTTGGTGTGTTCGTGAAAGCTAGGGTTGGACACAATGTGCATTGCCACAATACAGACTAAACCTTGATCTAGAAACCGTTGAGTAACTGTTGTAGCCAGATGAGTTCACTTGTGGTAGCAAGTGCTTGATGTTTTGCTTCAGCAGAGGAACAAGATACAGTGGATTGCTTTTTGGCTTTGCAAGACACTAAGGAATTGCTAATGAAAATGCAGAATCCTGTAGTGGACTTGTGTGAATCAGGGCAAGAAGCCCAGTCAGCCTCAGAAAAAGCCTTCAAAGAAACTGAAACAGAAGCCTCAGTGTAAGCCTGGGATGAAGAGGAGGGTGAAAACAACAATCCTATTCCAGAACCACAAGGTAACAACCCCAACTCGATTAATCTTTGGACCCATAACACTAACATGGTAATATCTTGGATTTTAAACTCCATTTCAAAGGAGATTTCTGCTAGTGTGATTTTCTCCACTTCTGCTCGAGAAATCTGGTCAGCCCTGCTTTGATACCATGTTGAGATGTAGAAAGAAAGAGTGAGGGAAAAGGAGAATTGCATAAAGCACATTCATAAATCTGTTCTTATGCAGATACGTCCATCAAAGAGACCATATAAGAGGTCATATAAAAAATAGAGCGTCATGATACAGTTAACAACGAACTAATTGTTCCATTAAGAACAAAATTACCCAAATTAACCATTTAACTACTTATTAAATGTTGAATGCTTGTATATCGTAATACTAAACATATGCCTAAGAGCCAGGTTATTAGCCAATTACTCCTCTCTAATTCTCTCATTTGCGCCATTCTTTTCTTTTTATAAAATTGATATCAGAGCCGGGTTATAGAGATTGAAAGTAATTTCATTAACAACATATCAATGGTTTTGGTTCTTGCCTGAGATCATTGCTAGAGCATCAAAAGAACCGTAAGAGGCTTTTACACAAGCACTCCCAAAAGTCTCCGTTAACTAGGTACTTAGGAGATTATTTCGAACTAGGAAGACATAGCAATCGGAGATGACGAGCCGAGCCAGCCCTTAGGAGTATCAGCACCATATTTGTTATAAATCGAATATGGAATGAAGGACCATGTTGAATGCAGCAAAAACCCATACCATGAAATATCAAATTACGAAATTTTGCAGCTGTCAAAAAACCAGAAAACTACAACAAATTTAATAATAATAAAAAAACTATAAAAATATAAATGAAGCCACGGTGGGAGGAGGAGATTCATACCGTGACTATGAAGACTAAGGCCATCCACAAACTTTACTTTTTTGTTTGTTTTTTAGGAAACAAAAACAAGCAAAAACTGAAAGGAGAGAAAGAGAGAAAGATGAGTATAAAACGTTAGGGTATTTGGTTAGAGGATCTGCATGCAAGGCTGCTGAGTGAACCAGATAGTACAGAGATGCTGTTTGCAAGACATTTCATTGTCCACACTGAGAAAGGAATCACGTTATCGCCTTTTTTTCTTCTTCTCATACTAAGACAGATTGTTTCAAGGAGACTACTTATATAAGAAGACCTGTTTGTAGGTTGGGTTTGTGGGCTGGAAAGCATGAGTGCCATAAGCCCCTAAACCAACAGCTGCCATTTCTGTTTCCCGGATTTTAATGCGTGAGGAGCAAAACCCAAAACCACAAATATGAAACAGAGGGAGGAGAGGGAGAATTTTACCAGAAAGAGCAGCAACTCTGTGCCAGAGACGACGATCCATGGTGAGTTGACTCGGCCGATTCCTCATGAATGCGCTCTATTGGAGTTCTGATTCCGCGGATGGGAGGAGGTCGGGTCGTTGACCAGCCGAGAGAAGCTGAGACTTCTCATGAAATTAAAAAACGCTGTCGTGCGAACACATAACGAAAGGGCATATAAAAGCCAACCATTTGTAGTTTTATTTACTTATTTAATTATATTATTTATGATTTTCTTTTTGTCAAAAATTATTGTTTTAAAGTTGAAACTTCTGTTAGTATACGTACGATGAGATGAAACATATTTAATTAAATTAATTATTATTACTTATTGGTATTGAATTAGCCGTGCTTTGGGGAAGATAGAATCCTCCATAAGGAGTTCTTTTTTGCGTAATCCCCCAGTCCATTTGAGAATTTTCATATGAAATGGTAGAAACCAACTATCAATGGCCACCTACCTGTAGAATGTTGCTTTGTTTTCAACCTCTCCTGCGGGAATGGAATTGGAAGTCTTCAAGGCATAACTCATTTGCATCTTGCTTTTTTTAAAAAGGCCCTGCAACAGAAATCATTGTGCTGATTTTTCTCTAGAGAACATCATATTACAGGGTTCTTGGCTGGTCCTCTCTTTGTTTTTTCTGTAATGAATAAATAGAATATAGATCATGACCACAGTAACAGCACCTTTCCTCCATCTTTCCACAATTTTTTGGTAACTGGAGGGCTTGTATTTACCCAACCCACATAATCATGCAGTGCAGAAGATTAACAGATTATATCACCTAACAACAGACTAAAACGGATAATAGCATTTAGGCACTAACAAGTAACAACCAATGGGCATCAGCATAGCAGCATTAATATGAAATGATTATCTGTCCTGAATACTCATAACTTGAATGATCTATTTGAAACTTAAACAATATCCGTCTGAGGAATCACTATATTTGAAATGCAGGATACAAGTTGCTGAATGAACAATGCACCCAATAAAACAAACTGGGTGGGGGTCACTATTATATGGATCTGTCTTTGACCTTATAAGTTTACTAGTCGACAGGGCAGCGTGGCTCTCAGACGTGTGAATCTTTTGTACACTTGACATCGGGTTGTTAGAACAATGCTGAGGAGAAACTGCTCTTTACTCTTCAATTTTAGGAGGTTTGCGTCTCACTTATGCTTCTGCTTTTACTTCGGTTACAGTTACGACCCGAAGCAACTCCTCTGGAATTGCAGCAGGATCCAAATCCCAGCACCCTTCTGGCAAGTTAGTTGCTTCTCCTCTAAGGGACCATGATGGCACCTGGTGTGAGAAACGAAGCATCTCTCTCCTTGGGATCCATTGAATAGCATCCTTGTCTGTTTTCCTCTGATAAACAGTTTTAAAGCCATTCAATTTGATAAGAGGTGTCACGCAAACTCCAAGCTCTTCAGAGTAGTTATCGAGAACCTCTACCATCTCGTACTGGTGCCTTACTTCATCTGGGGTTGCCCTGTTCCAACTTGTTGACCAGTTTCGATAGACAGCCCATATATCACCACTTTTCGGATAGATCTGAACACAGCCCCCTCTAGCAGCCTTCTTCCCATTCAAAAGATGAGAGAAAATGTTGACATGATCAATGACATCAGAGTTCCAAGCTCGGAAATTTCCACAAGACTTGGTAAATCCACAGTCCACCCAATTTACCAACCCAAACTCGCTGTCAGTTTTAGAGTTCAAATAACTGATATGAATCTTGAACGGTCTAACAGAAATAATGTGACGAATCAAACAGTATAATCGAGGCATACCATCTTCTTCATCATATAGAGCCCATATCTGCTTTGGCTTGAAACAATCTTCTGCTCTATCCCTGTCGAAATCATGAAAATCAGGGTCAGGGACATTTATCGAGCTTGGACAAGTGTTCTTCAGCTCCAAATGCTGACCACTAACACCCATATCAGCTCTTGTAAGGCCTTTTCTCAAGGTAATGACATCATCTTTTTTCTTCTCACCCGCAGCAGAAGCAAGTCTCATCTCTTCCAGTTTCTTTTGGATTTCTGATCTTGCTTTGTCAATCAACAATTTTCTAGCATCAAATGCCGGCACAGACGAGTAGCGTTTAATTGCAGTTTCACATGGGCGGGGAACCTTGGGATTAAGTGCAATGACAGCACTTCCATTTCCATTAAGTGCTGTTACTTCTGAAGTAGTTTTGCATGTCAACTCTTCATGCCCATTTCTAGCGGTGCCCTCTATGTCCACCTTTTGTTTCTTACTTGGTTTACTCCTGGAGCCTGAAGTCTGATGGCAGCCATCCAATACATTTAGACCCCCATTAACAACAGCACTTTGCACGTGATGTTTCCCATTGACTCCTAATTTGACCTTCTCCCTTGATCTATAATGGTTATCATGGGAGGGGTACGAAATAACATTTCCAGATTTAGCATGCAGTTTGTTAGGATCCACAATTCCAGCAGAAGCTCCAGGAAATGAGTTCCACTGGAAGGACAAGTTGGGAACATAATCTGATCCATGGCCAGCAGGAAATCCTGAAGGCCCATTTCCTGTAAAAATTACAGCATTAGTTGGAAGAAATGCAACGCCATTGTGTGGATGACTTCCAAATATGTTATCATGAAACGATGGCCAAGAACTATAAGGGAAAGCACCAGTAGTTGGCGCAGACCCTGTTTCCACTGCAATGAATACACCCCGACAGTTCTTACATCTAAGTTTTTTGTTTAGATACTTCCGCAGATACTCATACTGAACTTTACAAGACGTGCAGACAGTCCAAAAAGTATGGGGATTTCCATGAGACATATGTGGCTGGCAACAAGCATTCGAAACCACTGCTCCAGATGTCTGAACTGAAGATGAGTTTGTCTGAATTACTGCAGATGATAATTTCCTATCTGTTTTCTTGAAGCTATCTGACAATAGAGTCCATGCTTCAGAAACAATCCTGAATGCTCCATCAGCACCCACACTTTTGTTCTTATCAGGGTGGAGCAACACAGCCAGCTTCATATACTGTTTTTTCACTGCAGCCTTATTTGCAGGTGGCTTCAAACCTAAAACTGAATAACAATCAATCTTGCCGCTAGCTTTCCCCTCGGAAGCAATATAAACATCCATTGTAGCCACCATTTGAGATATACCCTCCAATTCCGGGTTCAGGGTTTGAGCCTGCAAAGCAAAACTCTTCGCACCAACAAAATCCTTTTCAGCAAACCGCTTCTCAGCATTCTCCTTCGCTCTAATAGCCTCCTCTTTGTGTAACTCCATACAAAAAAATCTCAGACTTTGGAACCAATTTTCTTATTGAAACCGAAGCTATGAGTACCCTCAAATGCTTATCAATTATTGTTCCCGTGCTGTAAGGTCCTATATGCCACGAAATGCCCAACGTTAGGATTTTCAATTTCAGTACTTCATCGCCACTTTAACTTCTTCTATTAAAAGAAAAAAAAAGGAACAAGCTCGTATTACAACTAGAGATTTATCACTCACGAGAAAGACACGACGAAAACGTGGATCCAGAAACATCAAATCAAACCCAAATCTATGGTCAGTAAAAGTGAACTGAAATACAGCACAAACACGAGCACACAGAAGCAAGTACAACCCAGTTACCTAGCTCCGACAAAACCCATGATCTATAATTCTTAAGATCCAAATCTAGAAATCCTAAACACTAAAAATTTCTGGCATTATACCCAAATTTCTCCTAAATCGGAAAACCGAATCAAATCAGAACAAAAAATAGCTAAAGAAAACAGTACAGGGGCAGGCAGAAACAAACAGAGCCAAGTACGAGAATCTGAATCGAACCCACTTAGGATAGCTCAGACCCAGCAGTGCAAAACCCAGATCCTCAAAAACTCCATAGATCGATGGCCGCGAAGTTTGAGCAAAGACGATCTTATCTCTCGGAGCAGTGAGAGTGGAACAGGGGAGGAAACACGCGGTGGGTATGCTATAGATAGAAAGGGTTTGTGTGTGTGTGTGTGTGTGTGTGTGAGGTTCCGGCTAGAGACGGCGGCGAGGAGAGGGAGATCCGCCCATCGCCGACGAGCAGGAATAGTTATTAATCAGGTGAAAAAAGTAAACGCTGTTGTTAATGCTGGTCTTTTGTTTTTTGTTTTCTTCTTTTTTTCCCCCTTTTTGTTTTTTTTTTTTTTTTGGGTTTGGGGGGCGTGCTAAGATGCGCTGCAGTGCTTGTTGCACTTAATCATTTATTTTCATTGCCTTTGCTCTTTGGCTTTGCCTCCTATTAAGGCCTCCCTGCTCTGCTCTCATAAAGCCTCCTACTTTATTATTATTATAATCATTACTTTAATATATAAAATATGAAAGCGCATGAAAAAAAACAAAAAAAAAAGTGTTACTTGCCAAAACACTTCATAATAATATAGCAAGCACAGCAATACAAATTGTTTTTTTACCCATTCGATATGCGTAAAATAAAAATAGTGAGTTGAATGGGTACTTTTGGAAATAAAAATATGAACACGTAGAAAATTGATTAGGGGAAAAAATAGTAGTTTAACATCCAATTTTTCTATTTAAGTGACTTGTTTTGTTTGGACTTTTCTATTTAAGTGACTTGTTTTGTTTGGACTTTTCTATTTAAGTGACTTGTTTGGACTTTTCTATTTAAGAGAACTTGTTTGGAGTTGGAGTTGGAGTTGGAGTTGGAGTTGGGTTTGTTATTGGTGTACTTTTGCATTGAAGTATGCGATGCAGTTGGTTCTTTACTTGTAATCGAGGCAATTTACTGACATTCGTAGTGAGAGGCTGAGAGCAAGTGCTTGTAATTTGTTTTTTTAAAAAAAGGTAACACTTTTTATACCCCTACTGGTATGGGAAATGTAATAATGCACTTTTCCATGCTTGCGTATAATGTGATTAATGAAAAAAAAACTCATTTATTGTCTATCATTACCTTTTTTTTACTATTATCCGTGGTCATTATTCCAAATCTTTTCATTATTATGTCTCCTGCATTATGTATCTAGAGACCTGTTGAGGAACAGTTGGGCTGTGCATCAATGGGTTGAAGATTATAAATATTCATATTTATATATGAATATGGGACGCAATTGAGTTTTTTGTTTTTTGTTTTTAACTTCAATCTAGAACTTTACTTAATAAAAACAACAGAAAGAGAACAATTAAGCGTTTTATGGGTTTGCAATCCATAAATATATTTATATATATCGAAAACAAAACAAAAACAAAAACAAAAAAGAGTCAAGACGACAGTAGTCTTAAATCTTAATTAATTTTTGGGCTTCTCCCAAAATCTCTGAATCCATTGTCATCACACAAACGGGTCACAATGGGTGACTCAGACGGTCGCGAGGGACGACGTGTCGCCGAGTCTCTCGGTGTTGTGTTGCTGCGTAGCAGTCAACGCAGAACAGGGACAGCTCACAACTGCGCCTCGGGCGCACGCACGCCATGTAGAGGTGGCGGCGGCCGCCACAACGGGCCTCACCTCGGGGCGGTGGAGGTGGGTACAGGTGACGGAAGTATATATAAGAGGTGGGTGCTCCCAGATGGATCCATTCGCTGCACGCCAGGGGCCGCCACAGCCGACAGACACAGGCGGCGACGCCGAGCCGCTTCAGAATCTCCACGAGCACGTCACCGTTGTGGTTGATGCAGAAGCTGAGGGAAACTAAAATGTAGTTGAGGGAGGGAGAGAGTGTGGGTGTTTTGATATTTTTGATATTAAATAGAATTGGATGATACCAAAATAAAGTAATTTTGAGGTTACTGGGTAGAATCGTTAAATTTAATTTAGTTTGCTATTAGTTAGTGTATGCAATGATTAATATAAGACCCGGCTAAAAAATTAAACCGGATATATAATGATTAATAATGATTAATATAATAACCTGAAGCTGAATTGAAGCATATAATGCTTGATGTTGTACTTTTTTTAATAAGGTAAGCAATTTATTAAAACCAAATGAAAAGAACAAAATACCATCCTAAAGTAAAGGTTCTACGCCCCAAGGGCCAACAAACAATCACCGCACATTAAAGTAAAGGTGGAAAATTTGTCCCTACCTTATTGTCCCCACTATTTTGTTCCTATTTTTTATATATATAAAAAAAACTTTTGTCCTTCTTCTTATACAAAATAAAATTAACTTATAACTTTTAATTTGTAAATTTAATTTGTAAATATATATATATATATGTGTGCATGTATGTATTTATTTATTTAATGATATCTATCATGGGTATTATAATATAAAAATATGCATAGTTTTTTTAAAATCAATTAACTTCAAGAAAAAAATATGTTTGTTATAGTTTCATATAAAAGTGTTCAAAATAACAAAAAAAAAAAGAACTAACAAGTAATTTTAATTTGATTTGCTATATTTAGTTTCATTTCAATTTTTAAGGCCACAGAAGGTTAAATCAAATGATAAAATTTGACATAACATTGGAATTAAAGTCAAATCAAATTAATTTGAAATTGAATGAAAATTACATTCAATTTAATTTGGACAAAACTTACTTCTAATCCAAGGATGAGACAACATATAATGTTGACAAGTGTTTTACAATCATGTACCACACACATGACATTAACTTCATTAATTCTTTGTTATGCGACTAGCACACTTGAGACTCCTGCACCATGCTTTACCATCGATGAATAAAATTAGGGTTCAACTCGAGATGAGACCGTATGAGATCTCGAAATACTATTCATAACAAAGAAGCCAAATATGAAGTGTTTGTGAAAAACTTACTTCAAGCTAATGAGATCCAGATCTTGAAGTACATTCACATTAAAAGAGCCAAATATTACTTCGAGACAATAAGTAGTTTGAGATCTCAAAGTATCTTCACATTAAAAGAGCTAAGCATTTGCATTATTACTTTGAGATGATGGAGTTCAAAATCTTAAAGTATCTTAATATTAAAAAGACAAGTTATATGTTTTGTTCGAGATAAAAGAGTGTATATTTCAAAGTAATAAGACTTATCTCAAAATCACATATCGATGACCTGTATGGTGACATTTTTCCTTACTAAAGTTTAAAGAAAATACTTAGTAAGGAAAATGGTTTTGAATTTGTTAGAACGACTCCATATTACTATTGGTAAACATCACAAGAAGTGTTTATGACATATCTAGCAATGTTTGTTATGTCATCAGTAATGCTTGTTAAATCATTTGTGTTTCTTATGGTATCAGAATTGTTAGTTAATTACGTCATCAACAATGCTTGTTATGTTATTAACATTTCTTATCGTACCACTACTATAATTATTGTTTGCTACATCATTAGTAATGCTTATGACATCATTTGAAGATAAAACGTTGTTGTGGTACCTAACTTGCCTTTGTCAAGCCAAAAGTTATGTCATAAGCAATATAGCTCTTGCCATAATCAAGTATTGTGACATTATTATTCAATGAAATATTATTTTCTCAACAATAATACTATCATACCAAACACAACCTTGGTTTTCCAATATGAATTAGGTAATTCAAGATCTTAAAATCTTCTTGTTTTGAAGTAATACTACTAATATGTAGCTCTTTCAATGTGAAGATACTTCAAGATCTCGAATTGGTTCTTGTCTTGAAGTAATACTTAGCCTCTTTAATACATATACTTTGAGATTTTAAATTTCTTACCTCGAAGTAACTTTATCATGAACTCTTCGTACTTGACTTTTTCGTTATGAAAAGTACTTCAAGATCTTGAACTATCTCTTCTCAAACCAAATACTCCATAATTTATCCAAAACAGGATGCCTTTAGTTGTTTGAGATATAAACCAATGACTCAAACTGAAGTAATTCAATAAACAGTGATTCAATATATCTATAGTTTAAAAAGGCAACTACTTCTTTATTCATGTTGCCTTTTTATCCTTTTTAATATGTGCCAATTATTATTGCTTTTTGATGACCTATAAACACCACCTCTCTTACAACTATGAGTTAATATTGAAGTTTCGTCGGGACAACTAACATTGGATTTCAATCCATATAACAAATACATTTCTCTAACCAACGCCACGTGTCCAACTGCATAAAGTTTCTTTACTCTTGAATATTTGTGAAAAAAAGACACATACATGAGTTAAAATAATATATCATCTTTTAAAAAATCCTTTGTCACAACATATGTCATATAATGTGGGTATACCTCATATGTAGTGAATTTGATTGTATAATTTATTACCAATGAGATTCTCCCACAATACTACATTTGGTTGAAGCATTATGTATATTTATGTAGGTTAAAAGAAATCTAAAAAGGAAACATAGTATTTGTAAAATATTTAAACATTATACTTATATTTAAATATTAATTATCATGTAAAAATAGTTTATATATAAAAATAAGTTAAATAATTTTTTTATAAACATAAATATAATATTTTAAATTCACGCATCAGGCACAAATTTCCAGAAAAAAGAAAAAAAGATTCAATGACTTTTATCTCTCAGGCTCACAAGATTCAATCCAACATATTATAACGTTGCAAATGTATTATTTTTATTCTTTTGAATAACTCTTTTAATCTCTTTCATCTCTCTCCATTGCTTAGTTATTTGAGAGTTAGGTTTTAGGATTGAAGTTTGGTTGTGGAAGAGAATGAATTATTTGTGAGCATTAGAATTTAAAATTTTAATGTAGTGGTTGAAGTGATTTATGCATTTAGTTGGAGTAAACCATGGCTTTTTTTTTTTGTTCTTATTAAGAATATTTTATTCAGTCCTGGCTCCTCAAATATTAATTGTATTTTAAATAGATAATAATTCGCGGAAATCAATCCGCTAGGCGTCCGCCCCAGTTTTTTCCCTCACTCTTGTCACTCAGGTCCTCCCTTCATACCCACCCACTTCGCAGCGTCGTCTACTTCGCCACCTTCGTCGCCTCTTAACACCTTCAAACTTTCACTCCATCCCAAAATCATACATCAACACGTTTCTTCGTTCTTAGGTTTCCAACATATGGTATGCTGTACCTCATCATCTTTTTTTCTCACGCCCAACAACAACCCCCCCGATCATAGTAAGTAGATTCTTCATTTCTGGTAGAGAAACGACACGATTCCATAATTCTATGAATCATTGAAACACATCGTCAAATGTATTTTCTTTTTTGCATTAAACCCATATGATATAAATGTATGCTAAATGATATACACACCTATCCCTTTTCTAGTTATGTTAAGTGCTTGTTCCTTAGGAGTTTGTGTGGCCTGTTTGGTAGATTCCTCCTCACATCTAGTAAACCCCATATGGTATAAATGTGATAAATATGCATATGTACCTACTCGATTTTCTAGTCATGTTTTGTGCTTGTTTTCTAGGACTCGATGTGTTGGTGGGCATGTGTCAGGGTCTCTTTGTTTGATCTACGGAGGGAACAACAAATCTGATTCCTCCTCCACCTGTAGGCTTTTACAGACAGACAGAGGGACAGACAGAAGACCTGTTTTTTGTGTGTTCTGATTGAAGCATGAATTGCCTTCCATTTCGTGCGTCTTCAGCTTTGCTTAACTCAGGGGCAAAAAGCCATAATTTAACATTTCCTGGGAGTTTAGGAAGTAGGAGTCGAACCCCTCTTCCAATACCCCACAGAACAATCCCTCAGCCAAAAGGGCAAGACCTTGATTTCGTTACCGTTGCGTACAGCCACCTCGTTCACTCTGATTGGGAAAATCTTGAGACGCTTGTGCCCAGGCTAACCCCGTTTAGAATCAAGCATATTTTATTGAAGGTTCAAAGGGACTCTGTTCTTTCACTCGAGTTCTTCAAGTGGGTCCAACTCAAAAAACTAAATTCAATTACTCTAGATACTTATTCTGTGATTCTTCACATTCTCACTAAGAGTTATAAATTCAAATCAGCAGAATCTATTTTGAAAAGTGTGGTCGCATCGGATTTTCTGGAATTACCTTCAAAGCTGTTTGAAGCAATACTCTTCTCATATCGTTTGTGTGATTCTTCTCCTCGAGTTTTTAACTTGCTCTTTCAAACATATGCCCGGATGAAAAAATTGAGGAGTACTAGCGATACTTTCTGCCTGATGAAGGATTATGGGTTTCTCCCCGCCGTTGAATCTTGCAATGTGTATCTAAGTTCCCTGCTTGACCTACAGAGGACTGACATTGCATTGGCATTCTATAGAGAGATGCGTCGCTGTTGGATTTCTCCAAATGTATATACCATTAATATGGTCATATGCGCACTTTGCAAATCAGGAAAAGTGGAAAAGGCTGTTGAGGTGCTTGGTGAGATGGAGACTATGGGTTTGAGTCCTACTGTTGTGTCATATAATGCATTGATCAGTGGCCATTCTAACCGTGGCCTCTTGAACTCAGCCATGAATCTTAAAAACTCAATGGGAAAGAAAGGGGTCCACCCGGATGTTGTTACATATAACACCCTTATCCATGGGTTTTGCAAGGAGGGGAAACTAGGTGAAGCAAACAAGATGTTTAATGAGATGAAAGTCGTGGGCATAGCTGCAAACACCGTAACTTATAATATTTTGATAAATGCGTACAGCAAATTGGGTAATACTGAGATGGGCAATATGCTGTATGAGCAGATGTCAAGCACTGGAGTGAAAACTGACATCTTGACATATAATGCGTTGATAATGGGACTATGCAAGGAGGGTAAGACGAAGAAGGCAGCACATTTAGTTAAAGAGCTTGATAAGGACAACTTAATACCAAATTCTGCAACCTTCTCTGCCCTTATTACTGGGCAGTGTATGAGAAATAATTCTGAGCGTGCCTTCCAGTTCTATAAAAGTATGATAAGGAGTGGTTGCCATCCAGATCGCAACACTTTCCAGATATTGATTTCTGCCTTTTTCAAAAATAAGGATTTTGATGGGGGGTTCCAAGTTTTGAAAGAGATGTTGAAGAGATCAATAGCACCTGACAAAGATATTTTATATGAGCTCTGCAGTCGCCTGCACAGATTTGGAAAAGATGACTTGGTAATGACCTTATGCAAAGAGTTGGAAGCTGCACGTCTTGTACCCGAAGGTTTTTCTGTGGACGGCCAATATTGTCAACATCAAACCTGAGAGACACAGACAGAGATTAGAGAGACAAATTAGGATTCTTTTTGTATCCTTGTAGTCATCTGTTGTAACGTCAATGCACTGGTATTGGTTGAGTATCTTCCTTACTTTTGAAAGTGACCATATGAACAGATGTACTTTACACTTTTAAAACATGAGAAGTTCTTTCAGAGTAATAACAGAATTTTTTTTTCATTCTACATATAAAATAATTGGGTAGGAACAATTGAACTAGTCCCTGCTGGCTATTATATTCACAGCTCAGAATTCCTATTGCCTTTTGCTGTAAAACTGTTTTGCCCAGACTCTTGAAATGAAGCCTTAGTTTGTTGTTTTTATCTTATGCCTTGCATAGATTTTAGCAGTCAAATGTTGAAGCGAGTAAATTCAATCTGCATTTAAATGTTAATATAGGATGAATTATGTTCAAATTAATTTATATGATCCTATAATGACTGTATGTTATGCTGCGTGTATGGTTTATAGATCACCTACTTCTAATTAAAACTGGGGCCTAAGCCCTAAGGATTGTAACCCATTTTTTTATGATGTGATTTAGTAGAGTTAATTTGGTTTTAGTTGGTGTTGGATGGAATATATTATCTAAATTTTTTATAGATCTACTCAATGGATTCAATTTAACTCATTTGATTTCTACTTTCAAGCGGATCAACTGATTTGTGTGGGACAAGTTTGCTTCAGTGTTCTCTTTCACCTGTATCACAACATGTTACTGTACTGGATCTTTGATCCGTAAGTAGTTACTGTGTTTTCTCTTGCATGTTATTTTAGTGCTTAAAAATGGATACAAAAAATCATTTACTTGCAACAATTTTCTAAAGAAACTTTGTCGAGATTTCATTTATCAGATGTTTTCTTTTTGTAGTCTTGTAATGTTTAGAAAATTGTTTATAGAAGCTAGAAGCTATTAATAGTTTTTATCAACCTAATTTCATCCAGGCGACATTCATGAGAAGTCGTATTGAAGACAAAGCCTATTATGTGTCTTGCCTTGAACAAGTTTTCTGTTTCGTTTAGAAGTCTTTTATTTTATTTATTTGATTCATATTAAGGTTATTTTGCTATTTTATTTTAATTTTTTAATTGTAATAGATTTTTAATTATTAATTTTTGTGTATGCTTATAAATAAGTTTTATTTATGACAATTTATTCATTTAGATTATTGACTTTTTATCAGTCATAAATTCTTGATTAGAGGTTTATTTTTATATTTGGCTTTTTTGGTTTATTATTTGAATTGCTTAGGTTAGATTTTAGGTATTTGATTATCTTTTTCTAGATTGTTATTAAATCTTAATCAAGGTTTTTACCAATTTGATACTTTCATTCATTAAGAGATCATAATTCAGATTTCTCATAGAGTTATTAATTTCATTGAGAGATTCTCATCAAAATTTCTCATTGCATTAATGTTTAAGAATAAAGATTTAATCTTTATTGCATGTTCTATATTAACATGATGGACGAGGCGGCAAAAATGAACAAACAACGGTTTGAAACCTTAAAACATTTTGTTACAGAGGTTTCGATAGCTATGACAAAGATGATTCAATTACATGATAGGACTAACAAGAAAATTGATAAGGGAAAAGATCTTATAAGAGGCAAATAAACTCAAAGACATGACTGTGGGTCACGACGATCTTCGTAGGAGGTTGAAGATACTTCTAGTGTTGAAGATGGGCCCTGTTATCAGAGTTCATGTGAATCACGATGTGAGGCTGAGTTCTAATATGCTGACTTGTCTAAAGGGATTGCCAACCCAAATCCAAATTCAAATTTCTTGATACCTATGACTTCCTCTACTCGACCGACTATGGTGAATGATACCCAAGTCAAAGTCAATAATGCCTTCATTGTCGAAGACTCTTCTGACAATGTGATTCTTGTCTTCGATGATGCCCAGTTAGGCAGTGTACTTGATGCAAGGCGCACCAAGTTCGTGATTGTTCCTGACAACTTTGCATTCATAATTGGATTAATTGACGCCCAAACCTCCCAAATCATGACTTTCATCATCACTCTTTGCCATTTATGTTTGTAAAAGTATTCCACATATTAGATATGTGAGCGAAACTCAAGGTAGATTTGAGATCTTCTCTAAATTTATTTTTGAAACAATCTAATTTTGTGATAGTGATCTAGAAGGTTAACATAAAGAATGATGTCAAAAAATTTATAAAGGATTATGAATTTTTGGGATTAATGGGTCATTGTACTTTAAACGTAAAATAATTTTCTAAAATTTTCCTCAAAGACAAGAGAAATATTATTTTATGCAGACATTATTCACGAGAAGTCGTATTAAAGACAAAGCTTATGGCGTGTCTTGTCTTGAACAAGTCTCCTACTTCGTTTATAATTTTTTTATTTTTTTTATTTAATTTGTATTAGGATTATTTTTAATATTTTATTTTAATTTCTTAATTATAATAAGTTTTTAATTTTTAATTTTTATTTATGCATATAAATAAGCCTTATCTATAATAATTTATTCATTCAACTTATTAGCTTTTTATCAATAATAAATTTTAATTAGAGGTATATTTATATACTTTGGCTTTTCGATTCATTACATGAATTATTTGGGGTAGAGTTTAAGTATTTAGTTATTATTCTATAGATTGTTGTTAAATTTTAATTAAAATCTTCAACACCATGCATGACACTATTACGTGGATAAATGAATTTTGCTATCATGCTAGATCTACATAAGGCCCTCAAGGCCAAGCAAGTGAGGCATGGGCCTTAGGCCTTCACAATTAGGGCTAAAATTGAAACTCTTTTAATTAAATTTATTTAATTTAATTAGTCTTAAAAATTGTTATTTAAATTAAAAAAAAATTAAAATAATAATTAAATATTATATAATTAACTAAGAATATATAAAACAACATTATCACTCCTTAAATTAATCTTAGTAATATTTTAATGCAGTAAAATATTAATTAGTTAAATAAAAATAATTATTTAAATTGTAATTTTTAAAAAATAATATTAAAATATTATATAATTAATTAAGATAGAGAGTATGATTAGAGTAGATTATTAAAAATAACCAACTAAAATAATTTTTATATAAAATAGAGGGTAAAATTTAAGAATCATGATTAAAGATTATCTTAAAATGTGCAATAGATAATGACTTTCACCTTGAGCTCTCACTTTAGGCTCTCATTGGGGCCCGCCCTGAATCTACATTTTAGTGGTAGAAAGAGGTTAGCATTAAGGCATGGCAATGGATCGGGTCGAGCCCAGATACTGCCCGACCCGAACCCAACCTGAATTTTCTTAGCCCACCTCAAACCCACTCCGACCTACTGTTTTGGTACTTCAGGGCGGGTTAGTATTTTTTAACTTAATTTTATTTTAAAATATTAGATCGGGACGGACAAGACCCGAACCTGACCCGATGACATATCGGGGCGAGACAAACCGGGTCGGGGTGGGGCAAAATTGCCAAGCCTAATTAGCATATGGGCGGATCTATGTTGAAACAGAAATCATTCCTGGTGAAATTATTATAATTATTATTTGCAATCTTCTTTGGCATTAGATCTGGCTGGTGTCTTCCCGTATGTGGTTTTAGATTGTTCTCATTTCATGGGAATTCCTTGCAGGTTAATAATGTTTCAGAAAAAAATAGGATGATTGAAACAGATGTTAATTAACCTCTGACTTGGGCAGAGGCCTGGTGTCAGAGTTGTCAGTGGACTGGGGTTCTTTTTTCCATCACAAGTTGGGGAAACGAAACTCTTAACTTGTTCCTGTTATGGCCAAAGTCAAGACCTTGGTCCGTTCCAGGATCCTCGAGCTGAACTCGCCATCTTCTTCCCCCATGGTCCTGTCCCTCTGCACTTGATGGAGACTGCCATATCAGCAGTAATTTGTGTTTTTTGTAGTCGTGGCTTTTGCAGGTGGTGTCGTTTCTGCTCTTGCTGCAGATATTCTTCTAAGGCTTATGGGTTTTCTTGTTCTGTGGTCTGTAGTGGTGTAACAGTTTTTTTAGTATTAGCGTTAGTTTTTTTTTTTTTTTCAGAAATGCATTAGTATTAGTTTGCAAGATTGCAAACTAGCACTTCAATATTGCAGCAGTAACTACTTCACACTTGCAGTAATTTACAATCTTGCTGCACTTCAATCTTGCAGCAGTAAATTAGTACAAGAGTGAAGTAGTTATTGTGGCCTTTCTGGTTTGGGCTACTTGGCAAGATTGTCCCCGTAAGCTAGTGTTTTTCTTTTTCTTTTGTTTTTTAATTTTACATTCTTCTTTATTAATTTAATTACTTGCAAAAAAAAAAAAAACAGATGTTACTTCAACTGTGATGGTATTTCATGGTCAGGATGACATTTTCGTCGTCGCTTATGGACGTTCATTTTGCCTTCTTCACACGTGTACTAATTTCCTGCTGCAATTGCTATTTCCGTTTCAAAAAAAAAAAGTCCACAAACTTGTTTAGCATAGTAACAAATAGCTCCCTCCATTACTTAATAATAAGGTCAATAACTAAAAGATAATTTTAATTATATTTTTATGTTGCTTTTTTATTAAAAAGTTTCGTGTTATTATTGTTGTTGTTGTTATTATTATTATTATTATTATTATTATTATTTGAAAGTTAAATAATAATATTTGAAAGATGTACGTGAAACCATAACAGTACCGTTAGCCAGGCCCAGTTTAATCACTACTGACAATATTGAGCATCGGTGATTATTAAAAATCTGATGTCCATTTCAACGTAATAAATATAAGGGCCTTTTGGGAAGAATATATGTTTTTGAATGTATGTGTGGTCGGATGCAAGGTCGCGAATTTTGAGTTCGGATCCTCTAATGTCAAAAATTGCCGGCATTCCAACTATGATATCGTTTTATTCGATTTGTGTTGTATTTCCTTTCTGCGTCCGCTATGTGCCGTGCTCGCCAGCAAGACTCCTATCAAGTCACTCGCGTCCTCTGAGCGATCCGTTCAAAGTTCTTGGCAGCAGCTAGCTATCGAATTTCACATACTATACTCACTGATATGCTATGTTATGTTTTTTTGGATAAAACTTTCAAAACATATATGCTGTTCGTCTAGTTATGATTATTATTATTTTTCCATAAGTGAGGTGATTTTTTAAAATCAGAATTTGAATTTTAATTTGTTCGTGTCATCCTGCATTCTTTGCTGCATTTTAATTTATTCACATTTTGTTCTGTTTTATTTATATTCTTTGCTCTATTCATCCAGGGTGTTACGGTTTTGTTCTGTTACTCTCTCTTTATTGTTTCCATGGTGTTCTATTTATCTTACATTCTTCTTTTATTCATTTGGTTACATCCATATTTATAACATATTTGGTTACATCTATATTTATAATATATTTGGTTACATCTGGTATACAGGCTACGACATCAACATCACTATTGTATACTGACCTGTTTGGTATTATCTGTAAACAATAAACGAGAAAGAATGAAGTTATTAAAACTGATTGTAATATGGTGCAGCAGCGTGTTGTTTTGTTGTTGTTGCTTGCTTCTATCAAGGTGCAGCATGTACTGTCGTGTTGTGCAGTAGGTGCTGTCGTGTTGTGTAGCTGTGCAAAATGTGCTGTTGTGTTGTGTTTTTTTTTTTTTTTACATGAGTCAGATTAAAAATAGTAACTTTTATTTCAACTTTGTCGGAAATGAACATATTGGCAACAATAGCACGCAGATACCATAGTCATCAATTCACTTGAGCTAGTCGCATCATATCCATTAAGCATGGCGCATCAATTTCACATCAGTAGTTTATGTTAGAGTTAACTAAGCAAGCCTTATCAGCAGGTCATTCATAGAACATATTGGAAGACCGAGCAAGCCTTATCAGCAATTCATGTTTATATCTGTCGTATTTATGCAATGGTTTATCGTAGAACATATTTGAAAGAGGTACTGCATGATGCATCATTAATGTGTTGAAAATTTATGGAAATTACATATATATTCACAATAACAAATCATGGCAGATGTCTTGCAAGTTGCAGTATGTCTTATGTACAACACCCAAAAACAGTAATAAGAGCTACAATTTGTAAGAACTTATTGCAGGTGCTTTGTTGGCATGAGTGCAAGTTCCTTCTCTTCTGGTAATCTTCAATACTTTCATAGTTTCATTATCCTCTTCTGCACACTTGAACAATGGATGGATATACAACTTGTCAAGTCCAAGAACTACGTTTTTCCAGCCAGAAATATTCAAAGGAAATTCTCAATGGTCCATGTAATGAAATTCTCCTTTTAACCAGGAAGACTTACTGCAACCAAAAGTTATATATGAACATGAACCCACAAAATTCATGTTCATATCTGTCTTATTTATGCAATGGTCTATTTATGTGTGGTTAACCCACAAAATGAACCAAAAGTATAAAATTATTGAATTAATATTACTGGAAGATTTGAATTTAAAAGCTTAGGCTTAATTACTAGTGCTGAGTTGATCACATTTTGATGTAAAAGGAATCCAAGCATCTTAGCTGGCTTGGCACAAGGAACAAAAGAAATAAAGGTTATTTCTTTTTAGGGTCATTTAAAAAGAGACATTTTATTAGTTGAATAATCCATTAATCTTAAAGTCAATGAAACTATCAATCAACACAAAATCATTGACAATAATCATATTCAGTTGTAAGATTATCTAATTAAATTTTTTAGGAGATTTTGCATTTCGGAATTCACCTGAAAAATTACTTTGCATTTTAGAAAAAAGAAAAAGAAGAAACATTTCAATTTCAATTTCAATGTATATGCATAATTCATTCAAAAAAAATATTTAATTTTAAAAATCAAGATAACTACATCAACAATAAAAAGATTGAAAACCTCTAAATTTAAGATCACCTCATGAAACAATGTATACTTTCACTACAATCACATTCCAATAGAGACAACCTTATGATCCCTCATGGATTCTTCAAATGAAGTGTGAAGCCCACTATGCCTTCAACCTTAGCATAAGGATAGTCATCATTTTATCTTTGTGAAAGAAATCACCATCAATGATCATAAAAAGTGAGAAACAACAAACTAAAGAAAGTAGAAGTTCATATAGGTTGCGTCTTTCCAAAAAAAAAAAAAAATCTTACAAACAAGGCGCATAACTTCATAGAAATTTTATATACCTTCACCTTGATTAGAATAATTCCGTAGTCATAAATTACCAAGACCGGCATACAAATAATGAACCCAAAAAAAAAAACTGACACTCCATAAATTGTTTGCGAGAACACATCACAATAATTTCTATTGTTTTGACTCACACTACACATATTTTCAAGATAGGCAACAATCTAGCTAGATACATATTCCTAACCAAAACCAATGAGAATTGAGTTCTCCATTCACAACAATCAGACACAATTAAGGTAACAATTAAAGAAAAGTTTTTTGTATTCTATTTACCCAAATAAAAGCTTCCCCCAAAACCAGCCAAGTGTGATAGGAATATATAGCTCGGGTTCATGCTCAGATTAGCACTACGGTTATGCCACTCTCTCCAAAAAGGGTCTTAATTTCTCCAAATATAATCGTTTATATTTTGAAGTAGTGGAAGTTGATCTTTCAAGTTGAGGAAGTTGTTCTGACCTCGTTAATCGATATATATATATATATATATATATATTTATATATATATCAGATCACATTAACCTCAAATTCAATCAGATAATCGCGAGGGTCTTCATATATAAATCTCAATCATGCATGCCTCTTTCTTTTTCTTTTTTTCCCCAAGACATGCTAATTCCGTTTCCAAAGCAACAGAAAAATGTCGCCATGAAAAATCTATGACAGAAAGAGAGAAGAAACACTGCTTGGCCAGATTAAAACATCGATTGGGGTGGTGTCAGGTGTGTCCTTCACTGCAAATAGCCATATGGGGTTGTCAGCACCGAAGAAAGGAGCCATACAGCTAAAAAAAGGCTACGGCCCCACACCCCATTACACTTTTTTTTTTGTTTTTCTTTTTTGAAATTAGTAGCCATGTTTGCAGGGTTTGAGCCGTACAATAGAATCCCTGTCGAGCCCAAAACATCCACAAATTCAATCTCCCAGGTCAAACCCACTATCAGCCCTTGGAATTAGCATTAAAAAAAAACGCGACTGCAAACATACACTCACAAACAAAAACAAAAAAAACGAAAAAAAATGGTCCCCCACGGAATAGGCATGTCCGCTATGGAACCATTCCATCAGTCCCATCAAATGCTGAAACACGTCGCATCAATTTAAAAGTACATGCACTTCTGGCCCCCCCAAAATCTAATTTCTCCCTCCAACCCTCCTAAACATCCTAAACACGACCACCGTAACTGGTCCCTAAACATATGTAATATGTTGTTACTGGGGTCCAAAATCCCACAAGTGTACCAACGTGTCATTACCTGATGCTGCCACGTACCTGTCATTTGCCACCATGTCACTTGGGGCCTCCACCCTCTCCCTCATCCTGTACAGGTACTGCCCCGGCTCCACCTCCCAATCCCAAACCCTGATCGCCCCTCCCGCGCACATTAGCACGTACCCACCGTTCATGCACCCCATCGGTACCACCCCACGACGCCGCAGCGCCCCTCTCCCCACCAACCCAAACCTACACACCTCCACTCCATCTCGGCGCACGCTAGCCTCCCACCGGCTGTCCAAAACAACATACGCGCCATTGCTGGCGTCAACGGAAGACACGACCAGCCCACCTGGGTACTCTTCCTCCTCCCTCACCGCCATTCCTTCGTTCGTTACGTCACAGGTGAGCAACCAGTGGCGTGTGCACGCCACGATCGAATGCATGGTGGCCGCCCGGACCCGCCCCACGAATTCGATCGGCCCGTTTAATAAGTGCCAGCCCGGTACGGCTTCAGGGTTGGTGAGCGTCCCGCCCACGTAGACTGGTTCCTCGGACCGGGCGTCCCACACGCGGAAGGCGCGGTCGGGGACCCCTGCGTAGAGGCCCACCCACCACCCGTTGGAGCCCGCGAAGTCAACCAACACACCGTCCGTGAAGACGTCGCCGCTGACCGCAAGCCGCGCGATGGGCCCTCCACCGTCCACAGAGGACACTTGAACGTCTCCGTCTAAGGAAGCGAATACGAGGCGGTTGGGGGAAAGGATGATGCCGGAGACCGCGCGGGAGAAGGGGCCGAGGAGGTCCCGCTGGCGGGGGTAGAGGGTGCGGGTGTGGCGGTTGTCGCCGAGGAGGAAGAGACGGACGGAGCCATCGCCGAACCCGGCGGCGAGGTGGGTTTCGGAAAGTGCCAGGGAGGAGCACAACAGCGCGGCGGGGTCGTCGGAGGCGTCGAACTGGAGGATGGTGTGTGTGTATGTGGCGGCGCGGAAGTTGCTGACCGTGCGATGGCGGTATATGTATTCCTCGAACCAGGTGTCGCGAATCGGGTTGTCTAGGAGGGTCCATATGCGACGGGTCAGGCGTCGCCACAAGCGGTCTGATCGCGAAATGGCTCGCCACGTGGAGCACACCTGGATAGCACCCAACATTTCATCACTCACACAGAAATAAAATAAAATAAAATAAAATAAAGACAGTTAACGTATGAATCGAAGCTTAAATTAAGCATAAAAAATGAAGTAAAAAATTCATGACAGATTTTTAAAAAAAATCAAATTAAAATGAAAACAAATACCAGCAAAAGAAGTGTGTTTGTTTCCGCTTTAGACTTTACTCATGAAGTGCGGTTGGATGGGTACGTGGTTTCATTATTTTTGGTAGGTGTTTTTAAGAACTAGAGGTACTCACCACCTCTAATTAACTAGGGTGGCTTATATATCTAGGGGCGGCTAAATTAAACCAGAGATAGGGCAATTCAATTCTTTTCATGAGATTCGTTTTAATCACACCAAGGCTCCAGTTTAAATTTACCAGAACTTTATTTCTTTTTGAATGTTAACTGCGGCATTTGTGCTATATATTACAGGGTTTATGTTAAAAACACATCATATCATACGAGTCTGACCAAATCAGTTTTTACTTTTACTCGGGCGGCGCCAACAGACACCACTCGTATATATATATATATATATATATATATATATATATATATGATCTATCTGTGTTCGTTCTACTTGAAGTACTGCAGTGTACAAAGCGTGCAATAACGTGCATGCATGCTATACTTAATTTTCTCTTCATTTCCACGATAGGGCGGTCCTCATTAAAATTAAAGTGAAGAATCTACTTTCCTCTCAACCAATATTTGTCCGTCTTCTTTCTCTCTATACTGGCTCTTTGACCACCAATTCCGTTGGTTACTTCAACAATTTGCCACCTAGGCCTTTTTGTTTTTTTATCAGACCCTTCTAACTACTAAATCAACATATAATTCATATTTTATGACCTACGTTTTCGTTTTAATTATTTTTTATTTAACCATTATATTAGAGTACATCATGATTTTGATGAACTATTTATGGGTATGTAGTATTGCATGTACATGTGTAGAGCCGGCCTGCTCTTTTGCAAGGTAAAGTGATCGCTTGAAGCTCAGGGCTTTCAGTCTGACCTTTTGTTTTATTGTCTTTCGCCTTTTACCTTTCACGTCTCTACTACAATCTCAGGACACTACTGTATTAGGACAATCTCTCTTGTTTTTATCACTTTCAGACTCTGGCAGGGCCACTAAAATCCCAAGGCCGGCCCTGAAATAACGTGGAGTCAGATAAGTACTATCAATGACCTTAATCGCACAACTTGTGAGAGTCTAATAACGTGAGAATCTAAGCATGAAGAGCCCCTTAAGGGGTAGAGATGTCAGAGAGTAGCACTCCTAGATCAAGCATGAAATGTAAATGCAACAAGCACAACACATAACGCTTGCTACGTACATGTACCGTGCAAAGCTTGAAGATGCCAGAAATATCCAAATCTTTTTGACCCATTTATAACTCATATTTATATTTGTGTTGGAACACTTACAAACTTTAATTGAGTGTAATGCATAGGTGATTTTAATTGCTTCATAAATAATAAATTTATTTTTATCTTTGTATAATTAATTATAATTTGATATTATTTTGATATTTAATGAAATTTGAATTATTAAAATTGTGATATTGAAAATTTTAAAATACATAACAATCTAGTATTTGTATTGTTTAATGTATTTTCAATTTTTGATTGTCATTGTGATAATTGATATAATGATGTTTGTGATAATTAACCTTCACCTATATGAATAAATAATCTTATTTGTAATGAATATGAAACACCCTAAAAAAATTCTAGTCACCCTGAGTTTAAAGAATGTCTTGTGTGGTCGTGGCCGTAAGCCTTACTGATCGAACCACGTAAATATCTCCATCCTCTCTTGATTCTTTTCTTCTCGCAACACCCTTCTTTTTATGTCGTAAGTTTGCGTTGTATGTTCACGGATGTCACTTTGTTATGATTGAGAGAAGAGGAGGCGTATTATATATATATGACTCCATTCTACTACCAGCCAGTAATCCGTCCAACTGGAGACCTGTGCTAGCTAGTCCATGCCATGCGCCGGATCCGCCTTTACAAATCACGCTGGCCCAGTGTATATGAACTTTGGGGCTGATATATGTACACACACACACACACACACACACACAACATATATATATATATATATATATATATAGAGAGAGAGAGAGAGAGAGAGAGAGCCTTGTTGAGAAGGAATGGAGTTGTGTTGAGCTACCATATGCCTAGTCTATCTTTCTGTTTTTACTTTTGCCTTTCCCCCAAGCATGCATTGGCCATCTTGGCCGGTTCTATGGTTTTATTTATTTATTATTATCTTTTTGATTCACTTTATATGGGAGGCAAGGCCTACGGACAGCCTCGGGCCAACAGTACAACACTCCCATTTTCCTTAATTTTTGGTATCTGCTATATAGTTTTCCTAAACGGGAGCAAAAAAGAGACAAGCGTCCCGGCGTTGACATTCTACAGATAATCCAACAACGACAATAATAATAATAGTAGCAACAACAAATTCTGCCAGTAGGAGTAAGAGGGAGTGGTTTGTGTTTAGGAGAGAATTCATGCTAACAAATGAGGCACGCAAGCAGTATCTATCTATATAATATGCTGCTAAATATATATATATCTATACGGAGACCACAATCCATCAATATTGATAATATAATTAATGCAGCTCAACTGACTGAAGTCCAGAAAGCTTTACAGGGTACGTACCTGAAAGAGATTAGCGAGGGCAGGGGCAGCGGCCAGGCGGCCGGTGTCGCGAGATGCCTCAATGGCGACCTGAGTGGCAAGGGCTTCCAGGAAAGGCTCTGGCCACACTCCACCATTGCTGCTGGTAGAGCCGAGCGTGGGGGGTCGACGCCTTCTCCTTCCGCCACCGTCACCGCTGCTTCTTTGGCGCTGCCATGATGACGAGCTGGAAGAAGCAGACATCAAAAAAGCAAAACAATGGGAGCTAGCTGCAGGTGAAGAAACCAGCAGAAACTGATAGACAAGACAACACAGCAAATAAAGACGTAGATATATAGCATTAAAAACGCGCGATTCCCCACCACCTTTGACTCCTAAAAACACACTTTTGCCCTTATTTTTTTCACCACTAATAAGGAACAATTAAGGCGCGCCAGTATTATTATTATTGAATGGTTTTAAAATTATTTGAATTTAAATTCAAAAAATCATGATATTATATAAAAAAATAACTACATGAGAATTTAAATAGCGTATGAATTTTTATAGATGCTTTTGAGTTTAATTTTTCAACGGTTTTTGAATTGAAACTAAATTAAAAATAGAATCAATTTTCAACCTATTCATTGATTAATTTTTATCTGCTTTTTTTCGTCTCTTCCCTCATCAACTTTATTTTATTACCAATATTTTTTATTTTCAATTTAAATTAGAATAAGTGCAAAGTAAAGTCGTGAAATCAAAATACACAAATGAAATCGTATTTGCTGTCTTTTTTCCCGAGTTTGATTACCCACATTCATAAAAATTCATATGTTTAAATGCTTTTAAGCATTACCCAAAAAAATTATTTGTATCCCAGCATTATGCCAAACCTTATCACTTGAACCAAAGGCCTTCAAAACGGTGAAGTCTATATCATTCTTCAATATGGTCTCCACGTATAAGTATACGATCTTAGTTGGAATGTTTGTCTCACATCGCTTAGGGCAAAAAAATTCAAAACATATATAAGGGAAAAGAATACTTTAAATGTCATTTAAAGCCGTGCGGACCGATATGACGAGCCCAAAACAAACAGTATTATGACATGTAATCGAGTCTTTGCTTAAACTTAATTTTGACAAACTGGTATCATAGTTTGGTTGTCTTGTGGTTATTCTCATTAAGTATTCCATTATATCGAAAGTATTCTCAACATTGTGTTATCGAGAGGGCATGTCTCGTTGGTACGGCAGTATCTGATTGTGATGTCACTTTAATGTCGAAACCGGTTGATCTCTTCATAAGGTTTAGATTAAGGGGGAAGTTATAAATTAGACGGAAGATAATAACAAAAATCAAATAGAAACAGAGAAAGAACACCAAGATTTACGTGGAAAACCCAAGACGGGAAAAACCACAGGCAGAGAGAGAAGAAATTCACTATTTTGTGGGAGTACAACGGATGGCTATGCAGCTTATGGCTCTCATAACCCTAACGACAGCCCTAGGGCCCTATAAATAAGGTATTACAAAATAGTTTCCAATTACCTCTTTTACCCCATTAAATAATATAAAAATAATGGGTACAAAGAAAAAAGGAAACTAAGAATTTGAGTCATAAATTATAGGGGAGTTACAATAAACCTTCAATTTCATAGGCATGTTTTCAGCTTATGGTGTACGGTCGATATGTGACAAAGGAAAAGGTTGTTAGGATGTTTGTCCTATATTGCTCAAGGGCAAAAAAGTCAAAGCATATATAAGAAGAAAAAAATACTTTAAATGTTATAATGCGTTTTAAACCCGTGCGGGCTGATATGACGAGCCCAAAGCAGATAGTATCATGACATATGATCAGGTCTTTGCCTAGACCCGATTCTAACAATGTCCATAATATACGGATCATCCCACTGAGACTTCAATTTGCCAGGAAAGAGATGTAATTGTGAGTTGTAGAGTAAATCTTGGCCTAGTATGAAAGCTTTGGCAAAATGCTTTAGTTGTTGTATTTCATTTTTACCAGATTAGATATATGCCCATATTTTATATTTTTTTAATAACATTTTCCCAAAATAACTTTTTTATCCCTAACTTTTCCAAGAGCATGTCCCCAATGATTATATTCCCTTCTCAACAGTTATATTTTTCCTCCAACAACTATATATCCAATGATTATTATTTCATGTTTCGTGATTTTCTTTCTTTCCTTGTATTAATTTATCCATTGTATGTGATTGCTATGTTATTGTGATCCTTTTTATGTAATATATTCACTTTGAAATTATAAAATAAGTCATGTGTCAAAAATTTGTATGTGAGTGAGAGGGAAAATATACATGGGAATTGACACAATGGTGGGCTACATCTGCATGGGATGCCCATGCCTGTAGTCTCTCTAACTAGAATTTCATGAGCAAGCTGGAGCTGGCATGCTCCTAGCCATGGTCGTAACCTCCAAATCCCATTTTGGGGCTTCTTTTTTACCATTAACCTCTCAATATACTCATTATTTGCCTAATTCCTCATATATATTTTTATCATAAATTATACGTGGATACTCTCTTGATTGAGGCTAATTTGTCTTATTAGTGAAAAATCAAAGTTCCCTCAAATGCCAAACCCTCTCGACCTTGGCACTCTACAATTGTAATGTTTGAAAATTAATGGTAAATGTTTTGTGGAGACTAGGACACCTTTCCCATGAATTAGGAAAGTGTATAATAGCATTGTGATTTTCTCTCTCTAGCCCCCTTCTTATAGAAAGGTGTTTCCATGGCACTATTCAACATGATTTTTGAAGTTTTGAATACTCAAAGAGATAATAGAGAGACTGATACAGATTGTAAAGAAAAATTCTAGCATCCAAGAGAGCTGCTAGAATATATTTCTAAATTCCTTCATCTTTATCTTCCTCAAAGCTCATTCTCCAAATAATATTTTACCAGGTTAGTACTTTTTTTCCTTCTTCAGACAAAACATGTGTAAGAATAATGACATGCTATTTTTGGAGGTTTATTAGATTTTTGATGTATTTTTAGGTAATTTCGTATATTAGCTTTTATTGGATGAAGAAGATATTTAGATGTTGATGTGCTCATTGATATAAGTATTTTGATTGTATTTGAGTCTAATTTAGAGTTCGTGATCCCAATAGTTTAATTATTGATTTTGAGAGTTTATTAATTAAATAATATACATATATATATATATATATATATACACACACACACACACACTTGGGTGTAAGGATATATAGAGGAACTATTTTCCGTTCTTGTACTGTGCATGTGAGAATAAAATGAGGAAATTAGAGATTTGATTTTGAAAGATTTTGGTTAGTCTAATCCATGAAGCAACTTCCAAGTAGGTTTTCCTTCGGTTTTATGTTATTGTATTATATTAAAAATGCATGATTTAGGTAGAATTTAGAAATTTGAAAACCCTCGAATTTGGGTGAAATTGAATTTAATTTGTTAAAGTGATGATTTTAATTGTTTAGATGATTTCTAACTTACATGTAATTATCGCATGCTAAACAACGAATTAAAATAGGTGAAAATCAGATGATTTGAGATTTGAGGGCGAATGCCGAATAGATCCAAAATTGATGAAATTTGATGTGGGATGAGTTTTAATTCATATTAAAACTTGCTTATGATTTAATCGTGTAGTATGATATTACATATTGGTAAATTTCTATGTTTGGGATTCTAAAATTGGCATAAACTTGGTGTTAGATGAAGTAATAGCCAAAAGTTAGCTAGATTATGAAAAGGATGGAATTTTTTTCTGTTCGACGAATCAAAATTGATTGTGACCAGTTCGATGCAAAGTATAAAAAATTAGGCTCTATTAGTCACAACGAATAAGGTCAGCCGCAACCAACCCATTCAACGTGTTGTTATATGCCCCTCATTGGCCACGAACAACGAGAGGCTAGTTGTAGCCAGTTGTGCTATTTTACGTGTAACCTCGACTCACACCCTTTGAGTATTTTCATCTTGCATACTGGACTAGAAGATGGGATACCTGATCTACAATAAAGTTTGGATGTGATATGCTTATAATCGTTTGTGTGTGATGTGTTTGTTTAATTTTTGCATTTGTATTTTTACCTTTTCACTTTATATACGTGTATAATGGATTTAATTATTTGTATGTTTGGCTGGTTTAATTCTTTTATTTATATTTTAACATTTTTGAAGAAGAGATTTTAAGTTTAAAGTGTAAATTACTCACCCCTAACACATTTAAGATTCAACAACTTTTGGTATTAAAATTATTATTATTATTATTATTTAAAATAAAATGAAAGTTAAATGATGATATATGAAAGGTAAAACCATAATGGGTCAGTTTGATAATGCTTCTTGTAGGCTACTTCTGCTTATAAGATAAGCACAAGCAGTAAAATATATTTGATAACTTAAAAAATACTCATAAAAATGTTTTTGTTTTTTTTAAATAAAAAACAAAAGCAATCCCGTAGTTGCTTTTAGCAGTTATTTTTTAATAAGCAGTTTTTAAAATTTTAAAATACCAATATTATCCTTACCATCTTCCATCAATCAGGAGATCAGAACGGGAATGGAGCCCTAAGAGGGGGGGGGGGTGGCGGGAGCTACGGAGGGGGAGGGGTTTGACGGGGGGGAGGGCTAGGGGCGGTGGGAGGGGGAGAAGAGGGTGTTTTTTAAAATTATAATAAAATAAAAGGATATTTATATTTTTTATATTTTTACAGCACTTTCGTTTTTAATTTACCAAATACTTATCAACTGCTTTTAAATTCTATGATAATTTTAAAATTATATTTTATCAAACACTCAACTACTTATTTTAACAGCAGCTTATTTTTTCAGCACATCTAAAAGTAGCTGCTTCTAAGAGCAGAATATTGTCAAACTAAGCCAATATTACCTGCAGCCAGGCCCAATGCAATCCATCTTCATCGTTAATGATTATTAAAAAATCTAATATAATAATTTTAAAGGCCTTTTGCAAGAATGTTTTTTTATATATAAATAAAATAGTTGGATGCTGTTTTTTTTACCGTCGTAATGAGTGGGATCTTCGTGCATATCCCCCTCGATCGGGAATGTAAGGCCAACTACTGGGTTAGTGACAAACCTCACTTCGTGGATAACTGCTGTCGGTGCCAACATAGTTTCGTTGGCCATCTTGGTTGTGGTATTGGTGATGATGCAAGAATCGCCATGTTAGCTCTTGATGCAGTGCCGACTCAGTAAGGCAAAGCGAATTATGAACGAGACCAATTCTATTTTAAAATATAATAATAATTTTAAAATTAGTATTTTATTTAAATAAGCAATAAATTCTTAAGTTTGTTATTTAGAATGGTAAAAAGTGGCAAATTAAATTTTATAAAAATGATTCTTTTAGGCTTTGCTTGGCAACATATGGAAAATATATGGAAGAAAAACAAGTGAGAAAGAGGTGGAAAGCAAAAGGGTGGAAAGAAATTAGGTGGAAATTCGTTTTTCCATAGGATGATTGGTTATGGTGGAAAAAAAGTGGAAAATAAATAAATGAATTTATATTGATTAATATTTTTACTATTTTGTCTTTTGATTATATAAAGCATTAATTGTTTGTAAGGGTAATGTTGTAATTATTTGTTACTGTACAATTTCTATGGGTTTTCCTAACGTTCAGCTATGGAAAATGTATCACGCTAATCCATGCTATTTTCCCCACTTTTTGGGTTGCTTTTCTGTATCATCCAAGCATTGGAAAAAAAGTTCGTTAGCTTTTCTATACCTCCAGGACTTTTCTACACCTTTTCCGCAGCAACCAAGCACACGGTTATAGTTAAACTTTAATTGAGATACTGTTAGTGCTGTGATTAGATATATAATTTCAAATTGAAAATTATCGAATCGCAATTAATCAATAAAATTATGTAATAACCCAATTATTTTAACATGTTGCTATATTTTTAAGTAAAGGAAGTTGATCCCACTAATATATATATATATATATATATATATAAAGATAAAACTAACTGGACTTTATTTGAATTTTCGATCACATCTAACCTCCGATTCAATTAGATAATTGTGATCGACTTCGTAAATTTGGATCATGCATAAGTCTTTTTTTGTCAGAAGGCATGAGAGAAAAAATAACAAATATTTATACAACTTATTCATGATATCATTGTAAAATTATAATTGATTGTATGATAATATTTTTTTTTCTTTCGATGATGAATTGATATCACATAAAAATTACACAACTCGAGTTATATATAACATTAGTTGAAGAAAAAAACTGTGTCACAACTTCTTCATGATATAACATTGTGTCACCGCAACCTAGCCAGCCAAAGATAACCCATTTAAAATCCGGATCTGACCCATAGGCCATTGCCAAAAAGAAGAGGGAATACTGTTTGGGCATCTATTGCGGTGGTGTCAGGTGCCCTTACTATAAATAGCCTGTGTAGGGTGTCAGCACCGAAGAAAGTAGGCATACAGCTAAGAAAAGGCTACAACCCCACACCCTATCACACTTTGTTTTTTGTTTTTGGTTTTCTTTCTACTTTGAAATCAGTAGCATGTTTGCAGGGGTTTGAGCCGTACAATGAATCCCTGTCGAGCCCAAAACACCCACAAATCCAATCCACCAGGTCAAACCCACTATCAGCCCTTGGAACTAGCAAAAAAACACACGACAGCAGCAACGAAGAAAGCCAAAAAAAAAAAAAAAAACAGTGGGAAAAAAAAATGGTCCCCCACGAAATAGGCATATCCTACCTATGCTCCAATCCATCAGTCCCATCAAATGCTGAAACACGTCATATCAATTTAAAAGTACCCTTCTGGCCCCCCAAAAAAACTCCAATGTCTCCCTCCCTCCCTCCTCAACAATCACCAAGACACCAACCCTTCCGTCACGTGCGTGTCATTTGCCACCATGTCACTTCGGGCCTCCACCCTTTCCCTCATCCTGTAGGTACTTGGTACTGCCCCGGCTCCACCTCCCGATCCCAAACCCTGATCCTCATCCCCCCCGCCCCCCCTCCCGCGCACATTAGCACGTATCCACCGTTCATGCACCCCATCGGTACGTACCGCTACTACCCCACGTCGCCGCAGCGCTCCTCTCCCCACCAGTCCCACGCGCGGAAGCCTCGGTAGGCGACCCTTCCCGTAGACATAGAGGCCCACCCTCCACTCGTTGGAGCCCACAAAGTCAACCAATACACCGTCCGTGATGACGTCGCCGCCGACCGCAAGCCGCCCGATGGGCCCTCAGCAGTCCACGGAGGGCACTTGAACGTCTCCGTCGTCTAAGGATGCGAATATATACGAGGCGGTCGGGGGAGAGGATGACGCCAGAGACCGCGCGGGAGAAGGGACTGGACGGAGGGGGTAGACGTGCGGGTGTGGCGGTGGTCGCTGCGGAGGAAGAGGCGCTGACAGAGCCATCGCCGAACACGGGGGCGAGTTGGGTGTCGGAAAGGGCCAGCAGGGAGCAGCACAAAACGGTGGAGGATGGTGCGTGTGTATCTGGCGGCGCGGAAGTTGCTGACCGTGCGATGACGGTATATGTATTCCTCGAACCAGGTGTCGCGAATCGGGGTGTCTAGCCGTCGCCACAAGCGGTCTGATCGCGAAATGGCTCGCCACGTGGAGCACAGCTGGATAGTACCCAACACTTCGTCACTCACGCGGAACTTTAAAAAAAAAAATTAAATAGACAGTAACCGTAAATTAAGCATAAAGAATGAAGTAACAAATTGATGACAGATAAAAAAAGTTAAATTAAATTGAAAAAAAATATAAAAAACCAAAATATTTTATATAACTAAATCATAATTGATTGTTTTTTTCTTCCTTCCCCTTCTTCCCCCGTTGGTTGGATAATGGGTGCTTTCATTATTTGCCTTAAAGAACTAGAGGTACTCATCACCACCTGTAATTCAATTCTTTTCATGATCTGAGATTCCCTCTAATCACACCTAGCTAGACTCGAGTTTAAATTTACCAGAACTTTATTTCTTGTTGAATGTTAACTGCGGCATTTGTTGTATTACACTATTTACAGAGTTTATGTTTAAAAACACATCTGATATGAGTCTGAACAAATCAGATTTTAAGTTTACTCAGGCGGCGCCAACCAGCACCACCCACCCGTATGATATATCTGCATTGGTTCTATTTGAGGTACTGCAGTGAACAAAGCAAGCGTGCAACGCGCATGCATGCGTGCTATACTTTTCTCTTCATTTCCAATTCCCCGATAGGACGGTCCTCATTAAAAGTAAAGAATCTACTTTCCTGATCTTCTCTCTCTGTACAATGTCTCTTTGACCACCAATTCCGTTGGCTACTTCTACTGTTTGCCACCTACGTATTTTGTTTTTTTTTTCTTTGGTCAGACCCTTCTAGCTACAAAATCATATTTTATGCGCTACTTTTTTGTTTTATTTTATTTTTTTTTAAAAAATCAGTATAACTCATCAGGGTATGATTTTGATGAACTGTGGCTGTGGGTGGGCGTGTACACCCTGGCCTTTAGAGTATGTTCTTTCTATGTTGTAAGTTTGCGTTGAATGTTCATGGATGCTACCTTGTTATGATTAACAGCATATGAGTGATTAGATTTCTTGTTGTGACAATTATAAACTTCATTGGCCTCCCGCGCCTTTGGACAATTTCCTCGTTATTTATAATTATGACTCCATTCGACTAAGCATGGCATTTTTTATCGACTTGGAAAAAGCCTACTTAAAATTTTATAGGTTGTTTCAAACCTGTTTTGACCATTAGTTTAGACACTTTAGAGTATTTACACTGGTTCTTTAAACTCTAAAATTTAGAGAAAAAAAATCTTATATCAAGTCCTTCAAACTCTAAAATTTAAAAAATAAAAATAAAAATTAGAGAAAAAATCTTCATAGTTAGAGGATTACTATTCATCATTCAAATATTATTTTAATATATTTCTTGTTATATGTGTATTTTTAATTTATTATAATAAATAGATGAGATTAAAAAAAATTAAATATTAAATAATAAATTATGATTTATTATATAAAAATAGAGATGATAAATATTTTTAAATTTATATAGTACATTCATTAAATTAGAAATAGAAAATATGCTAAAGTGGGTTAAAATAAATTTTTTTTATTAATTTTACTTAAAAATATCATATCAGGTTAGACAAGAACCATTAAAAATTGGGTCAAGACAAAATTGTCACCTCCTATCCAAGTAGGCATAACAATGAATCGGCCTGATCGAATCCAACCTACCCAAAATTTTATAGACGTCCTACAATGTCAATTTGAGCGGATAGCAGGGTTTTTAGAGCCCCATTAAAAATATCTCATGGGAGTGAATTGTGCAAAATCTGAACCCGAGGCATAGCGTGTCGGGATGAAATAGATCGGAACAGCCCGACAAAATTATCACCCCTACGTCCAACTAGGGGCCTGTGCTACCTGGCTAGTCCATGCCATGCGTCGGATACGTCCATACAAATCACGTTGGCCCAGTGTATATGAACTTTGCATTAATTTTTCTCAATATTATCATAATTTTTCTCCTCGGATGCGGCGGCTTGTACATTCGTGATAGGATTCACCCCACCTCGATTTCCTTTGGTGCGACTCGAAGATATTGGCTAAAATTTATATAAGTTTTAGCTAAAAATTAAAAAAAAAAACACTTTGCATTGGACTTAATAATGTTACAGAATATTTTAATCAATTGACTCTCGCTCGCTAGATTTAGCGAGACTCTCCCTCTCGCCAAATATTATTTATAAATAAAATAATACCATCTCGTTTCGTCGAAATTGATCCTGACTCTTCTTTTTTTCCTTTCTTTTTTGTTTACATATTATTTCTTAGACCAGTCACAACCCGTACGTAATTTGCTGTTTGGCGTTTTCAACCCACATTCACCCATAAAATCCCCAGCAATCATAAGTCCCCCTTCCAAGCACAACCACCACCAACCCCACCTCCCTTCTATCTTTTCTTTTGCCCATCTGAGCGTCCAGGTCGTCCTTCTATGAGTTTTCCTTCTCCAAACTCAAAGCCGCCACCAAAAACTTTACCATCGAATTCATCGTCTTTAAGAGCTACGACAAGGTCCCCAATTTGATCTACAAGGATCTCCAAAACAAATGTTGGATCACTGGCAAGAAGTTTACCAAGATTGCATGGCCCGATCCTTAACAATTTGTCGCACGTTGTTTCGTAGCTTTGATTTTTTTTTATTTTTTTGATTGTGGTTGTGGTTATGCATTTTGTCTTATTTTTGAGTGAGTTGAGTTTGTGTGATTATTTTGTGGAATTTGTTGTTTGCTGGGAAGCACCTAGAAGATGAGAGATGGAAGATGGAAGATGGAAGAGCGACAACCTCAACCTTGCACTGATCTTGCGATTTCATGGTGGTAAAAAAAATATTTTAATAATAATATTAAAAGTTTTTTGAGGCTGTTATTTCAACTAAAAATAATACCAGGTTAAATTTGGTTAAACTTAAAAATTGACTGGCTATTTTAGCTAAAATTTGAAGAGTCTAATGCTAATGCTCTAATATCACAAAATCTTTTATATTATCAATTGCAAAATCTTTTATTAAAATATAGAATTTTGTATTACTGTTCATTTTAGATTCATCACATCCTTCAAAAACATTTAAAACATTTTTTCTTATTATACATATTTTAATTTTCTTATTCTCGAGTGAACTAGAACAAATATTCTAACATCTATAAATTTTGACTTGTTTGAGATTAACCAAAAAAGTATAATTTGAAATCATAACAATATATATAGATTTTATTATTTCTGATCATTTATCAAATTAAATATAAAAATATGATATTTATATTAATTATACTCTAAATTTTATTTTAAATTAGATTAAATTATTTTAATTTAAACTTAAACAAAAAAATACATTTAATATTTATGACCATAATAAAAATTTACCAACATCACGCTATCCGTAGGAACCCAATAGCCATAGTCCCCTATCATAGAGAATCAAACAAGGTTCTGCATGTTTTGCAAACCTTATTACCTGTTCACGCTTCATATATATTAGAATACATCACTCAGAAGTCAGAAAGAAAGAATAATAATTAATAAACTCGTAAAATGGGAGGCTTGGCCGACCATGAAACCACCATGAGCACACAAGCTCCTCCTGTCTAGAGAGCTCTTTGCTACAAAACTCAGTAGTCCTCACTACCAAGATCTCCCCACCGGACATTGTGCTTCGCGGCAAGATAGTATGCACCGACCGGCCCTCGGCTACCGTGTGGGTAAAGCTCGGGCACAATCTTCTTCTCCTCCAGCTCCTTCAGCAATGGCGTGAAAAGGGCCCATGCTGCCTCAAGCTCATCACTTCTTATGAAAAGTCTTCGCTCACCTTCTATTGCATCTAGAAGCAGCCTCTCATATGCATCTGGTATTTCTTGTGGATAACTGAGTGACAGACCCAAAGTTTTGTTACATCAGCAGCAGCACTTACTATAAGCCATGGCGTGTTAAGGGGGAACTAAAAAAGAATTACCAATTTATAAATAAACAAAACAAAACTCAACCAGATGTTGCCTTGCCTTTAGTTAGTGGATAAGGTTAATTATAATAGAAAAATGAATGTCGTAGCTTAAAAATATAGCTTCAATCAATGGAAGCCAGGTAAGTATATGCCATATTTTTTTACCCTCCCTTCCTTGTAATTATTTACCTGTACGTTTACGATTTTTTTTTTGAAACAAAAGCAAGTGCTTTACATTTACAGTCAAAGATATGTTGAAAAATTCACGTACCTTGCTTTGAAAAGCAAATTTAAGTCACTGCGATCCAACCGCATTCCAAGACCAGGAACCTTGTTGTTAATCCTGAGGTATATAGCTTCATCGGGTTGTACGCGGAGAACAAGCTCGTTGGTAGCCTTGTCCAAATCTGTTCCAAAGTTTCGTTTGTACAAATTACCTGGGACATGCCTGAACTGAACTCGGATTTCTGCTCTGGATTTCATTAAATATCACACACTATACAAGTCATTCGATATACAAGAATATTATAAAGCTACAGAAAGTGGGGAAAAAAATTGTTGCATTGATGAAAAAAAAGAAAAAGGACCTGACTTACCGCCTAGTGTGGAGTGCTTTGCCTGCTTTGATCAGGAAAGGGACACCATCCCACCGGGCATTGTTGATAAAGAGAGCAGCAGCCGCAAATGTTGGGGTGAGACTGCCCTTCGGCACTGTCGGGTCATCTTTGTATGCCGGATACGATTTACCGCCCTTGCTGTGGCCCTTATATTGGCCTACAATCACATCTTCAAGCTGCAGTGGCCTCATTGACCTTAAAACCTTCACCTGATCCAAAGGCCGTGTCATAGAATATTTTTCTCCATAGCAGCAGAGGTGTGGTGTGGTGAGAAAAGATTTAGAATTGCTAGACTCTGATAAAAATGTTTGGGAAAACAATATAAGTATTTTATTTGTTTTGGTTCATATAATTAATCTTGGGTGTTCTGAATAACTCGGAATTATAGGGGCTTTCATCAATACCTTTTCATTCTTGATCTCCTCAGCATCCAAGCTGACGGGGGCCTCCATTGCAAACAGTGCTAGTATTTGCACGAGATGGTTTTGTATTATGTCTCGTATAATTCCATAGTTATCAAAGTATCTGGGTCGAGGACATGAATGCAAACAGGTCATTATTGCGTAAGGACTTTGTGATATGTAATGACTATGAGCACGAGGCATACTATTTTACTGACCCCCCTCGACCCTCTGACCCGAAATCTTCAGAGAATATCAGCTGGACATTGCGAATGTAAGTCCTGCACCATAAAGGCTCAAAAACAAGATTGGAAAAACGCAGCACGGACATGTTCTCAACAAGCTCCTTACCCAAGTAATGGTCAATCCTGAACAAACATAAACAAAGCCAAATTTCATTTTACTAGCTTGCTACATTAATTGCCAGGAATGAAGTTAGTGGAATGTACCTGAATATTTGATCCTCCCTAAGGTACTGCTTGAAACATCTAGTTAACTCTCTAGATGACTCCAAGTCACGACCAAATGGCTTCTCAACAATGACCCTTGTCCAGCCTTTCTCAGAGGAAGCTTTGAGACTAGCACACCTCACAACATCAACAAATATGTTTGGAGGGATTGACAAGTAAAACAATCTGTAAGGCACTTTTCCAGCCTGAAAAAAAAAAACAGGAAAAATAAAATAAATATGTATAGCATCTCACGAAATTTCAAAAAATAGAAGCATAGGATTAAGAAGAACCTTACCTCTTTCTCTTTTAGCATAAGGTCCAATTCTGAAAAGTTCTCCTCAGAGTCATACTGACCCGAGTGGTAAAAGCATTTTTCCAAGAACTGACTCATTTTAGCATCACAATTTTCCCTGTGGGTAGTGACCACATATCGAGAGTTTCAAAAATATTTATATTGGAAAGCCATCTATATATGAATTCCGTTGAAAATGATGGCAGAAAAATACCTCTTATCAATTCTGCAAGTTAAGGTTCTGCTAATCATGATCCTCAGCTCTTCATCAGTCATTTTGCTCCGAGCAAACCCAAATATCGTAAAATTCTGCATGAGTATTATCAGGGGTAATTTTTTGTCACGGTACCTAAATTTATCATTCTAGTCTTAATTGGTACCTAAACTTCATTTTGTCAATATGGACTACCTAGACTTGGATATTGGTTTCTCATTCAAACCTATGCTATATAAATCGAAGTCTAGCTATATACCAGTACGTGGCAATAAATCAACCGAGTACTGGGATCTGATAATTCATTCCCTTGCCTATGACAGAAGAAAAAATCTTTGTAAGTGAGCAAGTAAGAAAATAGAACCTCAGGTAGGCAATCGTCATAAAAAAGAGCAAAAAGTGCCGGAAATATCTTCTTCTTAGCAAGGTCCCCTGAAGCTCCTACTACAGTTATGCTCAGGGTAAATTCTGCTTTTCCTGATTCTGGAGAAGCCGAAGGATCCCTTTTCACTTGAGTTAACCCACCATGTTTTTTTGCCAGAGAGTTTGCAGCTACACCTATCTCATTATTCACTTGATTCAGAAACTGATTACCAAAAGAAAAAAACAAAGTAATGCTAGTAGATCCAGAAGACAGGACAGCTAGCTAGAACTGAAGCAGCCAAACTTTACAGCTTTTTGAATTGCTTGCTCATCAGAAATGCCATTATAACACAATCTCTGTTGTTGTCATTCGGTACTTTGGGACATATTTCAGCTGTATAATATATATATATTCTTTTCTTGCCTGGAGTTAACCCACCATGTTTTATAGGTTTCAAGCATCGCAATATAAAACTAGAATCAGAGACAAAAAAATCACACAATGAAACAATAAAAGTGGGAAGAACAATCTGGAAACAGTTACCCAAGAAACAGGGCATAATAATTAAGAAACAAAACAGTTCACATCATTAGAAGACTCACCATGCTGCAATGAAACCGTAGTTACAAGATGCCCATTTGAGGAATTGAGGTGAGAATGCTTTATCGCAGCAGCAGCAGCAGCAGCAGTTCGTGAGTGAATCTTCAATGCCCGAGTTGTGAAATGCACCCTTGGTGTGTGATTCTCGAATGAAGAGAAGGGTGGGAAGGGGGTTGAAGATGGAGAGCAAAGCCTTGAACGTGTGGCCATGAACTAATTTTGATGAAAGTTTTACCACAAAGATGCCCGGATTGGCACACACATGTTACACTGCTAGTACTGCTACATCACTACATGGGCATCTGATCTTACAGTAAAGTGAGTGAGGTTTATCAGAAAATCAAGCAGTGGAAGCTGCTGCTTTATGATTGGTTGATCGGCCAGATTAATCCTCAATATGAGGCGTACGATTTTTCAATTTTCTCCTTTTTCTTGTGTTGCCAATCATTGCTTATGTACGGATATGGTTTTTATTTTTCTTTTTAATAATATAATTTTGATGGGAACTTTTAATATATAGATTGTAATTTTGTAAATATTCATGGTTGAGAAATTTTCAGGAGTTACCAACCTTGCATGTCCCATGAATAAAGACTTTCATCTTGCACCAAGTGCACCCAAACAAGATTAATTAACACAAAATTTTACACGAAAAATTCCAAACTTAACGGCAGTAGAAAATAACTTTATGATAAAATATAAACAACTATATAAATTATTTCTCAAACACTCACTTTGGCTCTATTACACTAAAATATTAACAAGTAAAAGTCTTTTGATACAATTGGATTGAATGAATCGAACGGTAATCATATAGCATAAATGACTTTTTTGTACCATCAAATATTTAAGTATTTAATTAATAATACAAAATTCAAATACACAATATTTAAATTATATTGACTCAAAACAAAGAAGGAGCTTCATAGTACTCTATTTATAACTATCCAGTCACCTTTATTTCTTTCTTCAAATCGAGGTAGGATAAAAAAATTTCCTTTCTTCTTTTTATTTAGCCAAAAGGCTAACAATTCCCTACCTTTGCTAAATTAATTTAAAAAAAATTATTAAGATGGTCATTTTCTAAACTAGAGAATCATACTCCACTATAAAAAGTATGTTAATTTAGAATAAGTTCTAAAAAAAATTCCTGATCAACACATTTCGATAAAACTATGATGAAATTTATGGTACAACTTCCTTATTTAGCTTTCCAAGAAGTTTCTTTAGCTATCGACATTATTTTACCACATGCCTTGCATCAAGTTGAACCAATGCCTATGCGCAAACTTGTAGAATCACTAACAATATCACATCCTTTTTCATGGTAACGTAGATATACCATAAGGATGTACTGTTCTTTTCTTTTAGAAAAGTTTACCATCTCTCTCAATGACGATAATAATGTTAGTATCTAAGTTGGGGAATTTTACTGAACTCACTTTACCATTTGGACTATCCCTTTTTGAATGCTTATTTTATTAACACTTTCAATAAATCACATTCTTCTTTAATTTCTTTCCTTTTTCATTCCTAACTATTAATACTAAATCACATTCTTCTTTAACACTTTGAGATATGACATTTAATATTTAGCATATTTTCCTTATATGGAAGCTTGTTAATAATTTCAAAGAAATTTATTGTTTCTTTCTCATACGTAAACAACTTCATGTGATCATAAGAAGATAAAAGAGACTAGATGAGCCTTAAACTTTGTCTTCACCCATAATCTTCACTTTAATGGATTCCAATTCCAAAATAATTTTGTTGAGAGCATTTAAATGGTCTGCAATCTTTGACCATTCCTCCATTCGTAGTGTGAAACTATTCTTTTAAAAAAGAATTGAATGCATATACTCTTCGCTTAATATAGTTTTTTAAAATTTTCTCAAAGTCCTTTAACCATTAAAATATCATATGCTTTTGTAAGATCATTTTTGGCCATATGCATTTGTATGATACTTTATGTCTTTAGATTTAATTCCTCTCAATCCTCGTCACTCATTATTAGTTTAGTAGACAAACCAAAATCCTTAATAACATCTCTTGGTGTTCTTGATGAACTAGGATCTTGGTCAACATCAAAATCTTTATTAGAAATAGGGGGTATGTTCCCTTTTAAATCCTTGTACCTAGATTGAATTAAAACATTTTTGACTTACACTTGCCATAAGTCAAAATTTATTTTTCCATTGAATTTCTCCACCTCAAATTTGTCTAACTTAGATATCTTGAACTTGCTTGTGAATCTTGTAGTACAATGAGTAGTATCCTCACTCACCACACTAGCTTACTTTGCCTAAAAATCTTCTCAAAAAAGTCCTTCCTGTGCAAGAGTAGACAAGGCTATAACCATAAAGCATAACATGACTTTAAGGCCATGTTAGGTACGTGGGAATCAAATTGAAGGAAATGAAATTAGAAATGGAATAAGAATGAGATTCAAAGATTACAACCCTTTGCCTGGTATAAGCATCAATGGAATGGAAAATATTTCTTTACTCTTGTTTAATATATGGTATTTGAGAAAGGAAAGTAAAATTATAATCCAAAGTTACTTTTAAAGCCCTTTTTTTCTTTTTCTTTTTAATAATGCAAGCAAGTAACACGTCTCGTCTTGCCTCTGTTTGAACGGAGCCTCAAGGGAGGAGATTTGGGCGGGAGGCATGGGGGGGGGGGGGGGATCCAGGGGTTTTTTATGAAGTTTAATTTAAAATTTAGTTTATCTATACAAGAAAATGAGTCTAAACTATATGTGAACTGGAATTAATATGTCCTTATGTAAGGATAAATGATTACCAAGAGAATTGATAATTTCATTTCTTTAGTCGTACAAAACATGAAAAAGGAAAGATATTTGATTTATTTCCATTCATTTCTTATGTACCAAACATGCTACAAGAGAACTCATAACTTTCGGTTCTAATATTAATTGTTGGAAATATTATTTCCTAATTCATTTTGACAACTTGAAAAATTATTAGCAAAATCCTACAACACAAATTGTATCCAGAAAACTTCAAACCAATAAAAAAAACGGTGATAGCAAAAAAGAACTTCCTCTATAGGAAAAACTAGAACTGTATAAACAATTTTTCTCACACCCACTTTAACCCCATTACACTTAAATACTTACAATGAAAACTGCTAAACTACAACTACAAAACAACTGTCTTATATCCTCAATTAAACAAGTATTTAATCAGAAATACAAGAATTCAAATACAAAAATCATTTGGACAAAAAAATGGTGATGAGCCAGGCCCCACTTTTTTTTATTTGGACAATCTGAGGCTTGCCGGACACCAAACCTGGTCTCTTCCATGCTCTCCTCTTTTCCTTCTAAAAAGAAGATGTTTTAAATATTTTTAAAAAAAATCTTCAAAATTTATAATTAAACAGAAATATATATTTGTTATGAAAATTATTTTCCAAAATGAAATCTATTGTCAAGACTTGCGACGACTTCATTATCAAAAAGGAGGTGCAGTCCAAAATAAACGATTTGACAACAGCACCAAAAAGTACACTTGGCCTTCTTGTCTTTTGTAATTCTATTAGCCTATAAATAGACATCTCATGTAATTCTATGATCGGGAGAGAGGTGTGAGAGAGATAGAAATAGAGATAATTTTTATAAATTATCAAATTTATAAAAAAAATTCTCTCAAAAATTATAATAGTTTTGTAAATATAAGAAATTTCTCAAATCACATAAAATTTTCATGTATCAATTTTATTTCATCCTATTTTTATATTTTCTTCCAATAAATATATCCTTATTTTTTCACGATTCCGGCCACTACTCTGTTTTTGTTCTTGGTGATGGGATAGATGTGCAGGGCAGCCATCATTATAGAGAAAAATATGTTAAAAATTATTAATAGTAAATTAAGTATATAATACCGTTGATGGATTAACAAAAGCGTAATCCCACAAAAAAAAAAAAAAACTAGTTCATTAGTTAGGAGAGTTCAGAGTTCTAGCCTTACATAGTGATTTTTGTTTTTTCTAAGAGCACATTTCTGATTTTTTTTTAAATTGATATATTTAGATTAATTTTAAATTTTCTATTCAAATATATACCATAATAACAAATTTTAATTACTTTTTATATTATTAAAATAAATAATATGTATATTACTTTTTTATTTAATAATAAATTTATTATAATTTAATATAAAATAAAATTATAAATTATAAAAAAACATAAAAGTAAGAGGCATGAAAATTTTTTATTTATAATTTAATAATAATAAGAAACAAATACTATTTCATAATATATTAAAAAATACTATATAAATCCCACACAGGAAAAAGTTAAATAAATCCTACCTAAAATTCACATAACTTTGTTCACTTTTCAGCTACTTTTATTCTTTTACTTAATTTTTTCGAGTCTGAATTTGATGAAAATCAAGTTTAACTTACCACCATGAAAATTTGGGTAATTATGCTATTAAGTTGATATTTATTTTAAAAATTAATTGTTAGATTAAATATTTATATAATATCTATCTTGTAAAATTTTATGATGATTAATTTATTTTAATTTAAGATTTTTCTAATTCAATTTGCATAAAATTAGCGTTAGATTATTACAAAATTTTACAGATATCTAGTATATAAATATTAAATCTAACAATAAATTTTTAAAACAAATATCAATTTAATACTAAAATTATTTAAATTTCTACTTGGATAAGCTTCATTCCCATCAAATTCAAACTCAATTGTTGATCGGGTCACTCCTTCCCTACGTTGTCTCTGATTCTGTTGGAGTTCGACTCTCGATAAAAGTATAAATATTAGCACTAAAGGGTCAATGATAGCAGAACATAAGTCCCGGACCCTCCCACCTAATAAAATAGTCTTTTAAATTAGCCTCGAGTGCTAACATTTTGCAAATACTCGTTCATGTCTAAAATCTCAAAAAAGGGAAGAAAAAAAAAAGTTCATGCAACTCCCTGAGCATTTTGTGAATCTATAAAACGTAATCCTCAGCTTCAATAATTCCTCGATCTCTATTTTTATATTATTTTTAAAAGGTAATTTTATATTAGCCTTTTATCCCTTCCAATATTGTTAAAAAATAAATAAATCAATATATGTCATAGTATTATATTTATTATTTTATTACTTTAATGAGTGAAAAGGATAGATGATAAATATCATTCCAAATGAAATCTCATCTATCAAGTTCGCCCAATATAAAATGAGCAATGTTATGACAACAGGCATACATAGAAGTGTTATAAATGGGGCTCCGAATACATAGAAGTGCCCACTACACACTAACATTGTTAGGTGTGGTATTCAAAGCAACTTCATCAATAACAGGCATGTTTCTAACGAGATTAAGAAGCCCTGTAAGTTCTCTATGAACAAGACCGAAACGTTCCTTGGACATCAACGATTCCGCCAACAAACTTTCGGTTAGAGAATGAAAGGCATGAGAACACTCAATGTTGTTTTCAGTGTTGTGATTATTCAGTGGGGGTAAGGAACTCTCCCGTCGCCATCGAAGCAGAAAGTACTTTTCTGGGATCTGAAAGTAGTTCTTCACCACAAGCACCCGAAGAGAATGTCTGCATAACAATCCAGAACGTTCGAACTCCTTGCAAGAGCATTGTATTTGGTCAGTTTCTGGTATCCAAATCACAAGACACTCTCCCCCCATTTTCTTATAGTGTCGCAAAAGATAAGATCCATTGGCCATTTCTGTCATTGCATATTGCATGGACAACACAATTTCGTGTTGTAATACTCTGAAAGCATAAGGTGAGAGAATACCCCGCGCGTGCTCTTCCAGAGGCATGCATGTTTTTGAGACCACGCAATGCTTCTCTTCCCTGTTTTGATTTACAATACTGGCAGCAACACCAACCTAGAAGTGTTCCAAGACAGACAGACCTCATTAAAGATTACTTAAACAGCTTTAAGATGATTTAAAATCAGTACCTGCTCGAAAAAGGCCTGCAAGCATGTTTGTTCATTTAAGATTCTCTTTAAGAATACGTCCAAAGATTTTGAAAACTCTAAATTCATCATCCGAGCCAGAAAGAATCCTCTGATGTAGCAAAATGGCCAGGATGCTCGATACGAAAAGAGTAGAGCAATATGTTTATCTGACCCAAGTCCAAACTGAGAAATCAGACGATTCCACTGTTGTTCAAAATCTTCTACGCTCTCCATGCGACACAACATGTCAAACTCAGACCTGAAATCTGAGTACTGCAGCCCGAGTGGCAAAGAAAACCAACTAGACATTTTGGAAAGAATATGCCAAATGCATATTATATGTTTAGTATCTGGTAGCTCAATCGCTATAGCCTCCCTAAGGCCTGTATCTACATCAGTTATAATTGTCTGTGGTCGTCTTCCTCTCATAAATCGAACAAATGTCTGTTTGAAACAAGAACATCGTAGATGAGAAACATACAATGATAAAGATAATTGAAATTTGAAACGAAATGTGCAAATCTACCCGCCTGCATGGCCCACATAAATGAATGGAGACTTTCATCTTGCAGCAAAGTGCACCCAAAGAAGATTGCCCTGCCATGATTATCAATACCAAACCACACCCCAAGAAGCAATCCATAAGTGATAGAGCAATAACTGGTGTCAAAAGTAACTGCATCACCAAATGCCATATATGCACGGACTGAGTCCACATACGACCATGCAATATTTTCTACTTTGTTATTTTCATTGGTAGTAAAATCATAAACAAAATTTGAATCTCTCTCTGCAAGGGACTTGCAAGCCTCAAGAAGCTCCAATGTATCACTATTTCTTTTTTCGCTGAGCACGGCATCAATTTCTTGAACAGTTTTCTTACATGTCTGGACAAAATTCCTAACATCCTTTTCAATAAAAGGCAGCTGTCCTGGCTGAACACCCTTTTCCAATTCCAATACCTTCACTATCTGATTCACAGGAAATCCAGCTTTAGAGAGTAAAAGAATGCGCTCTTGGTCAGATTCCTGTATCTTCCGGTAGGCAGGAAGTAAGCGAACCTGGTCATCTTCCAATAGTTCATGGTTATGAACATTACTAAACTGTGAAACATACCACTGAGCCAGACCGTCAACAAGCTCCTTCGTCAAGTACAATTTTGCATCACACCCACATCGTACCGATTTTCGATCCCTTGGGTGATCCACATTGGCCTTCTTCCTGGGCTGATTGAACCCAGAACGGTAACAAACAAAATCTCTCCTATAAATTCCCAAGGTTTGGCTTTCAGTGGAGCGAGCTTTTCTAATAGAGAACCCATTCTTGCGTGCAAAGTTACTGTAGTAATCAAAAGCCTCATCATCACTTCCGAATATTTGACCTACATATGGTGTGAACACATCAGGCAATGATGATAATGAGGATATCTCATTCTTTACATGCTGGGAGCTAGCTGCTGTATGATCATCTTCTTCAGATTTAATAAAGCACTTCCAATCTCCACATGGGCATTGTTGATGTCGAATCCAGATATTGCGTGATGGCTTCATTGTCGTATTTTGAGGAATTTTAAAGAGTCCCAACTCCTGAACTCTTGCGAAATCTCTATCAAACCCTTTGTTGCATAAAAAAATTACAAGTGTTAAAATGTTTTATCTTTAGTTTCAATTGAAAACAGCTGCATAAATACCTTTCACTAATTGCCTCAATTTTGGCTCTTAAATGTTAGATTCAATATTTATTTTTTCTTCAGTTTCATTACTTTTAGGGGGGGGGGGGGTTACTATTGTTGTCCGTTCATTGTATCAGTGCAACATGAAAAGTTGGAGATAATGCAAGGAATGCACCCACATCACTGTGATGATACATAAATAAACAAATCCAGATAGCAGTGTATAAATATGGACAACAGATTAACATTATTAGCTGTTAAGCAAAATATTAGTGAGAAAATACATGAGGAGCTCTATATGGTTCTTAGAATTTTTTGATACTTCAGTACTATTTTCTAGTGCCAAGTACGTGCGACATTTCAAGTTACAAACTTTTTGGACACAAACATAATCTCCAATAAATTAAACAAAATATCTCTAAAGCTCTGTTCACTTAAGAGGAAATGATGCCACTTGGAAAGCATTTTCAGTAGTCTATTTTCAAACAGGGAAAAAAATTGTGGAGACAATATTTTCATTCATTTAGTTTCTAGTAGAAAAGAGGGAAGGTCGAAGAGAAGGGAAAATTACGTGCGCTAACAAATAAGCCTAATTTTCCATTGTCAAAGAAAAACTTATCCAGCTAAGCAATATTTTGAAATGAAAGAATAGCAGAAATATGGGAAATACTTTCTGATAACACTTTTCCCCAAGCAAACACCTGTAAATACAGGAAAATGTTTTCTGGAAAGTATTTCTAATGGAGATTAAAGTACTAAATGAATTAAAGCTATAATGTTGATCAATAATAACAATAAATAAATAAATAGACGATAAAGGAGATTGCTTACCGAGAAGAGAGAAATTCAAAAAAGAACACAAAACCCTTGGAAATTCTTTTGTATTGCATCATGCTCTTCTCTTCTGAAAGGCCTCAATTCCTACTCCCCCATTTGGAATTCTTTACTTTGTAGAGAAAGAAAAACCAATGAAGCCCCACATTGTCAGTTCGGAGCTTTCCAATGGAAGATGATCCCAGCCCAAAATTCCATCATAGGCTTTACTTGAGCGTGTCTATCCTGTCAGGGGTAAGGTAAGCGCTTATTTTGTGAAACAGTAAAAATAGAATGCCATAGCAACATTCTGATCGGCAATCATTATGATTTTGGCTAGTGTTTCAGTAAGTTTCTTAAACATTTCGGTTCTACATTTCACCATTCAAACGTTTGAATTAATGGGTTAGATGCGCAGGACAGCCAACATAATGGAGAAAACTACGAGAGAAAAGATATATAACAGTGATCGAATAACATAATATAAATGACATCGTCAGGAAAAATATGAATGTGATATCATTGATTAATTCTCTCTCATAGATATTCAACTTGAAGATTTCTTTCTTCCCTGGCAAAGAAGAGCTTCCAACATAACTCCCCTTTCATCGCCTGGTTCACCACATGTACGAAAATGCTGCCATTGTAGAAACCTGACGTGCCTAATTTCCCCAAAAATAGGCAATGACTGTGCCAACTACCAATAGTTTCCACAAGAACAAGCACCATCAATAAAATGATGAAATCTGATTGAATCTCGTAAAACTATTTGCCGACCAAAAACTTTTGATATATAAAGGAAAGCAGAGTGACAGTCGCCACAAACTCGAAGATTCTTCATAATTCTTAATGGCATGATAGATTGGCGAGTGAGAATAAAGGCCACTGCAAGTTTCTCGCTGTGATAGCTGAGCAGTTCTTCCTTGTTTTCCTGCTCAAGATCGTACAATGCAAATTTTGTCTGGGGCACATATCCAGCCTCTCTAATTCTTTGATGCAACTCAATGAGTTTTTTGTGAATCAAATCGTTATCTGGGTGTGAAGTGTCTCCAGCCACAAAAACATGAACACCATCCTTCATGGTGACCCAACTACAACCAGCTTCCTTATTTGCAGCTGCTTTCCTCATTAGAGTCCGTGCCTTTGCTGCATCTTCCCACTTACCTCCAGTGGCATACATGTTGGAAAGCAGCACATAGTTTGTACTGTTTTGGGGTTCCAACTCCAGAAGCATTTCAGAAGCCCTCACACCTAATTCCATGTGGCGACCATCTGTCCGGCAGCAAGCCCCTAAAACTGTTCTCCAAATTAGACCATTCGGCTTCATTGGCATTTTATTGACGAAGTCCTCTAACTTTTTAAGTTCCCCAGCCCTGCCAATGAGAGCTACCATACATGAAAAGTGCTCCATCTGGGGTGCCAAGCCATATACTTCACTCATTGACTCGAAATGTTCAAATCCTTCTTGGACCAACCCCGCATGGCTACAAGCTGATAAGACGCCAACAAAAGTGACATGGTCTGGCAGTTGACCTTCTATTTCCATTTGTCTAAAAAGATCTAGAGCTTTCCTTCCAAGTCCATGTCGTGCATAGCCTGATATCATTGAATTCCAAGAAAAGACATTCTTAACAGGCATTAACTTGAAAATTTTTGAAGCATAATCTATTCTACCACATTTGGAGTACATGTCAACAAGAGCACTTCCAACCACAACATCGGATTCCAAACAAGCTCTCACTTCACAGGCATGAACTTCCATGCCTTGTTCTAATGTTGCAACTGAGGCACAAGCACTGAGAACAGTGGCAAAGGTAAAGCAGTTTAACCTCTGACCCCTCTGCACCATAAGCCATACTAATTCCATGGCCTTGTTTAAAAGCTCATTATGTATGTACCCAGATATCATGTTATTCCAACTCCCTTCATCCCTCATATCATGCATTCTAGCAAAAATTTTCTCGCAATCTTCCATCCTCTTACACTTGCCATAGCATAAGAGAAGTGCATTCTCAATGGCTATATCTTCCTCGACAGAATATTTTAGGACCAGAGCATGAATCTGAAGGTTCAATTCATGAAGTGATAGAGAGGACACAGCTGTGAGGATATTGATGAAGCTCACCTTATTTGGATCCCATCCCATCCGCATCATTTCTAAGAAATACTTCACAGCCTCAAAAGTTGTTGACTCTGAATTAGAAAATGCCCCTATCATAGAATTCCACGACACTTGATCGTATTTCAACATCAGAGAAAACACTTTGCGGCACATAGAAAGACATTTTGTCTCAGCATATAATGAAATAAGAGCATTTGACACAGAAGTATCCAAATCAAGACCTGCTTTCAGACCCTCACAGTGTATTTGCGCTCCTAGCACAACCCATCCCAAGCTTGCACATGAACTCAAAGCGCTTATTATTGCAAAATTTGTCAGCATCAAGCCACTTTTTCTCATTCTATAAAAATTCACAACCGCATCTTCAAAGCACTTGTTTTGGTTGAAGCCACAGATCATTGAGTTCCATGAAACGGAATCCTTCTCAGCCATGAGCCTAAAAACCGACCATGCACAGCCAATTGCATTGCATTTTGCATACATATTAATAAGCCCATTAGCAACTGCAACCTTAAAATTGCTCAGCCCCGTTCGGATGACATAAGCATGTACCTCTCTGCCTCTTCTTCTCCCTTCTTCCAAGTGTAAAAATTCAGGAAAAGCACTTAAAAGAACCGCATAGGAATTGGAGTTTATTCTAACCAGGTCTATATTTTCTCTAAAAGCCTCTACTGCTTCTTCTCCTCGCTTTTGCCTTATAAATCCAACCATCAATCCATTCACTGACACTGCATTCCTCCCAGACATCTGCTCAAAAATCTTCCTGCCATTATCAATCAAACCAACCTTCCCAAATCCACTTACTAAAGCGCTGCCCACATAGAGATCTTGCAAATATCCATATTTATTAACGCTGGTGAGTATTTGTTCAAGCAAGCTTTTACCAGACTCAGCAGAAGAAGCTGCGACAGTTATTAAGGTAGCAAAAGTATACTCGTTAGGTATAAAGCTGAACTGCATGCCTGAGAAAATTTCAAACGAAGATAATGCATCACCTCTTTGACTATACACAGAAATAATAGAATTCCATGATATTGAATTCTTGACCTGTAAGTCCTCAAAGACACAGTGTGCATAGGCGGGAGATATTGAACAGCTTCCATACATTGATATCAGCCCATTACACACTAATGCATCTGATGCATACTGAGCTTTTGAAATCAAACCATGAATTTGCATCCCAATTTTGAACCCTGATGGTCCCAAATCATGGCAGGCTCGGAGAGCATTACTAAGAGCATATCGGGTTGGCGTAAAGCCAGTAATCACCATTTCTTTGAAAATACCACATGCGGCATCAGGCATATCATTTTGAGTATATCCAGAAATCAGACAAGCCCACGTAGCATTATTCTTGAAGGGCATTTCATCAAACAACTTCTGAGCAGAAACCACATCACCACTTCTTGCATAGACATTGATGAGTGTATTGGGCAAAAAGACATCACTGGTGAAGCCATGTTTGAAGATCTGAAGATGAAGCTGCTTAGCATGTTTAGAGGAATACGAACCCTGATATTGACCAACAAGGCACTCATATATCTCACCGTTTGAGGGTGGAACGTAATTAGGCTTTCCAGTTTCATTTGACAAGCGGGGCTGAAATGATCTAAGATGATCAAACAAGTTCTGCAGTGGGCTCAGAGAACAAGAAGGAGATACGGGGACACAGTGAACAAGTGTTTGGGTGTTTCGCCTGCACAAAGAAGCGAGGATACCACCAAACATGGGATGCCTACAGCACATTTACTTTCAACAAATAATTTTTCGGCATCCAGTAAGTTAAATCTTCAAAATCAGGGCATGTCTAGGTTTTGGGTTTGTAATGTAATTGGTTTCAGGTTACAGGCAAATGCTGGGGAAAATACATTGTAGTTCCGATATTTAAAGGATTCAATAATAAACCGCTTCGCAGTCTTCACTTAATAATCAACCACACTGATTATACCTGATTTTAACGCACGTGGAATAGCAACATTGGCATTTGTTAGATGTTAATAGAGTTTAGACTGAAAGAAATGGCAGTACATGGTCATCACAATTAATTATGGTGGTTCACCACCAGTTTCCACAATGGTTTTTGAGTTTCGAGTAGTAATAATAATAATATGTGAAAATTAAATAAAACCCAGATTCACATTATAGAAAAACTACGCAAAGTGGTGAAAATGTTTTGAATTTTCTTTTTCAAAGTAACAGGAACAGGTGCAGGGTGCTGTTGTAGCTAAATTAAAAATATGGTGGCTCACTGTCACCACCAGTTTCCATAATGGTTTTTGAGTTATGAAACAAAATTATTATTATTATTTAAAAAAAAAACAGATTCACATTACTGCAAAACTATATGATAGTGGAGAAAGCGTATTGAAATTAAACCAAAAAAAAAAGTGACAGGACTGAAAATATTGACACAAATAACAAAAACTGGTACCTCATGTAAATCTTAAGTTGAAGAAAGTGAATATGAATCTTCGGTGGCGGTGGCGGTGGCGGTGGCGGTGGCGGTGGTTATCTGATTCTCTGCAAATCTTAAGCAGTGCCAATAAACAGTGACAGTGAATAGAGATGACAACAAAGGGGTTTCCGTATGGGACGGGGCTGCGTAATTAAGGATTGGAAATTGGGGGATGGGACGCCGCCATCTTCAAGGCAGTGGTGCGTGCAGGTCAGGTAGCGTGGATTGATGATATTGTTTTGTTTTGAAGCTGTGTGAATTTCATGGTTTTGTGTTTTGTTTCCCTCTAACACACAGGATGGCATTTCGACCCGACCCGTACCGCCTCAGGTTGGTGAAATTTAAATCCATATTTAAATTTAAATTGAAAACACCCACCCATATTATTTCTATCGGAAAAAAGTGGGGGAAATAATGATAAATTCCATCATCATGGAACCCCCCCCCCCCCCCCCCCCCCCCCCCCCCCCCCCCCCCCCCCCCCCCCCCCCCCCCCCCCCCCCCCCCCCCCCCCCCCCCCCCCCCCCCCCCCCCCCCCCCCCCCCCCCCCCCCCCCCCCCCCCCCCCCCCCCCCCCCCCCCCCCCCCCCCTAGTCTATTATTATTATTATTATTATAAATATTTCAATGTAAAATATTCTCCACTTTAAATGACTTGAAATTATTTGCACAAACACCATCTGTCCATATTGCAATTGCAGAAGAGAGATTAAAAAAATCTACACATTTCCCTCTCATGTCAAATTTGGATCTACGATTGTCAACAACCCTTTTAAATCATGTATCCCATATCAGGTCTTAATCTTTGGTGACCAAAGCATTCAATTTTCAATCTCTTTAGAGCATTAGTCCTAAAGTTATCCCCACGATAGACTAAAATCTATATTTTCATTATAAAATTTTTTATTTTAGGTTCTTTAGGTTGTCACAAACCAAATGAGATAATATACGATCTATGATTTAGAGATGAGTTCAGAAATTAGTTATACACATAGTTATGAGAATCGGATATCGATCCAACTAAAGAATCGAGTAGCCAGTTATATATATTAATAAATATATATTAATAAAAATTAGATTTTTTTTAAGCTAGCATATTAAAAATACTTTTTAAATATAATAATATTTATTTTTTAAATATGTACTTCAAACATAAATTCTTAATAAATTTAAAAGTTTAATGACATAAATTTATAATAAAAGAAAATCAGATAGAATTTAAGATCATATTGAAATGAAATGTCAATATTAACCACTAATTTTAAATTAAAATAATATTATAAAAGAAATTAAATGTCATTTTATTAATTTTATAAAAATTATCCGGTTCTATAAAATCAGAATAGGTCGCCCAAGTCACAAAAAAAACTAGTTGTGTTATTAAGGTTTTTTCAAATTTTTTTTGCAGAAATAGTCTAATCATAAAATTGAACCGATTAAGTGTCCAAGTCACCAGTTAATTGGTTTGACCAGCCGGGCTGATCCGATTCTGATAACTATGAATGTGAGAGATGATAAGCCAATGCCCAAAATTGATACTTATTTTTAAAAAATAAAATTTTGCTTATTTTATCTTTGTTAAAACTTTTCTATGAAATGCAAAACCAACGTGTTCCAATAATAAACAATTATTGTTGAATGATAATGAATAGAGTTATTACTTTCTCCCAATTAATTTCTATTTTAAGTACATTTTTGTTTTTTGCTTCTTTTTTTTTAGACATGGGATGTAGGACAAGCATCCCTTGTGGCAAAAGCTTTAAAAAAAAGTTTCTATTAACATATTATAACAAATGAGATAGTCATTTGCCATGATTTATTTTTGATTTAAATAATTATAATTAAATATTTTTTAAGTTTCAATTTTTAAGAGAATTGAAAGTTTTTAAAAGTTTACTTTTTTTTTCCTTTTTTTTTCTTTTTAAGGGTTTAAATCTTTTACTTTGTTATAAAGGTTTTGAAGTTTTATTTATTTATGTTAAGTTTCAAAAGTTTTCTTGTTATTATATTTTAAAGTTTTTTTTAAAAGGGCTTTTAATATTTTTTTATTATATTTTTTGAAGCTTTTAATGTTGTTTTCTTCGTACGTGTTTTTACATTTAAAGTTTTCTTATTTTTATTTTAATTATTTTTATTTTTTTGTAGGGTTTTTACTTTTATTTATTTCCATGACTTATTATTATTATATTTCTTGAGTTTTTTAGGTTTCAAAGTTTTTATTTTTTTAATTTCTAAAATTTTAAAGTTTAAAGTTTTCTTTTAAGTTTTAAAGTTTTCCTACATACTTCACCTTTTTAAGGTTTATGTACAATAGGAGCACTATTCCTACATACTCTTATTTTTTCACATTTGTTTAACACACAAATTATTTTATTATTTTATAACAAAAATATTACATAAACTAGATTATTCAAGCTTCGCAACAACATACAATGCATAAGTTATTATAAGGAAAGAGAAAACAATCAGACAATAAACATAAAATAATGAAAGACACATCAAGAAAAGTAAATACAACATTGATGAAAGAAAACATTTTGTAAAGAGGGAAAGAATTTAAATAAATTTGTGTGAGTGACAAAGGAAAAATGAAATGAATTTACATGAAAGAAAGAGAATGGCAATTGAGGGAGAGCCATTGGAGAGGTGATAATAGTTGGGGGAATACAAATGTTTAAAAAGGTGATGTGTGATAATAGTTGGTGGTTTTGAAAAAAGTTATTTTGATAAATGAATCATATGGGTAGGTACCCTGCTTGGTCAATATGGAGTATAACATTACTTTTTTCAATTTTGTTCGCATTCGCCCTGCACTTCATCCTCACCTTCTTTAGTGTAGCTTTTATATTAAATCAAATCAACAAACCTTTGGATGCTTTTTTTTGCTTGATGTAACGAGCTTACGTAATCCAAAACGGTGTGGAACAACAATTAATATTATGAATGTAAAATGAACCACTAGTTTACAGATCTGCCTGTGGATTGCACAAATCATACCAAAAAAATTCATATTCGTGTCAATTGCAAGCTTAAATGAACCGATATGTGGGGACTAAATCTGTGCAGACATGAAACGGTTATTTTTATTTTGTTTTTTAAAATCACTATCCCAGCTACTTGGTATGCTAGTATTAGACTTTAAACTTATTAATTTTTTTTAAAAAAAATTAGAAACATAAACATTTAAATATGACTTTAAAATTAAAATTTTAAAAGATATTTAATAGAAATTAACTTATTATTTTTTAATGCAAAATATATTTAAAAAATCAAGTTAACTTTCAATAGTATTGCTCACCAAGACTACTTGAAAGTTAATACAATAATACTATACTACTAATTTAAAATTTTGTTCTACATTTATAAACTAATATTTAAATTTCAATTTCAACTTTCACATTTTTTTGAAGAATTATTATTATGATATCTTAATTTTCTATAGATTAAATTATTATCATATATTAGTTTATTATAAAATATTTTTAATGTTACAATTATAATTTGAAGAGAAAAAAACAGACCAAACAAATTCATTCCTAATTCAATCCATTTAGATTCACTCCACAACAGAAATTATTTTACACCCCTAACTAATATATGTTGTGAGGGACACACATACTTGGATGGCTTAAAATAACTTATTAGTTATTGTTTTGGATTTGAGTAATTGACTGCCTGTTTGTGAAGTTTAAAGTCTATATTATACTATACTTAGGAATAAAATTGAAGCGTTTAATCATGCATTTTGGCCATGGTTTGGCTATATTGCCATGCCTGGTAGTATGTGCAACACTATAACCCCGCCCACATTGTAAGCTCGTTGGCGCTTGCTTTACCGGCGGGAACGAAAGAACACCATCAATGAAGGAAAAAAAAAAGTGTAGGGATCTTTCTAAAATGACAATAAAATCAAGGTATGTTTATCATTTTCATACACCACAGGTAAACAAAAATAAAATAAAATTGTAGGCCGTGTAACAAAATAAATATGCAAAACAAGGGCTCCAAGTCCTAGGCCAACAGCAAAAATAAGGGCAATGAGGTTGGGGATTTGGGCCTTTTTTATTTAAAAAAGAAAGAGAAAAGAAAAGAAATGTAAATATTATTAAAGCAAAAAAAAAAAGCAATGAAGAAACATATAATGTTAAAAACGGGGTCATAAGATTGATCCTCGTTCAAAAGCATGCCGCACGGGCAACATGCTAAGGCACGACCTCCACTGCTGCTGAGGCGCCATAGTAGAAGTTCATGAGAAATAAAATGTAACACTCCCAGATTCCGACAATCAGAGTGTTGTGTTGTATGCTGCTGGATCTCGAATTTAAAGCGGTTGTGCTACAACCAGATAAGCCATGTTGATACGGTGACTTTGAGAAAGGATTTAGTAAGCAAAGGAAGAGACAAAGAGAGGAATTTCTGAAATTAGTTCATGCCATTTACTCTAATTTGGCTTTATATAATAGCCTTACAAATCCAAAGACAACAGACAAATTCAAACACGACAAGCACTATCTCACGATGGAAACTGCCCACGACTAAGACCGGCTTTATATAATAGCCTTAAATATAAACACGACACCCACGTTGACATCCCACGCTGGCACACGATGGGATCAACCCACGTACACACAGTCCTGCAACTACGGCACATATCACATGTGAATGTCGTTAGGAAAAACTGTATAAGCCAATGGAACAATGAGCGAAAAGGATGTCATGGACGTTCACATGGCTTATCTGGTTGGAGCACACAACCAAATAGATTGGAGATCAACCACACGACAATTAATTGCCAGTTCTTCAAAAACGTTTTGGGCATGAAGAAGAAGAAAAGACTAACCTAATAAGCTTGTAATAAGGAACTGCCACATCCAGTGCAAGTCCACCTTGACAATGATAATAATCTAGAACTTGTCCAATAAAAAAGAAAGGTTTTGAAGTGAACCTCAAAACTAATTTTACAAAATTAAAATATCACAAACCAAACATGAGAGTAAAATAAAAAATTGACACAAAACCAAATTTTATGTTGCAAAACTTGGTTTTGAAGGAATCCAAACACACCTAATAATGTTTCTCAAAAAATGTGGTCACGTAAAGGCCTGGCAAAAACACTAAAGTATTATGATTAAATTTTCTGCAATATCTGTAACAAACAATATGAAGATACCCCTCATATAAAACAATCAATAATACATTCTCTTTCTTTTGCATTGGGGGTATGGGGCTAGTGCTCAAAAACTCAAGGTACCGGACTACCTCCACGGTGATGCATGGAAGCAAAAGTCAAGCACAATTGGTGGTCCCTGGAATCCCCCCAACCTCCCCAACCCTTGAACCCAGCCTTATAACCAGACTGATGTTCATAAACATGCAAGCCCCACTCTGGCTTGATGTTGGAAACCCTATCGATATCTCCCAATTCAATGTTCACTGCACCGTTATCAATGCAAGCTTTCTCCTCTGATTGGCCCTGATGCAACCCACACTTCCCAAAGTGAACCGCACTAGTTCTTGGCCCTCGAAGTGTATAGACTGGTTTGCCAAATGATGGATAAACAGTAGCCCACATTGTTATGTCCCAGTTATAATCATCGAACAAACAAAACTCCCTCGCCTTCCTATGAATTTTCCTCCAAACAGTCCGGTTAAAACTATAACCTACATTCCCCATTCTCTCGGCAATTAAACTATCCCACCCTTCTCCTGTTGACGTGACAACAGATGGAGCTAGGTTCGCAGCATAGCAGTTGGGGCATTTTTTAGACTTAAGACGTGTAAGAAGCTGTAAGTTGCGATACGCATTGGGGAAAATGAAATGGTCTTCCTCTATGAAAAGTATATGGCCCATGTGTTCCCGGGTCTCCTTCAATCCATCCCACACCGTGTTCATCATCCACCACCAGTGATGCTTTAGAGAGACAATCTTAGGGGATCGATGATTTCCATACTGATCAGGCTCCCCTTCACAGTGCCTCTCCATCGAGTCATCCTTATCCGTGCAATCCCTTGACGAGACACCAGGAAAGCTGTCAGGGAAAACGTGGGGTGAGTAGGGGGCAAAAATCTGCTTCACTTGACAGAACTTGATAACGTCAATGATTTTGTTCATCTCTTCAAAGTACCCATCGTGGCTAACTACGAGCAATGTTTCACCAATCCCGACTACCTCAGCCAGGCTCTGGACAACGACTTTGAGATACTGGGGGCGATTGTGAACATATAGGGCTATAACCACGTGGTCCGTAGCAAGATTTGGATATAAATCTCTATTTCTAGGAGGCAACTGATTCCTCTTCTCCAGTGACAATGACAGAGAGTTCTGCTTAGGGAGGTCGAGTTTTAGGGAATGGGTCGCATAACTCGAATCCTGTGGGAAACTTATATCATCAGCTTCATCCTTAAATGGGTGGTTCACTGAGTTCGAAACCGAATTGGTTCGAAGAAGGAAAATCAACAGCAGAACCCCTAGCAGAGTGATTAGGACTAGAGTCAACAAACGGTGTAAAGATGTGCCCTTAAGGCGAAGGGGTCGCTTGCTGCTGAAACCCATTAAATAACTTATAACACTAGAGCTTGCAAGGCAACTCAAACATATTAATAACAATCACAGTTGCATAGCCCAAGACACAGTACAGTTCATATGTATAAAGAAGCCAACGATGAAAAAGCAAGATCAACGCACAAAAAAAACCTCAAAAAATTGAAGCCTTCCTCACAGTATGGACCTGAAATTCGATTTCTCTTGCGCCTGCAAGCCAAATATGAAACACAAGGTTGAGGTTGTTTGGGACTAGGGTTTATATGGGCATTGCAGATGAAGGATGGAGATCAAGGAGTTGTGAAGATGTAGGGCGTGAAAAAATAGGAACCCAAGTTAAAATTTGGACAAAATGGGGAGATGGGTAGTCAAAAAGTTTGAATCCTTCGGATCAATGGATCAATGGCCTGCATATCGAGGGTTGACAGGGTCAAGGTCGACAGACGACTAAGGAAAGGAAAGTTTTCTACTTATGAAATGCCGCGTTAATATGGGCGGCTTCACCGCCAGGACGATGTTGTTTGGCTGGCAAGTTGGAACCTCATCTCAACTAGGTGAGGCGAGAACTGTTAATTTATGTTTGGTTGCTTTGAGGATTGATTTTAACAAGCACAAAGCCCATGGTGCATCGGCCGTCCAATCACGTCAAGGTGGGTGGATTTCCTGCATGTGATCCTCAGTAACTTGTAAATACCTAAGCACTTTCTTCACGGCCTTCTAATAATTTATTCCACGATTACTTTGATATCGTCCTAACATTCCAACAGCAAAACTGTTGTAAAAATAAGCAGAGTGTTTGGTAAAATATAATTTTAAAAGTACTTTAAATTTTAAAAGCAGGTAATAAGTGTTTGATAAATTAAAAACAAAAGTACTGTGAAAACGCAAAAGACATAAATATCCTTTTTAATTATATTATAATTTTTTAAAAAACCTAATCTCTCCCCTCTTCATCCCGTCGCACCCCTCCTCATCCATCCCGTTGCACCCTCCCTCTGCCAACCCCACCCCCATCCCCATCCCCATCCCCATCCCGCCGCACACACCCTCCGCCCCCTCTCCCATCTCAGACGCCGCCCGCTCCCTCCCTCATCTCCGACGCCGCCCGCCCTCCCCCCTGCGCTTCCCGATTCCATCCTCATCGCCCCCGACGCCACCCACCCCTTGACGCCGCCCTGCCGATGCCACCCACCCCCCAACGCCCCCACCGACGCCGCCCACCCCCGATCTCATCCATGATGCTACCCCGCCGCCGCCCCGTCCCCCCACCGGCCGCCCCTCGTTCTCCTCAACCCGTCGGGCTCCTGTGCACGCATCCCTCGTTGACACAAGATGAGGATGAAGAGAGAGGATAATATTGTCATTTTAATTTTAAAAAAACTGCTTCCTGGAAAAGCAGCTTCTAAAAGCAACCCTTGGATTGCTTCTGCTTTTGGGTAAAAAAAAGCAGAAACTTTTTTTATAAGTACTTATTTTGATTTTACCAAACACTTTTTTTTTTGCTTCTGCTTATAAAATAAACAGAAGCAGTCTTTCAAAAGCATTCCCAAACTGGGCCATTGTCACGTTTCAATTCGGGTCGTTTTATTTCAATTTGATTCATCCCGATAAGACATTAGGTTAGACTTAGATTTTGCTCACCTCGTCCTAATTCAATATGTCTCAAACTATTCAAATTATTGAGGCATATTTAATTTGAAACAAGACTATACATATTCATGTTGGATTCGGCCAAGCAACATCCAAATCTGACCTAACCCATTGTCATCTCTAGTTAGACTAAAATTTAATTTAAAATATTATTTTTTTTATAAAAGTTAGCTACTTAACTTTAACAACTTCAAATGACAAACTCAATACTCTCTTCTTAATTTAAATAAAATATTATTTATAATATTTTTTTTACTAAAACCCACACTATGGTGCCACCCCAAATTTATCTCCCTAAGAGCACTAATACCAGCTTTCCAATTATCTTTCCTAATTTTACAGATTTAAACTACTTTTTGTTTTCATATACAAATATACATCACAATAGATTCCCTAAATAATTCTTTGTATCTTTTAAATAATTTTTTTATATTTTTATTTAATAATAATTTCTTATAATTTAATATAAAACAATAGTGAATATTATGAAAAATGTGAGAGGTGAGAGAAAAATTCTAGATATAATTTAATAATAATAGGGAGTGAATAATGCTTTCTAATACATTGGGAAATATTGTACAAATTGCATGAAGAAAGTTAAATATATGGTATCTGTTGTGAGGAAGATTTTATAACTTTTTAACATTTTCCCCTAAATATAGGGAAACAAACTTGTTTAGGGAATCTACTGCTAGTGCTCTAACACCGGCTTTGGCGACTTCATTTGAGAGCCGATTCCCCCATCAGGCTACAAAGTTGTTAAACTTGTGGCCGAGTTTCCAAGTCATTTGGAAGATCTGATGTGGCGAGTATTCAAATCTTGTGGCTGCAACCTTCCACCCTGGGTGGTAGTCCTTGGTAGATTTGCGCTTCGCCGTGCCTGTTCTAGAACTGTCATGGACATTACAGTAGCAAACGCCCGCTGCCAAGGCCTCTCCTCATCCACCCAAATCATTATTTGGGAGCAATGGCTCCAGCAACATGTAGTTAGAGAGATTGCTTATGGAGATTTGTCAATGGTGATTGTGGCTCGCCAATCTATGAGATGGGGAGAGGAGGAGGACAAGTGGGTTTGGGAGATGAGAGATCGTGAAAGAAAGAAAATGGAAGGAAATTACGAGAGTGAAAAATAAAATAATAATAATAATATAGTGAGTGAGGTTACCTTGTTTAATCTGGCAAATGAGAATGACTTTTGGTAAATTGACTATATACCTACTGAGTTAATTACTATCAAATGTTTTCATCTTTATTTTAATTTTAGTTATTTTGTTAAAGCAATCAGTTAGATGCAACTGCACTCAAGTGCTAATGGATTTTCGTTCCAATAGTATCACTGTAATTACATGATTGGTAAATAACACTGACAATGTGTTAGTATATCAGATCAGATAGATAAAAAGATACAAATAAATTATGTTCATCCATATCAATTACGATTTCACAATAAAATCGATTGTACATATTATTTTCTTTTATCATTAATAAGATTAGATAAAATTTAATGGTGAGGTCTTACCCTCCACGCACACCTCATCTCATGCTTAGAGCACTAGCATTGGTTTTATTAAGCCAGTGTCAAAATTTGATGAAGAAAGATCACTTCTTTATATATATAAATTTGATAATTTTTCAAAAGTATACACATCAACTTAATCAAAACCGAAAACCAACTCCTCCCCCTAAAGCAACGCTGACCTACCCCTACTAACATTGGCGATGTTAACCTATCACACCCCAGTAAGTGTGACGTTGACCTAACTTTCTTGTTTTCGATCGACGTGCAAGGAGCCAACACGTACATTGATGAGGCTATAGGACCTCATCAAATTTGGTGAGAAATGGGAGATTACTGCAACGCAAAGTTACAAATTTGGCGTTTGATAATTCCAATGTTGTGGTTTTTATTTACATTCACTAAATTTTTTATATTTGATGTATCTGATAGTGCTCTCAATGACTCCAAGATCGAAGCTTTATTTAATACTCCAGTTTAATTATGTCATAAATTTAGATAGGTTTTCGATGAAAAAATCAATATTATTGTTAATTTATTTACTAATTGAGTTAGGGTTTTATTCTATTTTATCCAAATTTCTTGAAGTTTCTTTTAGTTAATCAATTATATGATTATTTAATTATATATATATATATATATATTTATATTTCTAATTACTCCCTTAGTAAACACCCTTTCTTTCTACTCGCAAGCTTACTAATGGGCCATTACCCAAAGAAAAAAGCCCCAAATTAATTCAATTAAGTAGGTTATCTAAATTAGAGTCACTAATAATAATTCCAATATCTTGATATATCCGGATTCAGATAGGAATATGTATTTAATTATAGGTTTTGAATACAAATGTGAATTTACTAATATTCACTTATGAATAGCTAAATTTTTACGTATAAAAGAGCATGAAAAAATCTAAATACAAGCACAAAATGCACTAATATGTATACCTTATTAGATTATTGAATGAAAAATTTAAATAGGTTAATACTTTTTCATGGAAACACATTATTATCAAAAGATATATCTATTAGGGTATTACCTTTTCATATAAAGGTACATCATTATTAATAGGTGTGTCATTTGAAGTGTTATCTTTTATGGAAAGGCACACCATTACCAATAGGTGTGTCCTTAAAGTATTACTTTTAATAAATAGACACACATTTTAGTAAGAAGTATATATTTTAGGATGAAAAGCTATCAATGGCAACTTTTAGGCATACCTTTTACCAAGGAATATGTCATTTAGGGTGAAAAGTCATCAATGATAACTCATAGGGTCATTGTCAAGGGTCATGTAAGAATCTATAAATAGGTCATTCTATAATTCATCAAATCAATCAATTTCCTTTACTCCCTCAAAGTTAGTAATATACATATATACACAGAGAAAAATATTGTCTTTTTGTTCGCTGTAATTATAAATTGTAATGCTTGCTTATATAATTGGATAATCAAATTATCCTGGCAGGCAACTGTTATTTACAACCTCAAGCACCAGTAGAGGGGCAGATTTTGTTTTAAGGTGATAGTGTCAAACACTAGATTTGATTCAACGTTTCAGTTAATTTAATTCTAGAACTTACTTGTAAGTATTTAATCATTTGAAATTTTATTTTATTTTTTTCAGATTTAATTTGTATTTTTGTGTTTAGTTTTTAAATCAGCATAAACTATTATATTATCCAACATACCTATGATAAATAACTGATTCTTAATGAAATTATAGGTTCTATTTTACTTTTTAAATCCACTCACTTGTTTACATACTATGGGTACAAAAATACTTCCCAATGTATGCATATAGCAAAACTTATAGTCTCACCACTAAATTAATACTTTTTATACGTTTTCACCTGTAAATTAAGTTTAATAATCAAACCATGGCTCCGTATCAATGGAAGTGAATTATAAATGTTTAAATAATTATTTTTTTAAATAATAATGAATTTTAATTTTGTTGTTTTACTCATGCAACAATAAGTGAATTAGGTGTGCTTGGTACCTATATTCAACAATAGTTTTTTATTTTTAAATACAAAAAATAAATAATTTATTTTTTTTATAATTATTTTTAATTTTAATTTTCAAAAACAAATTGTTTTCAAATCCAATAAACATAAAATACATTTTTGTATTTTTATTTTTTCTGAAAACATAAAACATTTTTCATATGTATCTGCATACCCCCTACCCCCACCTCCCCTCAAAAAAAATAAAAAATACAGTTTTTAATTTTATAGAAAACAATTCTCAAACAAAAAAATATTTTTAATTTCTCATAAAATAGTTTTCAAATATAAATTTTAAAAGCACTTTTTTAAAAAACCAAAAACAATATTAAACATGCTTGTTTGGCAATGTTTTTAGTTTTTTATTTTCAAAGATTGTATTTGAAAACTATTTTCTACCAATTCGGATATACATTTTTTGTTTCGGGGTTGTTTTTTTATTGATTTTTTTAAAATTATTTTTTGTTTTTTGACACAAGGGGTGGGGCGTTGCAACAGGGAGATTGCTACGTTTGGTGTGACTGTATTTTTTTTTAAACAAAATTATTTTAAAAAATTATGACCCAAATGAATTTACACCACTCATAAATTAGTTTAAATTATATAGACCTACTATTTAAAAAAATAACCATATTTTCAAAAAAAAAAAATACATTCCTTCCAAACAAGCCAAAATAAAAAACAGTTACCAAATGAAAAAACTTATATGTTTTTTGTATTTGAAAACAAAAAATTATTTTTTAAAAATAATTATAACTTTAAAATTTTTAATGTCACTTCTTTTTTCTTTTTTGTTTTCTAAATAAATTAATAGTAGCCGCTGCTGCAGTATAATTTTTGGTAGGGTACAACTTTTTAAATAATATGAGTTCAAATTTTCTACGGTTACTACAAGATACAATATATATCAAAATTATATGTTTTGATAATTTTCAATTTTTTTTTATACCAAAATAGTATAATTTTAATAAAAAAAAATCAAAATAATCGTATACACACTAATATTGATGTGAAGTCCAAGGGAGCCACCAGGAAATTGGACACGCCATGACAAATCCACGTGTCAAAGTCTTATCGACACGTCCTGGCCCTGAATCATCCACGTGTCGTGCTCGATACGATATTAGATGATAGACCCATTGAGATCGTACGGACCCTGCCCAAACACGCGAAAAGTTCGGACCCCCGCTCTCGCCGGCGGCGCTTCCCCTCAAAAATCCCTTGCTCCGGCCGCGCCGTTCGTTCGATCGTTGTTTTTTTTTTTGTTTTTGGTTTGGACTTTGGATGGCCGACTCGGACAACGAATCGGGGGGGCACAACAGCGGCGAGCTGTCGGCCAGGGAGCAGGACCGGTTCCTGCCGATCGCGAACGTGAGCCGGATCATGAAGAAGGCGCTGCCGGCGAACGCCAAGATCTCCAAGGACGCCAAGGAGACCGTGCAGGAGTGCGTGTCGGAGTTCATCAGCTTCATCACCGGCGAGGCTTCCGACAAGTGCCAGCGCGAGAAGCGGAAGACCATCAACGGCGACGACCTCCTGTGGGCCATGACCACCCTCGGCTTCGAGGACTACGTCAGCCCCCTCAAGGTTTACCTCAACAAGTACCGCGAGATGGAGGGCGAGAAGGGCTCCTCCCCCTCCTCAGCCGCCTCCGGCGGACGCCTGCCCGACAAGGACGCCGGCGGGGGTATGCAGCCGGCGATGGTGATGATGGGCCACGCCCAGCATCATTACCACCGACACCACCAGGGACAACTGTATGGCTCCGGCTCGTTTCATCACATGAACGTTGGCGGCGGAGGAGGTGAGAAGGGCGCCGGTCGAACAGTTCCAGCGTCGGCGGCGGGGAAGGGGGAGCTCCTACCCTGAGGTCAACGTAGTTGACTGTTTGTATTTGTATCAAACTATTGTGGAGGTAGTGAGTTGTAAAATAACTATTTTGCCCCTCACGGGCTTCTTTTTTATACATAATGTATTTGCGTCCGTGGGATGATGCGCCTTGGCGGGTGGATAATTGGTACGGTGTAATTGTGGTCATTTGTGGATGTGTACAGCCATCTATTTTTATTAATTACGCCTAACCTCTGATTCGAAATTTCTAAACCGAGGAGAAGAAACTTGAATGTGCTGTGCTACAATTCTGTAATAAGTTTGGTAGAAAGGGTTGTTGCCTGTGTGCTGTGAAATGTCTGTAGCGCTTTTTTTTTTTTTTTTTTTTTTTGTCTTCACAAGCTTTTTATTAAGCAAATCTATACTAGTTGTGCGTGTTTTGGTGTTCTTACAAATATGGGCATATGTTACATGTTACCTCTCTGACATTTAAGTTTCAATCAATCCCTGCTAAAGGCATGGGCATCAGTTCAGAATTAATTGTCATATTGGATATAATTGCAACAGCAATCACATGGCTATCAATCTAAAAGGCCTTACCTTGGAATGGTAAAATACTAGACTGCTTTGGTTTGTAGCCATGCCTAGAACAGTTCCATAGTTCTTTTTAAATAAGTTACCAGGGGCATGCCTAAACTGCACTCTGATTTCTACCCGGGATTTGTGCGCCAGAAACATTATCTCCATTACTAAATTATCTTCAATATAGGAAAAGAGATTGAAGAAGCAATGCTGCTTAATTCTTGGAATGGAGAGCTTTGCCTGCCATCATCAGGAAGGGAACTCCCCTCCATCGAGGATTGTTGACAAACAAAGCTGCAGCTGCAAAAGTTGGGGTGAGGCGGTTCTTTGGGACAGAATGTGTATCTGTATACACCTGATTCAATGTGTTGCACTTACTGTAAACATTATCAACTACCACATCTTTGGGCCAAAGAGGTTTAATGGACAGTTTAGCATTTTAGTATTAGGAAGATGACATTTTAATGTTATGCAAAAGCATAAAAAACTGAGATTGAAAAATAAATTTATAATATAACCTTTTTCATTTCTAAGAGCATCTTTAATAATCTTAACTAAAATTAAAGTTAAATTTAATTTAAACTTCATAAAATTTTTCTTTAATAATATACCTATAACATAAATTATATTTAGATTCAACAAAAATTTAAATCAAATTTGACTGAAATTATAACTTCAGCTAAAACTATCTCATCATATTCTCACCATCATCATACTTGTTCAAAATCCTAGCCTGCCCTTCATGTCAAGCTCACGGTATCTCCTTAAATAAAGATAAATTGAAAAAATTATAGTCAAACCACAAAAACTAAATGGTACAATATTAAAACATGATTAATTAAAATAATATTATAACAAGTTAAATTTAACTTTACCAAATCAATTTTAACTAATATCCACGAGAATGCTATGATGTCTTCTTCATCTAAGCTGACAAGAGTTTCCATTGCAAACCATGCAAGTATATGAAGGAGATGGTTTTGCATTACATCCCAAAAAGATTCCATAGATGTCTAAGTATCTGGGCAGATGAACAGACTGTTCATATCACTAATTCCCAATGGGAGTTGATATCACAAGTTCAACGATCAGAATCCTTCGATATTCTGAATCTTTGGAAAATATCGGTTACACGTTCCTCATGCAGTTCCTGCCCCACAAAGGCTTAGGCGTTGTTTGATTGTTTTTTTTTATATATTCAAATACAGAAAACACTCTCAGTTGTTTGGTACTTATTTTTCTTTTTTGTTTTTGAAACCAAATTATTTTGAAATGTAAAAAAATAAAAACATTTTCTAATTCTTATTTTCTGTTATTATGGTGAGCCCAAAAATTATAAAATAAATATAAAAATATAGACCTCAATATTTGGCCCTCAGTTAAGTGTTGCCTCAAGCCTCCGGCGAGGTCTCTAGACGACTCCAAGCCATGTCCAAAAGGTTTTTCAACTATGAGTCTTGTCCACATCCACACATACGCTTGTGGTTACTGACAAGTAAAACAACCTATAGGCTAGTGTGCGCCTAAAAGGAGGCATCATAAGAACACAACACGAGGAAAAAATATAGCACCAAAAAGAATGGATCTAGACATGAATATGATACCTCTTTCTCTTTCATCCTCTTGTCCAATTCCCCAAAATGTTCCTCAGAACTGTACTGACCAGAGTGGTAGAAGCAACGTAGCAAGAATTGGTCCATCTTGTCATTGTAATATTCCCTAAAATAACATTAAAGAAAAACCTCATGATCTATGAGTTTAAAATTGTTTGCAAATAATCTAAACAAGAAGTCAATTTGGGTTTATAGAATGCCACTTGTCAATCCTGCAAGTCAAGGAACTCCTGATCATGTTCCTCAGTTCATCATCGGCCATAACACTACGAGCATACCCAAAGATTGTAAAATTCTGTATGGGGAGATAAGAAAATTTGTGTAAAGTTCAAGTCAGTTCTGTTGATAATCCTCAAGTGGAAACCTGTAAAGTGAATGAGCAAGCTGAGGAAGTATTTCTTCATAGGACAAGGCAAAGAATGCGGGGAGTATTTTGCTTCTTGCAAGGTTCCCGGATGTTCCAACAAAAACGATACTGATGGTAAATCCTGCCCTTCCTGATCCTGAGAAGGGAATGTAACCTTCCTTCACCTGTTCGTTAATGTACTCTTAGGTGGAAAAGACTCCAAGGCATACCTGCTCTAGAAACCATAACAGGTTCATCAAGATGAGTGTAAAGGGATCAAGCTATGAAGATTTCAAATCAATCATCGACATGATACTCAAATGACTTTAAGAGACATAGGGACAGACCAGGCTGCAGACAAATTGCGTTTGGTGGCAGCAGTTTTAAAATTTTGAGCTCAAATGGCTGGCTTTCGGCGGAGGCTTGAAATATTCCTAGAGATCCAATAAGAGCAACGGTACAACTAGGAAGGCTCAAGGTGATGAGTGAATAAGAAGGGTGGAATTGTAACGACTGAGAAGGAAGAAAAAGGACTCGCAAGCATAGCCATAGTGCACAGAACTGCAGAAACCGCCGTGAGATTAATATGAAATTTAGAAGGAAAAAAAAAACAGTGATGGGGCAGAGAGATGTCTCTTGAAATGTACCCTTGCATTTTCCCAACAAATTTTGAATAAAGTCGTGAAAAAAAAAGACTCTTCTAGTGCTTCCTCTCTCTAGATGGTTGAAGTTTATGAGTGTTGGGCCCCTCTAACCCTCTCTGGTCTCCGTTTCAGATGGTCACATGCCAACTCCCTCTATAAAAAGAAGGGGTAAAGCAGGCCTGGTATGTTGAGTGATGTTGATTGATAAATTTAGAAATCATGAATTCCCAACCCTTTGTTAGCAGAGCGATAAACACTGATCCAATATTGTTAGCTGCGCATGCATTCAATGAAGTGTATAGTGCACATAGAGTAGTAGAACAAAGTCAAGAGTCCTGTCCCCGCTTTCATTTGATTTACATGGGCGATGGATGAAGCCAAATGAGAGACGACAAGGATGGATCCATATATCCAATTTTATGTTGGAAAAATTATTCTCCAATTCAGCCTGCCAATTTGAAGAAAATAATAGCATAATTTCACCACACAAGAATATAACATAAAAAAAAAAAAATCTAAACCGGTACATGCGCACCACCCTCATATAAAAATAATAGCATAATCTCACTCACCCAGAGAGTATTAGAAGCTCAATCTGAACACCAACACAAATACACACAGGACATGCGCACGCGCACACACCAGTATACTAGTAGTGACACCATTTCAATACTCCAGATTGCAAAACGCTAGTTTTAGTTGACCATGTGGCATGGTGCAGTGATGAGTTCTAGTTGGCCTTCAAGCCAGGAGTGAAGAAGAACATGTCCCCCAGCCGATCATTGCTCGAAGAGTTCCCTCCATACACCAACAGCCCCTCCTCCCCTCGCCACTGCCCGGCCGCATAAGCGCACCACCCTCGAGGCCCCGGATGCTGGCCGGACTCCGCCGCCGCGTCCACCCATCGCCTCCACACCAAGTCCTCCGTGTCCAGCGCAAACATCTCGCCGCTAAATTTCCCGGCACCGAGGTGGCCCAGGTCGCTGGGGTCCACCTCGCCGCCATATACGAACACATACTTACGTATAGCAGCGGTTGAGAAAACACTCCTCGGCGTGGGCTTGTCGCCGCCAGTCTCTACCTGAGCCCACTCCCGACGGATTGGATCAAAGCAATGAACGTCGTCGAGCTCGACCCCACCGAATCCGTAAATGACCCATATCTTCCCGGCCACGGCGGCGAGCCCCGGCCCACCTCGGCCCTTGCAGCCCTCTCCGGGAGGAGGGAACTGGGTCCACTTCCGGTCCACCACGTCGTAGGCCCACAGGTCGTTGAGCCTCCCGGCGACGCCGCAGCCTCCGAAGACGTAGACGCGGCGGTCGTCGGCGGCCATGGAGTGGTAGCTCCGGTGGGGGGGTCCGGTGGAGAGCAGGGACCACGCGCCGGAGCGGGTGTCGAAGGAGTAGAACTCGTTGAGCTCGTTGTGGTCGGCGTCGCGACCGCCAAAAACGTAAATGACGTCACCGACGGCAGCCATGGTGACGCCGACTCGCGGCGGGGGAGCGTCGCCGGAGGCGGGGACGGCGGACCAGGCGAGGGCTTCGAGGTCGAAGACGTGGAGATGGTTGTCTACGGGGACGCGCGGCTCGTGCTCGCCGCCGAAGGCGTAGGCCTTCCGTCCCACTAGGGTCACGGCGTGGGAGCTTCTGGCTCCGGGACCACTGCCTTTCTTTTGATCGAGCTTCACAAAAACAAAAACAAAACCAAAAACAAAAACAAAAACAAAAACAAAAACAAAAACAAAAACAAAAACAAAAACAAAAACAAAACAAAACGAGGAATCAATCATCGGGCGAAACGAAATTGTCACAGGGTCTCGATAAAGTTAAGGATGGGAATCGAACAACCTTAATCCAATTGCCTTGAGCCTGCAAAGCCATCGCCGGAAAGAGTGATGGGTGTTGTTAGGGTTGTGTTTGCTTGTGGGAATTGGGACGCCTGTGTCGATCTTTTAAAGTCAAAAGGGGTAAGACGATGAGCGGTGGCTGTGCGTGCGTGTGAGCGCCCTCTTTTAAAGTTCTAAACCCCCGATATATGGCGGCTATATTACTTTTTGTGGTGGTATTGATATTATTATTTTTTTAAAATTTTTTATTGATATGATATCCTTGCAGAATTTTCTACCCAATTAATCTATAAATAAACTTTATTCTACTTGACTAATATCTTTAATAAATATATAAATTTGACTATATATAATATATTCTACTTGCCCCCCACCCTTTTTTTTCCCCTGGTTAATAATAATAAACCAATGTTAATAACCAGAAATCTAATACTATTGCAGGCAAGATGGGCTCTCTCGGCATACCAGAGTACCAGACCCCCATCTTGTCCAGCTCTCTCGGAGACCATCACCTCCAGCTCTCTCTAGCTTGCTAAAACTGTCCGGGAGCGCCAGATCTAAGCCCCTCTACCCTCCAGTAAGCTCTCTCTAACCCTCATCTCGTGTCCAGCAGCTGCCGCCGGAAATGGCAGGCAACGAACAGTGCTGATGATTTGCAGTTGGGATGCTATTTCATTCTGATTACTCCCCGTCCCATCACGTTCTCTCTTCTCTGTCCTTGTGTGTGTGTGTGTGTGTGTGTGTGTCAGCCACCCTGATTTTTCTTACCCTATTACCTCCCCAAATTTTGGGTTATAGTCCTGCTACATATAGCCACTAACTTCTTATCATCATGATAATATTTAATTTAGGCCATTAAATCAAAATTTAATGGGTTAGATTAGATTTTTATTTAATTGTAATTTCGTTATAGTAAATTCATTATGTTAAATAAAAGTCTAATCTGGGTTTAGATTAAAATTCTTAAATAAGAAACTAGCCTTATGTTATTATTGTAACAAAATATAAGGCTCTTAGGTGTGCACATTGTATTTATTGGCCAAATTAAAGCAATTTTAATCATCTAAGGCGCTTATTTTATTATTTGATTATTGGACATCTGAGGTTTGAAAAACTTTGAACCTTTAGGTGGATTAGGAGATATCTTAATCATTTAATATTTTTAATTGCATAATTATATAATTGGTATATAATCCCCTGTTACCTTTCTCCAAGTAAATATGTTTTTTAGTTTCATATAAATTGAAATAAACACAAGACCAAGATATCAAACTATCAATACTAATCTGAATTTTGTCCCGAACTTCTAGCCTAACATGGATAAAGCATGATTTGTAAGGTAAATGAATGAGTGGATATGTATAGAGAGAAGCTCTATCTTCTTTCTTTATCATCCTGATTTATTAAAGCTAATTATCTTTTTGTGTTGGTCGTGTTATTACTTTCGATTTGGCAACCTTTGCGCTTAGAGTATCAGGTATATACTCTCTAAAATTTTAATTAAATATGTCTATATGACACAAATTATATTCAAGATTTATGTTTTGACTATAAACTTTGTTAAAATTCAAACATCTATTAAATACAAGAATATACTTCATGAGCGACGATAGTAGCAAGGGCCTTCTAGGCCTGGAGACATGAAAACGAAGACAAAGATTACGTAAACACACTTCCATGTGTATATGTCTACGTGTTCTGCGCTGTCAAAACCATAGGTCATGCCATAAGTTGTTTAGCTACCACACAAATCACCCTCCCTCTCTCTCCCACACACACTCTCCCTCTCTACACATTTAGGTCTGTGATTTTGGTGGATTAATGGCGGCAAAACAATCACAAGAGCAAACAGCACCCACATAAGGCCTTCGGATGGGCAACCAGAGACCCATCTGGTGTCCTTGCTCCATTCAACTTATCCAAAAGATTAGTTCTGATCAATTGACATTTACTATATTATATTAGTTTTCAATTTATTAATCAACCCGTTTTAATTTCAGTTTTCTGGGGAAGCTTAAATTGATATGATATAATGTATCAGTATCACATTCACACCAGTGGTCCTTCATTTCATTGCCTTGTTGTAGGTGTGTGTAATAGTAGTAGAATAAGAAGAAAAGGAAAACAATTTCCTCAGGGAAAAGCAAATTAACGTACAAGAAAAAACAGTTTCCTTAATCAGTACTGTTTTCCTGAGTGGTTTGTGTGTGTTTTACTTGTTTGACTATGTTTATGAAATTGCAGGGCTACGACATATTGACCTGTCTTGTTAGGAACCAATTTATTGATATGCAACATATTGCTCCAAAACTGGATATGCAATACAAAAAATATTTGAGATGTACACTTGAATATATATATATATATATATATATATATATATATATATATATATATATATATATATATATATATTCATGCGGGTGATTTGGCAAGAATTGCAGGCGAGGTTGGCATACGCAGTGGGGCAGCTATCTTGTTGCTATACATAAGGTAACGAAGGAATAACAAATGGACTAACAAAAAATTTCAATTTAATCTCATGATATTACCAAACAAAGATATGTGAATAATTAATTCATTCTCATTAGTAGCTAATTTCAGTGATAGCTATGGACTATATAATTCGCAATTGAAACCAAGACCTTATTGTTACAATGATTTGCAGCTAAATTGCAGGTAAATAAAGTTTAAATTAGAACCTTACTGAAAAAACTATACATAAAAAATTAAGATGTGAGTTCCATCACAAATTATAGCCATCCCTAGCCTGGGGTTGTTTAGCCCAAAAGTTGTTTTACTTTACGTAAAATTTTTATCAATCCTTTTCTACTGCGGATTTCCAGACATTGGTAGCAGCTTCAGATCCCTGTTGCTGAAGTATAAGTAGGACGTTTTACCAGAGCCTGTCATATTGGGCACAGCAGAAAAGCCAGTATAGTCCCCGCGTAATCTTGCCATACATATATCGGCAACGGACCTGAAGATTTCATGCTTCTGGACAAAAGGCTGAGACGCATATTCCTCCACTGGTATCCACTGCAGTGGGAGGGAAAACAAAGTCAATTAGCAGATGCTTGAAGCAAAGTCTGTTAATGGTGAACAGAGTAAATTGATTGACTTCCATGCAAGAAATTCAATTTTCAAGGCCCCATGCCCTCTCACTCGTCAACGTTTCTCATTTTGAGGTACATCACCATCCAATGGCTTTACGTTGTTATTTGTTAGTTAGGTTGTTGACGCACATTATATATGAAGCCTGTAGCACTCCCTTTTATATGCGTGCAAATTACACATAAATTAATCAACACATCTAGAGGGCAATAAATCCAAGTGAACACAATAAGGTAGGACAGCTCGAATTGAACATAGAAACTTGTGATAACTATTGTTGGCAAGCAATGTGGTGAAACCTCTACCTAAAATTTTGAACGTTTTGGCGCACGTAGTGTATATCTAATCTTAAATGGGTTTTCAAAACAAAGCCAAGATACCGTAGTTAGGCAGGATTGAGCCAATGGTACGAAGTTATTGGGAAACTAAAGAAGAAGAGCTTTTGCCCTAAAGCTTAGACCGAACAGACAGAAATATCATCAGACTCCAGGGTTTACCTCAGCTGCGGCAATCTCTGAATCTTGCTTGTGGATCACTGAAGAGAGTGGCCGTAACTGGCAAACAAAGAACAAATCTGACTTTCCAAATATGGTTTCGGACTTGTGGCTCTGCCTGTAATCGTTCAAAAAATGTAATGAAACTTCAAGAAGGAATAGAACAAGGGAGACAATATGAATCATGAGCTAAAAAAAAACAAACAAATTGACGCAACAAGCAAATATAATAAATGATGTATCATGTAACAGCAATCACACTTCTCATGCTTCTGCCAAGGTTCAAAAGTGGGTGAGGCCGTAAGGCAAAAAAATGAAAAAATAATTTTAGAATAATAAAATCATGCTAAAAATCTCAAATGATGAACCACTAAAATACTAAATTAAGTCTCCCTAATCATCCATCAAATCTATTCTTTCCTGAGTTACACTATCATTAGTTGACTCCCTTTAGAGTTTAGATCCACTATTTAATGTGTGCACACGGTCATCTTGAGATCTTGATTCACTTTTTTTGACTTTTCCCAATTCTCAAAATAGTTTTTCATATCATTCCTAATTTTGGGTTAACTTTGGACAGAATAACATTCCTTCTAAATACTCCTCTTAGTAAATAATAAGTTACTATATTTTCTAAAATTTTATATAATACTAATATGTAATGAAAACATTAATAACAATATTATTATTTTAAAAATTAAATATAATGTTAATATATAATAATTAAAAAGCAGTGTAATTGATTGGCAGTTAGTTTCATTTTTTTATCTTAAGTAAAAATTAAAGCGAAAACTAATTTAACTGGTTTAACATGTTTTAAAATCAATTTAAATGGTTTAACCAAATTTGATTTTTAAAAGTGGACAATTTGACTGGCTTTGGAATTATTTGATTGGTTTTCGATTCTTGCTTACGCTACCACTTCAACAGGTAAAATTTAGCAAACGCAATACCTGAATGCTAAGACTTCCATGAATTCTGTATCAATCTGAAAGGAAAGAAAAATAATTTAAAAAAAAAAAGACTTAAACCAGTAGTCCTTTAAACCAGCAATATAAAACTGATATAAACTGAATTGACTTCACGAGCCACTTACTCCTGTTTCTTCTTTCACTTCCCTTATGGCACCGGCATAAATATCTTCACCCTGTGAATGACCATAAAAACAGATCCAGCAGGAAAATATCCAAGCACTTCCCTAAAATAATTTGTGAAACTAGGCAAGCTACTCACCTCATTGACAACACCAGTAGGGAATTTCCATACTCCTTTTCCTTTGAAAAAACCACTATTTTCTTGGACTACCAAAACCTACCAAATAAAACTACTTTAAATTTCAAAAGCATGAATACATTAGAAAAAGGATGCAGTAGGTCACGTTTGAGTGCAGTGGTCTGGCCATTTAGATGTTAAGTATCAGAAAATACGTGACAAATATCAATAGAACACATACGCCTAGTTAACACAAGTGTGGAAGCAATACCTTTCTTTCGCTATTCACTACGAGAGCACCAATGCCCACTCTATGCGATACAAATGAAGGAAGGGTATTTGGTGTGTTTGGAATCCAGTGTACAAGCATCAAGTATTCTGTTTGGGCATGGTGATACAAAAAACCTTCCTACATAATAAACATTGTTGGATTACTGAAATTTAGTTGGAGAAAGATCAATTTGGTAATAATAAACCGTTCATGTATTACAAGGAAATCATTGTTAGATGCAATCTAGCTAAGTTGCTATTCTAAAATTAGTAGTCCTTACAGTATAAAAATATTCAGGTAGAAAATACCTTGACTGCAGCTTCAACTAGATTTGCATGTTCAATAGGCAATTTAATCCAAACACCTTTTTTCCCCTGCAAAATTTTGTTATTAAAGATTAGTTCATACTTGGAAAATCGATAATGCTGTGACTAGCTTTTGGAGAACAAGGGTGCATTTGGATTTGAAATGAAATTTGGGTTTATTAATAATACGGGACATTATTGGTGCGGTATTAATAGTCTCACATTCTAACATGTGATTACTAATGCTTTCGAAGTGTAGTAATTTATTATAAATGTTATTAATACTACTTACATTATCAATCCAAAATCCAAATGATATATTAATTTTGACATACGATATTATTAATGTTATGTTAGTAATTTGTTGAAATTAAATTTTATATGACAATGCTAGCCTATCAACTGGGGGGGTGTTGTCAATTGCAGGCAGCAATGTTTGCATGCATGATCAACTTGGGCAAGGTAACCATGAAGCAACAACAACATAAACGAACAGATGCATGAATGAAAAACGAAAAACCACCTCTTGCCTCCATCGTAACATTGAATTCCTAAGCAAATACGTAAAAGCTTTGGAATCCATAGGCTCCTTTATCTCCACCGTGACCCCGCCATAGTCATCCTTCTTTGCATGAAACATTTCAAGGTGTTGAACTTCTGGTTCTTGTACCACTTGATTCGTATCGGGTATTGGACATGTTGAATGGGTCAGGAGTCCCTTGAAGGATGGTACCGCAGCCATTATAGAGGCACCTATTGACGGTGGAGGGCCAAACTAACCAACAGAATTAGAACACCATTTGGTAAACAAATCAAAACAAAACAAGGAAATTCCAAAGATATTTACTTTTTGCCCTCCTTACAGACACTAGCTTAATTAAAAGCATTGCCCTACTGTTTAATTAGTTAGAAGTATTATTCAGAATTTTCACTTACTTGTATGATATTTGTGTCATGTGCCATGCATGTAGTGCAGTGGGAAGTTTATTTTAGTTAGTAGTGGGTAGTTTTTAATGGATAATGGGTGAGGTAGTTTTATTGTAAGTCTATAAATATATATACTACTCTTTGGAATTCAATTCAAATAAAGGGGTGTGAAATTATTACCCACAATTGTTTCTCTCTAAATTATCTCATTTCCCCTTATTCATCTCCTTCAAACTAAATTGATCGTATCAATTAGCTTGTGAAAAGGGTCTAAACAATGACAGACGACAGACAATAGAGGGACGGTTATATTAATAACACAAGGAAAACCATAGGACTTTTAATTTCCTAATCAAAGCATGCAATGAAACCCACAACAGGGAAGGACGATGCGAAGAGCAGATGAGGTGAAAAGGCGATCAGGAAGATGCACCTTGTGCGGCGAAGAAACAGCGGGGACGAGGAACAGGTCGCCGCTGATGAACAGGCAGTGTCGAGGCTGGGCAACTCGGGTTTGGGAACCTATTTTTGCATGCAAATGGAAGAGGGCGCAGGTTTCTGGCAGCATGCCCGAGCATTTATGTTTGTTTGCGCGTTAACAAAATAAAATTTAATATTGTTTGTCCCTAGGTATATAGCAGTGGTGGTTGTGGTCGTTGCATGCGGGCAGAGGACCAGAGGTGCCTGTGACTGGTAAACCACGGCGGAGGAGAACGGGTCCTTGTTCAAAGGAGGTCAAAGTTTTATAAGTTGGTTAACGAAAAAGTCAAACATATTTTTTTTCAGTCGGCGTTGCGTAATTTTTTGCTGATAATAATGCGTCATCAATTTCCTTTCCTGTGACTCAAGACTACGTAATAAAATAAACAAAATAAAAAAAAATAATTAAAACAGAAATACCTCAACTTATTGGCACTGCAGCCGTCTTTTTATTCAAGCGGGGTGATGTGTCCGGTCCGGTGGTGGTAGTTGGTTTGGGGTTCATGTCTATTCTGGCTGCGAAAATTTGGTGTGAGAAGAAGACACCCGGAGAGAAGGAGAGAGGGAGAGGGAGAACCGATTTGGAAGAGAGGTATGAGATGAGATTCAATCTTTGAGCCGTGTCGTGTGGGCGGGTACCACCGAAAGATCGTGTCACCATGCTTACTTAAAACATTAATACTAATTTTTTAATTATTTTTTATTTTACTAACCAAATATATAATAGATTTTAAAAATTATTTTATATATTATTAAAATAATATTTTATTTAATAATAGTTTTTTATAATTTAACGGGAAACAAAATTGAATATTATAAAAAGCATAAATGAAAGAGGTGAGAGAAAATTTGTATATATAATTTAATAATTATAAAGTAAGAATAGCTTTTAAATATATTGAGAAATATTGTTCAAATCTCATGAATAAAGTTAAATATAGAACATCTGTTATGATAATAATTTTATGATTTAAAAAAATTTAAAAATATAGGAAAATAAATTTCTATAGAGAATTTACTATTAGTTTTCTTAGAATACTAGTAGCAGATTTTTTATAAAAATCTATTTTTTTATATTTAGGAAAAAAAAGTTAAAAAGTCATAAAATTATTCTCACATCAGATATTTTATATTTAACTTTTTATATGAAGTAGTATTAGAATTGAAGTTATAAAAGTAATTTTGTAAAAAAAACTCATGACAAAATAAGTAATATTAAATATGTTATAATATATCAAGACTAATACTAAATACTAAATATTTATTTAATATTTGGCAATGTAAATTAAAATAAAAAATAACATTAGTATTATTTATATTTAATATTGCATCAAATTTTAAATATATTTTTAATGATCTTATTATTAATAATATATATTTATTGTGATGCGAAGAGCACTAACGTATACTATGGCCTACCAGCACACCCCCCCAAAAAAATTCTTTGAACTGTTAGTTTTACTGTTATTAGTTTGATCAAAAAATTTGAAAAAACCAGATCTTCATTTTTCCCGTATCACTATTTTTGAGTGTAGTTACTCTTTTTTTTTTCTATAATTATTCCCTTAACTACTATAATAATCATTTATGTTTTTTTCCTAGCAAATACAATATAAACTTATGTCAAATCTCAAATAATTATGTGTGCATTTGTCTGAGATATAAAAGATTTATTTACAATAATTTAGTTTAAACCTAAACCGAGACGATTTTAAAATGCAACAAATGAGTATATAATTAATATAGAGTTTAATTATTACTTAAAGGTTAAAAAAGGCAAGTCTTAATTATATAAAATCAAATATATGTAAAGTTAAAAGGTTGATGATTATCATCAGGACTAAACGTTGAATAATATTCAATTTATTTATACACCTATATAATAGAGGTATATATGTAATTATAACAAACTTAATGAGCAATGTATAGATCTCCAAGGTCTTAAGCTCAATACAACATGTGAGCCGTGACCCAAAGCCCATTTTACAACCAAACAATATAACAACATAAAACTAAACATATTAGAGTATAATCAAAGTAGTGGTTCACCTCTTAGACTCCAAGTTTAAACTCCAAATCCAAAGAAGTCACTGATTTCTGCTAAGACCTAAGAAAAATAATAGAAATTAACATCAATATCATATATAACTAATCCATCCATTTCTGTCAAACTTGTATTACTAAATAGTCACATGCGAAACACTACAAGAAAGTCCAAACACATCAAGTAACATAACTATTGATAATCTCATATGGAATTATAACCAAACAACTTATAACACATCACACAACACCTTTTTAAAGGAATTATATATAATGCCATGTAATCCCCTCCAACACTATAACTAGCTATTATATGACTAATCTCGCATCTCTTCAACAATTATGTGATTCACCCTTGCATTGCCTATTAGGTCTAGTAATACAATGTTGGAAAATTTTATCACGTGGAAACATGCATGTAAATACGAAATATATTAAATTATTTTTTAATTAAGTCTAAATTAAATGATCTAATTAAAATTTGAAGTATTAAGGCTTAAAATTATAATTGACATCAATTAGTGCATAGATGTCATATTGTTATATCTAATTGGATAAAGGGCCAAATTCGAAATAATATTATTATATATTAAATTTTGGTCTTCAAATTACAAAGCACTCTTGTTTGGTTTGTATTCCATCAATATAAACTCAAATATATTTTTGTTTTCTTTTATCTCTTTCTCTATGAATTGATATGGATACGTTTTATGCTTTTAGAGGTTTGACTAAATACACATAGATTGATATCCAAATTAATTATACGCTATGCATGTTTAATATTGTTAATCAAATAATTATTTTACACAAAATTCCCTAGGTCACCTAAGATTATATTGTATTGTGACCCCTATAGATATCCAAAATGAAATGGAGAATAACACTTTAATAATCTCAAATCACAAAGGTTAGGCCCGATCACTATTGTAAATAAAAAAAATTCATGCACTCAAGCATCAAAACATGTGCCTATGTACTAACAAAGTCTAGGATTACATACCGGCTATTGTTCAATTATGTATATAACACTACCAGAAACATATATTTGACAAATAGACATATAGTAGGCGTGCAACATTGAAATAGACTAATTTCTTTATTAACCATCATGTTCACTCATTTAATAAATTTTGAGGATTCTTATTAAACAGGTGATCGAAGACCTAAGAGACTAGAGGTGTAGTACCATTCAACTATTTTATTTAGTTGTTTCATGTGATGGTTTGTCTTTGTTGTTGATTTTGGGCTAAATTTGCTCATATTACAGTAAATACAGAAGTTGCAACCATTAAACAAAAACGATACATTAACCGTGTAAATAAAATATTATTTATGTATTTGACATACAATGTAAAAAATCATGTTGAAATTAAATCATTAAAATATGTATGGGATTAGTAAAAAACACATGTTTATAAATAATTCGAAAATAATTTTTTAGAATTCCCTAAATCAAATACTTTTGGTGTTTTAGACTTATGCTGATAAATATAAACATCCATTCCCAATTATTATTTGGTGATAGGAGGAAAAAAAAAAAAAAACAACTTCCAAAACACGAGCAATCCTGCACGTGCAAATAAATTCAGACTGTCAGACACAATATAATTTCGCATCCAAAACTTTGTTTAGCAAATGATCCTAACATAATAATATTTTAACAGAATTTTAAATTCTTTCCAATTCGTGCAGTAAAATTTATCGAAGCCAGTCTAATAGCGCACTAATACGATGCTTCTTTTTAAGTGTCAGTGTGTCCCATGTTGCCAGAAAACCTGTTCGGTCGGATGAGAAACTAACGGCTCAATCAAAATCGACAACCACCGAAGCAACCGTAAGGTGGTTGGTGAAGACCCCCCGCTTCGGTTTGTCGTTATATTCGATAGCTTTGAATGGAATAGAGAAACTCTACTTAAGACGTGGAAGAAGCAACGGCCCTTCACCCCACACCCCAATACCATCTGTGCACGATACTGGTTTTGTATTTCTGCTGCATCTCACGTGGAAGCAGCTCCATGCCACTTTCAATCTCCTCCACAAAAATTCCAATAGGTAATTTCATGGTCTCTTCCGCCAAATCTCTGGGCTTTCGATTTCAGATTCTATGTCACTTACCCAGTTGTTTTTGTATCCTGAATATTGGAATTGGGTAACAAACCTCATCATTTCCGGTTCTATAGAGTAGCTTCCGCTTTGAATAGCGCCATACCAAATTTTTTGAGATTGGTTTATTTTGCAGTACCTTGGTCTAGCAATCATAATCTCTTGTTATTTTCTCATTTTCACTGTTTATAACTAACTGTATGCGCATATGTTATCTGCTGGTGCCCCATGATCGTTATTTTGATTGCGTAATCGGGTGTTTACTTTTCCTGCATAAAAGTAGAATTTCAGTTCACCGAAATTGCTGATAAAAGTGGGTCATCCATACTCGTCTGGACCCATATGCCTTTTTTTTTAACGGTCAACGTATTGTTTTCATTCTTGGGTTTTCATATTTTTAGCCAAAGTTTTAATTTACAAATTTCACAATCCGTTAGGCTTGTAGTTTGAATTTGATGTTGGTTATAATTTATGTGGGTATCAGCGTTAGAAAATGACAGCGATTCTAGCTTCCAGTGGCTGTCATGGCCTCCATGCAGAGTTGATGAATCAGGGGAAAATAGCTAAAAGTTTCAGCTTCTCAGGCTCATTTTCTACACGTAAGTTTCCACGGTATGGGAAGGAACCACGCAAACAACGTTTTGGGTTCCGAGTAATAGGGCAGCAGGCCAAATTGCCTGCAAAAATAGGTATCAATGGACGACCTACAAAGACGGAACCCACAGGTGAGCCAGTAAGAGGAAAAACCTTGCCAGTTAACTCCAAAGCAGGCATTATGAATGGTAACAGACAAGTTGGAAATGGAGTTAGCCTCGTTAAGAATAATAGTGTTCAAACCTTGGTTAAGAAACCACTACAATCCAGAGACACTGAAGGGCCTCAATCGACAGACGAGTCAAAGGTGATGCTCTTGGATGAAGGCTTCAGTTGGGCTAATGGCAGCTATAATTCTGTGCAGAGGACTATAGATATCTGGTCTTTTATCATTTCTCTACGTGTACGAATCCTGTTGGAGAATACAAAGTGGACATATATGGGAGGCTTTAGTGAAGATCTCCAGGTGAATGTTTATTTGATTATTCTTATTAGTCCTAAATTATGCGTTTTGTAAGATTATAGAATCTGCCTGCCCTTCCTCAGAAAGAAAGAAGGAAAAAAACAGCCTCATGGTTACGGGAGAGTGTACTTCAACTTGGCCCGACTTTCATTAAACTTGGACAGCTATCTTCAACAAGGTTAGATCTATTTCCACGTGAGTATGTGGACGAGCTTGCTAAGTTGCAGGTAATTTTTCTCAGCATATATATAATTAGCTCCTTGCATAGACATTTCTCCATATTTGTATATTTTATAGTTGACTTCATTTTTATTTTCTTTGTCTATGATATATGATTCAGGATAGAGTGCCTGCCTTCTCACCAAAAACAGCAAGAGACTTCATTCGGAGAGAACTGGGGGCAACAGTTGATGTGTTATTTAAGGAGTTTGAAGACCAACCAATTGCTGCAGCTAGTCTTGGTCAGGTGTTTGCTGCATACCAATATCTCACTAATTTTTTGTTTCACGTTGACTTTATTAAAAATGAAGAAAAGGGATCTATGCATCAACTGTACTGTTGTAACATAAGCTATTTCTAATTTGACATTTACAATGAGTCTCATGTACTGTATAACCACTCTGACCATCATCTCATTCAAATAAGTTTTGGGGCTCTTACTCTTAGTTACCCTCGATGCTTTGTTTCTTTATTTTAATTTCTTTACTGGTTTCCATTAATTTTAAAATATGAAATTAAATTATTGGTGGTAAAAATAGGCTGATATATCTGGGATGGGTTTTGCATGAGATCTTATCCCTCTTTCCGTTTTAATTCTGAGAGGCACTTTCTTCAGGTACATCGGGCCATTCTGCATAATGGAGAGAAAGTTGTCATTAAGGTCCAAAGGCCTGGGCTCAGGAAACTTTTTGACATTGATTTACGTGAGTATTACACAATGACATCCCCTCCGTATGTTGTGATTCTTTGATTTTGTGACTCGCTTATTCTATTTCCAGGTGCTATGCAAGTTTTATTTTCCCTGACCAAAAAAAGGAAATTATTCAGTTTCAAAAAATGCCTTCCTTTGAAATTTGCTTGACCATTGTAGGACTATTCACAGTTGTCTTAATATTTCCTTATCCTACACTGATTAGAGATTCAATGATCTCTTGTGCAATGCATTATCATAGTAATCAAAATAGTAAAGTCAAGGTGGGAAAAATAATTTAGTTACAGCATGATAAGGTACCAAAACTATTAAACCAACTCAGATATAGTGCGCCTTCTTTGAGCTTTAATGTTTGAAATTGCACCTGCAACTGTAATTTTGTTTATCATGTTCTGTATAAAAACGAATACTTGCCTTCTACTTAAAGATGTGACATCATGGCGGTGGCAGTTTAACATGTTTAATGATTTGTTTAGATCCCTGTTGTTACCTGAAGCGTTGAAATGATGTCATTATGATTTTGGGTGTTATGCTCAATTAGTTTTCATTCTGTCCAGGAAATTTAAAGATAATTGCAGAGTATTTTCAGAGAAATGAAACTCTTGGAGGCCCAACAAGGGACTGGACTGGGATATACGAGGAATGTGCTATGTAAGGAAGGATATATCTTTTCTGTATCTTCTTTCGTCTCTTTTATTAAAGAGTTCCCATCGAGTAGTTGCAACTTGCTAGAGTAATAATATCATAAAATTGCAAAAGATAATGCACCATCTGGTCTCAGTAGTAAGCTTCTTGATCTTGCTTTTAGATCTATCATTTTTTTACTTCTACCAAAAAGTTAATTTTGAAATGGCGAAATGGATTTTATACTTGTCTTTATGTCTACATCTGTGCTACATTTGTATGCTTTGATAATCCACTAATACTCTTCTACGTTTGTATGCTTTAATTTTCCATTATGACCTTCATGCTCTTGCTTCCCTTCCCTTCCCTTAATCCTGAATGACCCTCAGTGAAGATAGTGTCCAACATCCCCCATTGTCTTCTGTGAGGATCTATTTGGTTTCAGGATTGAACTGTCTGGTTTCAGGATTGTGTAACAAGAAATTGATTATATAAGATTTCCATTACAGCTTCCTTGCTCTTCCTTCCCTTTTGTTCCCTTCCTCTGATCCTGAAAAACCCTAGTGAATGGTGTCCAAAATCCCTCATTGTCTCTTGTTAGTTGTGATTATCTATTTGCTATATTCTTTATGATGCTTGAACTTGTTTGTTTTCAGGATCTTGTACCAAGAAATTGATTATATAAATGAAGGGAAGAATGCTGATAGGTTTCGTCGGGATTTTCGAAATGTAAAGTGGGTTCGAGTACCTGTATGTTTCCACGAGACTATCAGCAACTTCCTTTCTCAAATGTTCATTAAATCTTTACTTGCTGATAAAAAGGCCTTTTTTGCTCACATCATGTATTTATCTTCCCCTTGTAGCTGGTGTTTTGGGATTATACTGCAACTAAAGTTTTGACATTGGAATATGTTCCAGGTTTGTTATTTGATATGATTTAAGGAAATATTTTGAACATCAGAGCTGGTATTCAGGCTAATATTATGATTGGCTTGATTGTTTTAATATTGTTAACTTTTTGAGCAGGTGTTAAGATAAATCAATCAGAAATACTAGATGCACGGGGTTTTAGTTGTTCTCAGATTTCATCACATGCTGTTGAATCTTACTTAATACAGGTTTGAGATTTAATATTGTCAGCAATTTAATTTTTATCAACTTGAATTACATGGCCACTTGATGTATTGGAATGAGTTTGTTTTAAAGCGTCTGCAAGGTTCCCTTCTGATTATCTTACATTTAAATTAATAAGATGTGTTAGATGCTTTGATTAGCTTATGCTTCTTAATGAAATATTTTTTGCTGGATTTTGTTCATGTAGGTGCTGAAAACTGGCTTCTTTCATGCTGACCCTCATCCGGGAAATCTTGCCGTTGACTCTGATGAAGCGCTTATCTATTATGATTTTGGTATGATGGGTGAGATTAAACCTTTCACGCGTGAGAGATTGCTTGACCTTTTCTATGCAGTCTACGAAAAAGATGCAAAAAAGGTCTGTTATTGTTCTCTCAATGCCATTGTAGTTTCATTTTTTTAACATTGAATTTATCACTGGAACAGAAATTGAGAAACAATTGTATTTTTTTATCGTGTGAAGCAATAGAAGGTTCTATTGGTAAAAATTTGGAAATTTTAATTTCATTGATAATGGTGCTCAATTTAGCTACTACTAGTTTATGACCACTTTTGTTGGATGTAGATTAGTTAATTATCACTAAATGCCTGGCTTCCACTAGGCCCATTTAATTTTGGTTGAAATGCAGGTTATACAGCAGCTTATTGCTCTTGGAGCACTCCAGCCCTTAGGAGACATATCGTCGGTAGGCATCTTATGCATTTGTAAACATATAAATCGGAGCTGCCTCACTAAAAAGTTTTTGTCATCTAATGTTACCCAAGCTTTCCCAGTACTTTTACTGTCTTGAGAATTTGCAATTTACTGCTAGGTCAGGAGATCAGTGCAGTTTTTCTTGGACAATCTGTTAAGTCAGAGACCAGATCAGCAACAGACTATGGCTGCAATCGGTGAGGTATGCAATCATGTTATAGATTTCTGGACTTATTAAACCAATTTCGCAAATCTAATCTCAAGGATTTCTACATTATTGAAAAATGTTAGAATGTTTCCTATTTTGTCTACTTGCTATATGCTATTTGCCTGTTGGAGTGGTGATTCAGAATGATTTTATCCAACTGATTAAAATTATAGTTATTTTTGATTAAGTGAAATTCTTAAATCTATAATTATTTACTGCTGCATGTATGATTCTTTTTATATATAATGACATTGTTATGGCTAGCATGAATGGATTATTCGAGATTTACAACACAGTGCTTCTTGATGTTCTGTTCTTTTGCAGGATTTGTTTGCAGTAGCAATAGATCAGCCATTCCGCTTTCCATCAGCCTTTGTTTTTGTTCTAAGGGCATTTTCGACACTTGAAGGTTCTCCCTCCCTGCCTTTCTTATCTGATACTGGAAATCTGGGGTAACATTGATTGAATGTACTTAACCAACATGTCATGGCAAGAACCAAAAAGAGGGGAAAAAAGTGGAGGCATATAGTTGAAACTTTATGGAACTTCCATAATATGAAGACGAGCCCAATTCGTTATTGTTTCTAACTCGTATCTTCTCTTACAGGCATTGGCTACCAACTTGATCCTAATTTTTCATTTCCAAAAATTGCTGCACCATATGCGCAGGTTCCTTGCTTTTCTTAAAAATTATAATGTGTGGGCTATATCATAAATTTTGTGTTTTAGCAATGCATTTGTATGGGCTTCCTTGAAGCTGAAAATCATTCTAATACCTGCAGGAGCTTTTAGACATGAAACAGAAGCAGCAAACTGGAACACAACTTGTGCAGGAAATAAGAAAACAAGCTGACAATGTACAATTACTAACTATTTTCGTATGCTATTGGTGGTTTCATGGTTTAACCATGTCTTCTCATCAAATTTGAGGACCACCCATTGTGTAATATTTCAGGCCCGAACCTACACCTTGTCAATGCCATACAGGGTCCAGCGGATAGAGGAATTCGTGAAACAACTTGAGTCCGGGGACTTGAAACTTCGTGTCCGGGTTCTTGAGGTAATTCATTTCTAATATTGTGAATGTTAAAATAATTTAATACTGCTACTCCTTGACACCCTTTTCCTGATTTCTTTTCTTTCCTTACAACTAAATATAAATTTGTTTTAAAACACCACATCACCAGTCCGAAAGAGCAGCTCGAAAGTCAACCGTATTGCAGATGGCAACCATTTACACAGTTTTAGGAGGTACCTTGTTGAACCTTGGTATCACTTCCACCACTCAAGGCAACCCGCTGATTGCCAATGGATTATTTGTTGGCGCAGGTACCCAGTTTTGAATCTCATAGTTTTTTCAGTTGGTCCATTACCCGCCTCCCATTTTACTACAATTTTTTTTACCCCAAGTGCATTAAGTTATCAACATTACATGGGCTAACGGTTACCTAAATCTGTGAAATTGCAGGTGTTTTCTTGACCCTGTTAATCAGGTCCATGCAGAGGGTGAAGAAATTAGATAAATTGGAAAAAATGATATGATTCTTTATACGTTTTTAGGTGTTATATATATGCTGGTATAAATGAGTGTAAATTTCTTTGTTGTCATTTTTACAGTCCCCATTTTTTCTGCATCTATAGAAAATGATAATAGAAAAAGAACTTGCTTGCATTACACACGGCATGTCTTTCCACCACAAAAATTGCATTACAAAGACATGAAGTTTGATTTTCACTTGTTTATTGTTTTTTTTAAATTATTTTTTCTCTTTTCCTTTTTCTTATATTGGTAAAAAAAATTAGTGATATCTATCCTTACTAGTTTTCATCCGGACGGGATAAATTCAACCGAAATCAAATGGTGGGAAATAAAATTAAAATCGCCATCAAATGTTTTTTGAAATATAGTTGTATATCATATTTATTTTGAGTAGTTAAAAATGTTATTTATGTTACTAGAGGTAGATTTAGGAATTGATTACGTGCAAGTAGGGGTGTAAAACGGTCCGGTTCGGTCCATGATGGAGCGGGCTAGCCCGTTTAGGCCTGCACTTTTAATAGACCAGAATTTTTCTGATCCGGTCCGGTCCGCATGCGGTCGCAAATCGGTCCGCGGATCCATATTTATTTATTTATTTAAAAACTTATTATAAATTAATTTTATTAAAAATATTTTAAATTGTAAATTTTAAAATTATATGTAATAGTTTATATTTCTAAATATTAATTTTAAAATTAATAGATTTAAGCTTTAGGTACTAATATACTAAGTAGAATATATAATAGTTTAAAAAAAAATTATTTTTAAAATAAAAAAGCCTGTCCGCGGACCGGTCTGCGTTCGCACGAATTTGGTCCGCATGGATCGGGCTTAAACGGACTGGTCCGTTTTAGGCCCGCGATTGAAATGGACTAGAATATTTTCTGGTTCAGTCTGCTCCGGTCCGCACGGACCACGAACTAGTCCGCAGACCAACGATCTATTTTACACCCCTACGTGGAAGGAGGAATTAACATCCTTATAACGCCTTTTCAATATCTATCTTAGACGTATTGAGATTTTTACTTGTTTTGCTGCTTATTTGGTTTCACCTAAGGTATGATTTGAATTACGGGTGGAGTATAGTTCTTACCATTTTATTGGAACTAGTTTGATGTTGGTTTAGCTGGAGATAGAAATGGTTGTTGCCTTATTGAATGTTGGTTTATCTCTTTTGACGGTATGAGCTCAAAACATCTTAGATTTTTACTTTTTTTCAAGGAAGTTAAGTTTCAAAAGTGATTTAAATTTTTTGTTTTTGTTTTAATAAAAGAAATAAAACGTTTTTTAAAAGAAGACTTGTTATTTTATAAATCTTTAAAACACTATATATTTTTTGAATTCGCACAAAGTGAATATATTTAAAAACCTTCTTATTTGTCACACATTTAAGAGTTTTTTTTTCATCCTACTACTAAATTGAAGACTTAATTTAAAAAAAACACCTAATTAGTTTTAGATGATACAACTAATTTTTATTTTTAGTTTTTTTTACAAACGTTTGTCTGGTGGTTTTTTTTTTATTTTAAAAAATATTCTTATTTTTTTTGTATTAAAAACATTTTTTACATTTGTTAAAAAATAAATTTTGTTTTTTCACGCAACAATAACTAAATAAAAATCTCTCTTTCCCTTTTTTTTAATTACATGTTACAATACCAATAATAAACAAATACACAATATGTAAAAATTATGTGCTGCCTGGATTAACTTCACAATTATCATCAGAGGAAACAATGGTAATGTTTATATTCAATCTATGATTTGACATAAATTAATTATAATCACAAAAATTTAAAATACATTTTAATTATAAGCTTTCAGATAAAATCATTATGAATCGACCGAGTCTCTAAAGTCTAAACATCAAAGTAACGGAAATAAAATTCTTCAACAAGGAAATTTTTATTGCATGTAAATTCGTAAATAAAACAACAATAAAAATGGTGGAGAAGCCGAAAAAAGAAAAGAACAGAAACAATAACAGCAGAAATTGTTGGAAATAAAACAACAAAACAACAACCGAATGGAAAAAAGAAACGAAAAATAATGAGCAACAAAAACAAATAAGTCTGTTAATATTTATTTCATAAATTAAAGTAAATATTCATGTATGTAACAGTTAATTAATTAATTTTAAATTAATTAAATTTAAATTTAAATTAGAAAAAAATATTTTTTAAAAATAAAAAATTAACAATTAATTAGAAAAAATTTAAATTTAAATAAATTAATTTTAAATCAATTAATTTTGACGTTAATTAATTAACAGTTATGCTTTTATGGGTTGCTCGATATACAGCTTCGAATATAGCCATCGTTGCTCGCTTTCCAAGGCCTCTGGTAGTCAGCTTGAGCTTGTGTGCCCGAAGTTCCTATAATTCAGCACGATTTTTAGTGTCGAGTTGTAACATCGAGCTATGGTCTACGATCGCGCCAATGCAACACCCTTCCCTTACTATAAGGGTATGTGCAGTTATTATAATATTTTATGAGAGTTTTTTTTATCGTAATAATTGACTTAAATATTAATATAACATCACAATATTTTTTCTTGGAAAGAGAAGGCTAATCAGACTCAGAGTGAAGAGGCAACTGGGACGACGACTTCAGCTCAGCTGTCAACGAATCAAGTCTCACCAATTCAATTCATGGCAGTTCTGAATCTGAAATCTTAGTCCAATCGTCGTCATCATCATTATTGTATATTCATACATATTTGCTTAAGACCAGACCAGCTCTATGGGCCAATATGTTATTTACAGTTATTATTATTATTATTATTATTACTTCTTCTTCTTTGCTTCATATGATCATTTCTATGTAACTTGAACTGCCTAATGTTCTTTTATCTATGTCGTGTTTTTGGATCCACTCGTTACTGTCTCCATGAGCTTTCATAATACGACCATAGGATATGATATGATATGAGTTGGTGGGTAACCTCCGGAAGATGTTTTGTTTAGGATTCGTTTTCCGCATATCTGTCATTTCTCTCTGTTTTAGCTTTGTTGGTTTTCTTCTTTCTGATCATCATTACATGTGTCAAATTTTGGGCCCCTTAAAATAAGTCCTCTGTTTCGGTTTCTGTCTTTCTATATATATTCCGTGTGAGTATAATTCTATTCTTCTTTGAAGTGTTTCCTAAATCTTAAATACTTTTTGTTGAATTTTTGTTAAAGCATTTCCAACCTTCAATTTTCTTATTTTATAAGGATAAGAAGTTTCATTTAAACTGGGTTTCCTAGATCTTAAACTGTGCAGTCCCCCATCTTAAACTACATTCACAATTTTTTTAGTTACTTGTATTGCAATCTAAAGTTAGACTTCGAAAAATAATGTGTGTGTGTGTGTCCCATACCTCTAAAATATGATGTCATGTTAGATGACTAATGTGCTGTAGTTTTAGTTATTTTCTTCAATTCTTTCATAAGAGGAGAATATGTATTTGCAGATTTACTTGGTTGTTTGAAGTTGTGATCACTTGCTTTCCTGGTGAGAAATAGAACTGTAAATTGAAATTTAAAATTCCACAGGAGAAAGGTCAACCGTTGCCAAAATTTGGTGAATGGGATGTCAATGACCCAGCATCAGCTGAAAACTACACGATGATCTTCAACGAGGCTAGGAATGAGAAAAAGGCGGGTGTCAAGTCCAGCTCACTTGCCGATGATAATTCTACACGTAGGAATGAAAGTTCCCTTGGGAAGCCTCAGTCAGTAAGTTGCAGTCTCTTGCTTCCCTCCATGTTAACTGCATTGCCTGTACACTACTTTGCTTCTCTGATTAAAAAAAACAGAAGGGGTAAACTGTGTTGAATTTTGAGCCTATTCAATTAGGACCCTCTTTGGTTTGTTTTCTTGAGATGGAGAAAATAGTTTTAAAATTCATAGTTTTGGGTCAAGTTATTCATATACTCATCTAATATTCCTATTCTTCAAGTACTTTCTGGAATTCTATATTTGTTTAAATACCAATATAATAATAACTAACATAATACCCCTTGTTGCCCATTCTTTTGTTATCACTTCATATTTTCAGAATATCAGTTTTTCCCTATGTGACTAACTCTGCTAAATAAGAAAAAAATAAAGAAATATGCCAACCTTTTGCCTAAAGTATGACAATCTATACCCTGAAAAGTTGCTTGTTCATTTAATGATGGCTAATATTCGAATTTTTAATTGCCTTCGCCACTGCATGAGCTCTACTGTGGTTCTTGGCTAGTTTTAATTGGGTAAAACTTAGAACTGAAAGAACATATACTGATACAGTCTTTAACTCCTTAGCATGAAATATTTTTCCCATCTCATTTCATATTCTTGCCATGAGAGTGGTGGATGTTTCATGATTGAAGTTGATTGTTTTGTTTTTATGTGAAATATGAAAATCGTTTGCAGAAAACATGGTTTTGCTGCATCCAGTCAGCTCATGCAGAATCGTAAAATTTAGCAGGAAAGCATCACTATGTGCCAGTACCAAAAATGGATGTCACAGGACTAAAGCAGGAATCTGTAGCAGTGATGGGTTTCGGAAATATGCTTATTGTATCTGTTACAGTGTGAGCTAGTATACGAGGATGGGTGCATTTCTACTTTTCGTATTGAATGCTGTATGTTAAGATTTCTGCATTTAGTCTTTATGGTAAGCAGTTGCTTCTGTAATCAACATTTTGCTTTCTTATATTTGTACTGTCTCAAAATGATGAGTGATACAGAACTACCTATGATCTGTTGTAACATTAATAGATCCAAAAATAGCACCCATTTGACATCTAGGGGAGCATTTTATTATGTTGAACGGCCATAAATTAACATGGTCCAAACAAAGAGAATCTTCAGTAGCTATAGCAAAAACTATACTAGAGGACAGAAAGTGAATGCTTTGACAATCGGCCTCTAAATATACAACCCGTATAAATAGTGAAGGCAACCGCCAGCAAGTAGTCTATACACGAGATGTCCCAAGTTTTCGCTCAAAGAGACGTTGAAGGAGGTAGACTTGCAGAACGCTTGCCCCAATAAGTGCGGCTGATTCAAGCATTGCTTTGTGGACTGCCCTTTTGCCCATTCCTTCATTTACTGCAATTCCGTTGAAGAACATATAAGATGGCAATGTTAATGCTAAACTGCAACCCTTTTCTGACAGTAAAATTTTGAAGAACTTATAAGATCCCAATATTAATGCTACACTGCAACCCTTTTTTGACAGTAAAATTGAGGGTATGTAAATTTGTTGATGAATCAATATAAATCACAAAGAGAAGCTGGTTATTAGTCTGTATTTTCACTTTATACAGTGGCCTACAACATTCTCTTGCTCAGTAAAACTGTGAAATCCCAGGCATACAGATCATATAAGTACTAACATTATTGATCAAGGAAATGGAAGAGATGATAGTTATTCATTCAAGTAATACCTATTGCCTGACGGTCGGTCTGAGCCTCTAACCAGTGTTGTTCAAACTGGATGTTATAGAGAGCTTCCTCCAACTTTGCAATCTGCTCCATCAAGGGGCTGAAATGCTCTGCAGCCATTCAGGGAATCTTTTTAGCGGGGTTTAATATATATATAATTTCACAGACGGAATGACCCAAACACAACTCTCTTACCATTCTTGGCATGCTGGTCGAAGTATGCAAAATGACCAACGTGTACATCGAAATCGATGGTTTCATGGTAAGGAGATTTGTTGGTAAAGCAGAAGCGGTAGAGGCCTTTCACATGAGCCACAAAATCATGTTTCTCACTGGTCCTGTCACGGAAGTCATGGATCTGCTCACCAGAAGGTCCCCTAATCTGATAAAACATCAAAGTTGAGAGGTCGCTGAAATAACATAAAAAGAGAAGGGGAAGGCAAAATCAAGAGATAAGCAACAAAGAACATTAAAATTGTCACGTATTTCTAATTTAGAATGCCATTGCTCCTTTCGAAAACATGAAAAATACTACTATAGAATGTCATTTTTAAAGTTTAAAACTAGAGAATACATATTAGATAACGTTGGAGAAATTCTAGTCACACAATAAGAAACATCTATTCATTCACACTTGGAAAGTTCCCAAGAAGTTGAATTCCTTCTCTTTTTTTCAAGTGCTGGGTAATATGTCGACATAACAAAATCATCACCATCATATCCTACAGTAAAAAAAATTGCTCATATGTCGATTGGTCATTATGTACTGCATTCTTTTCGCAAAAGTGAAAAAGTAAGAACACAAGGTACCACGAGGTCCACTCCACTGTCACCATAATGCCAAGGGGCGTCAGCTTTGATCACAACAAAAGAAACATGAATTGTGTCACCTTCATACATAACATTGTGAGAGAGGCATTCATCCCTGTCCATCACAAATCTTATTGCAAACGCAGCTTCCAACATCCACGAAAGAGCCACAGCCGCCAGTACAGATCTAAGTGCCGGGCTCAGAGACCCCCTTCCCATCTGCACCACCTACCCAAAATTCGATCCGACCCTGATCAATCATGGGACAAACAACCTCAATTTCGTCTGAAAAACACAGTATCTTTAAAAAATAAAAAAAAAACAGTTACGGGATGTCCTTCCTGAAACAGAGGTTCCACTTTGTTAGTGGGTAACCAAATTTAGTACACTTTGGCCCACAAATAGTCATAAATAATCAATTCCTCCACAAATTTACCTTGGGAATCGATATATTTCGAGGATTTTGATGGCGCGGATCGATGGCAGGGACAGGGACAGCGACAGCGACAGCGACAGAGCCCGAGGTGGTGTTTGAAAGTTGATGCTAATTTGTAGGTACCGACGACTACTTAACAACTAACAAGGATGTTTCATGTTGCCGTTCAAACGACGCCGTAATATACTGTTTGGAATTGGCCAGAGCCAGACGGGACGAGTAAATTGGTCTTGTTGGTGGAACTGGTTGATGAGAACACTGTAAGGATATTGGTTAGAAGGTTAGAAAATTACTTGATAATGAGTTTAGAATATCGCTTATATGGACGATTAAAATGACTCCATAGACGATTTACTGAATTTTTACCATGTTATTTTCAAAATATCTCATGGCTTTCATCAATGATATTTGTGTCCATGTAAGTTATTAACGATAAAATAATTACTTTTTAAGGTTACTTGGAGGAATTGATTCATGATGAAATTTAAAAAAATTAAATGAAAGAGTACATAAAGCATTTTTAAAATGAAAGAGTGCATATAACTTGTTGCTTTTTAAAAAGGGAGTGTTTATAGTTTTTTAAAGACATAAAAATAATCTTCTATAGGTCAATACATAATTTATGATATTGATCTATACAAAGAAATCCATATTATATACCATATTCAAGTTTATAAATTTAAATCGTAATAAATATCAAAATAAATTACAAGCATATGACACAATAATTAGGCCACGTTTTGTTAGAATGTATAATGAAATAATTAGTGTTTATTATGAAGGACTAAAGGCATCTTCAATTTTATTAAATAAAATTAGTTAGTTAAAGTTAAATTTAATTTACTATAGTATCATATCGACTAATCATGCTCTAATTCATCATATTTTTTTTCTTGATTAAAAATTTTCAGATTACTTTTATTCATCAAGCAGACCTAAAGGTAGGTTAAGATTTTAGACTAATTTGATAGTGAGAGTATGATGTAATACTCTTAACTAATGCTAAAAATTTATCTAAATTTAAATATAATTTTTAATATTACTAATGCATTAAAAATGTTCTAATAAAATTATATATCTTAACTTTTATAATAATTTAAAGAATATAAATATATAATAGACTTTTAAGGAATTAAAAACTAAATATATCTTAACACCTCCTATTTATAGCTTATAACAATTATAAGCCTAACCAAAAGCTTAAATGGACACTAAATACCCTTATTTATCACCAAAAAAAATCAAGTACTCCTAAAAACAACTGTAAAATGCCTCAACCAAATCCAAATTCAAAACAAACACACTAAAGCCATTCTGGTCACATTCTTCAAGTGAACACTTTCTCTCTTCTTCTTTTTTCTTTTTGCGGGGGGGGGGGGGGGGGGGGGGTGTTGTGGGGGGGTGTGGCACTTGTTGAATAGTATTGAAGATTTAAGTTTCAAGACGGCATACAAAACGAAATGCTAAAAATTTATATACATCAGAGTCGAAACTATTAGGCCCAACCACATATACATCTAAGACATCCTATATGCCATACACCAGAATTCTCATACAACAACTATTTCAATGCCGGGGAACACCTACAATTTCAGCATCTCTTAGAAACGTTAAGGGTAAGATAGGTCATGCCTAGATTGCGAAAAGCTTTATCTTTTCCCATGCCAACTAGGCTCCTCCATGACATGCCTGCATAATTTTTCTCTCTTCCAGAGCCAGCGACTTGTGCAGCCTCAATTGGTGATCTACAAACTCTTTGAACAACTCCCTAAGCTGCTTAGCCTTCCTATATTCGTGGGTTCCTAAAAAGGCAACCTTTAATCGCTTGCCAATTTTGACATCCTCGGTTGTCAGTTTCTCCTGCAAGATTTGAATGCTAAAATCAAAATAAGAACCTTGAGCAAAATTAATGGAAGGTTTAAAACACCTACCCCATCGTTGAAACTTGACTAAATACACTAAAGTTACAACCAAAGTAAAGGAAATGAGATTCACAATGAAAAAAATCTTTGATTTATACCAATCAATTGAACTTCCTTTTACGTGCAAGTATGCTGTTCATAAGATGAACCGCACTATGATTACACTACAACATCTAGTAACAAGGAAACATCATGTTGTAGTGCTTGAAACATAAAAATTTGTCTCTGTTCTGAGAGATCAGATTAAGATCCCTACCCTATTTCCTAATGATTGCATGATATTACAACAAAAAACTTGCCTGAAAGTCTTGTTTCATATTCCCAAATGACATCCTAAGAAAACCTGGCCCTGATAATCTCTCAGTGATGACCCACGGCCTGGAGAAGATGGAAAAACTTAATGGATGGCGCAATTGATCAAAGTGGGGCACCAACATGAAAGATAGAAACAATCAGATCTAAAGGATGTAAAATTTTCCAAAATATTACAAGCTGGGTAGAGAAAGTATACCCACAACTGTGATGGTTACAATGGAAAAAAAGTCCTCCATAAGAAACAACTAAATGCCAATAAAAATCAATAGAGGCATTGTACATTGAACTCTGCATATGCTAAGGGAAGGAGCAACACTTAAACATAAAATAGGAGAAACTCAATCTAAAAGTAAAAATAGAGACATACAAGAGGTTGGTACCAGAAACTGAACGCCAAGTGCACAAGTCGTTGTAGTTCCACAAAAATGGACATTACGTGTTCCTTAATTTTGTTTTATTTAAATGCACCTGAATCAATAGTGTTGGTAACCAAAACAGTGTCTTCCTTTTAAAAAATCAAATATCAATAAAAAAGCATTATATAACCGCATTTAACTACCCATAATACATATGTTCTCGCATCATACTCATGGGTATCCATATAAATAAAGTGCGAGTGCCCAATAATATAATGACTTCAATGCAAAAGGTTGTATAAATAAATGTTAAGCCATAGTCCAATAATGTGGTTTGAATGGCACATGGCCTAAAATTTATATTTGATAATATTCCAAATAATATACTTTTTTTGCCCATAGCTTATGTTCAGGATAGTTAGTTTCACACATTCTCCATAACGTGGCAGTTGGCTTCACACATTCACCATAAACATGCATGCTATTTGTGATATTCTTTCCCTATAAATATAAATCCTAGACACCATAAAACAAGAGAGAAAGAGGAGAGAGAAAACCAGTGATTATTATTTGAGTGTTCTTCCTGCCTTAAGATTATAAAATAGCAAGGAAGAAGTCCTCCCTAGGAAAATAGCCATACAACAATCCTCCTATTCCCTCCTTTTTAAATTTCATATATTATCCATTCATCGCTTTTGTTAATTGAAGGAGTCTAGGGTTGAAATACCTATATGGCATAAATAACTGATATTCCTTCAAGGGGTGTTGAAGGTATTGTTTCTTCCATTTCTACAAAATCTCATGTCTAATGGTGCAATCAAGCCAAGCCGAATCAAACATCCCCTTACTTGGACCCAGCTCAACTTTTAACACGTTCAAGCTTAAGCTGAGTCATGCTTCTCATAGTTAAAGCTCGGTTCATTTAAATATTGCTCAAACTTGAACTCTGTTTAAGCAATATAATTTAATTTCTGGAAAAAAAATAATGTGAGAAAAGTGAGAAAAAAAGAAGCTAGAAAAACAAACTTAAACGCTTTAATAAAAGAATACTAAGTCTATAATCACTAGACTAACTATTTCTTATATAATTTACTAAAACAATTAATATAAAAGTATAATTTTATAAAAATATTAAACGAGCAAGATTTGCCCATGAACTTCACGAGTCAAGCTGGAGTCTGCTCAAGCAAGACTCATTTATGGCTTATGGGCTTGACTCAAGTTTGACCTCTAAGCTTTTTTTCGAGTCAAGCACCAAGTGGCTCGAGTCATTTACAACCTTACACAAGCATTCAGCAAATTTATGCTGTCCAACTGATCTCATTGATTGCACTCAAATAAATAAGATTAGATTTTCAACATATACTATGAAAGGCAAAAAACCAACCTACATTACATACAATTAGTACGATTAAAGTAAGCTAGTCAAATCTCCCACTTTAAGTTATTCGTATCAACATATGTATTGATTAGATGAGTAATTCTCATATAATCACATTGTGGATAAGATGAGTCATCCTGGATCCTCACAATAAATATTTTGTTCAGCTGGATGATTTATATTTTATATCCGAGCTTCATTCAAGTATTTGTTGTGTATAAATGAGCAGAAATGCAAGGTACACATGAAAGGAATGGAATAGTGAAGATGACACTGGAGCAGGATGAACCAGAAAATAATTGTCAGTAATTAAAGCAACATTATTGGATCATGTTATCACCTCCCAGTCCAGGATATTATGATATGATTGGGATTTTCGACAAACTTATACAGCTTCTCGAGATTCTCTCTGCGATCCACCAAAATGATTCCCCTAGTGTATGATTCTGAAGACAGACTGGGGGATATAAATGCTTTTGTCTGAATGGAAGTTTTATCTTTTATGAAATCCACAATAACTTTTGAGGGTAAGCCCTTTTCCAAATTTCCAACAACCATAAGATGTTGGGTACTTGTATCTTCCCCTCCCAAATCCATATCTTGTTTGAATGATTCCCAGCAAGAGCTAATGCCTTCTGTGTTCCAAGAAAAATAAGGCAAACCAATTCAGGAGTTATCAGATTTTAAAATGCAGTGATGAATCATCAGAAATGGAATCAAACCATCACATGTCTGCAACATCTGCCGAGAACTAGGTATATTTCCCATTGCTAAATCAAGAAAAGAGGCCACCATTGGATCATTTTGCTCTGTAGACCGAACGAGACAAATGCTTCCTATACCATAATCAGTCAAAGCTCCCTTATTTGGACCATGTCGCCATTCAATTAGAAAAGTACAAAGACATTCCTCCTCTCCATTGAGGCAAGCATGTTCCTTAAACTTCACCTACCCATATGTATATAATCTCCGATTAGTTTGGCTTCTGAAATGTAGATTACAAAGAAAAATAAAAGGAAAGTCAAATAAGAAACGATCCTAATTCCCAATTTTACATTGTTTGGAACCCAATATAAAACACCAATAACCCAAAACAAAAACACCGAAGCATCTTCACTAATCAACCAGAAAAGTAAATATTCTCCTTAAATGCAACTGGAGGATCCACAAATAACAATACATCAAAAACCTAAACATGTAGATTTCCACGTTTAACAACTAAAGAGAGACCTCGCCATGGCAGAGGCAAAAATCTGAATTTATGGAAAGACTTAAATTGTAAAACGAAGCCTTATTTGAAAGAAGTTGATTGGAATTTTACTTTTTGAAGAAATAAATTTAAAACAGAAAATGAAAATACAATTTAAATGCTTTTGCCATTATGTTTTCAATTTGTTTTGAAAATTGAAACACACAAAAAACTTTTGAGAATACTAGTCTCATAGATATTTGAGGGATCTAATCATATATTCAATGCAGGATTAAGAACAACAAACATTTATACATGAATATATATATATATATATATATAGAGAGAGAGAGAGAGAGAGAGAGTACAAACCCGCGAACACGTGTTTTTCATGCTTTGAATTGATTCGCCAATAAATATAATGATTCAAGCTCAATTCGATTCATCAAGTAAAAAAAACAAAAAAATGTGTGTGTGTGTGTGTGTGTTGGATTGAGCAAACCTCTTCGACAGTGGCGTCGAAGTAACGGAGGTCGCCGTTGGACTTGGACACGTGGGAGGCGCAGACGAGCATGCCTCGGGTGACCTTGGAGCACTCGTTATCTTGGAGCTGTCGGGAAACAGGCCTGAACCTACGCTTGAATCGCTTGATGTCGTCGAGGCTCTTGAAGTCCCCAACGCGGAAGTTCTCGTCGCTGGAGTCGTGGAAGTCGAGGTACTTGATGTTGAGCGCGTCGCCGCGGAGGACCGCCCGGACCGAGTACCAGGAGTCGTCGGAGTGTTGGAATTCCAGGTCGGAGTCCGCCGCCTTCGAGATGCCGGAGGCAGGTGGGATAGGAGCGTTTCCGACCATCACCGCAAATGTGGCGAACGAGAGAGCGAGACACCGTATGGTCAATGGAGCTGACGCCTTCCAATGTGTTCATACTTTCTCTTTTTTCCCTTTTTCTTTTTTGGGTTCTTGTTCCTCTCATTCGTGAGTTTCGACTTTCAAGTGTACAGGTTTTTTTTTTTTTTTTTTTAAATGCAGAAGGTAAATATATATTTAAAAACAAGAAAAAAAAAATAATAGCAGGAGAAAATAAAATGTGCCGTCTTACTCCTACACGCACACAAACGATTAAAAAACGGTTAGTTTAATGAGTCATATTAACAATATCATCCTACAAACGAGTCTTCCATGTTGCTCATCAAATCCTCACAAAAATATTGTTTTCTAAACACATGTCAACCATAAAAAAAAATGCATTCTTAGTATTAAAAAACAGCTGAAAACATATATCAAAATAAGAATTTAATTCTTTTTGATGTTGCCAAGATATCAAACCAAATCATTAAAAATAGCTCCCAACCTCTAGAGGCAAAGTGATAAGAAAGAAATCCATGTTGGACTGAATCTTTAATGCTATATTGCTATAATAAAATATTTGTTTTTTCAATTACATTTCTATTTATTGAAGAAAATTTAAAATCAAATTAAGTAAAAAATGCGTCTAATTTATTATATCTCAAGAAGTCTATAGTAAAAAATACTGTACGGGATAGTATTTTTTTTTTTTTTTTCAACTTATGGGTCTTTAATTTTCAATCGTAAATGTCAATGTCATTAAAAATAACTAGAAAATGTTACCATGCTAAGGTTACATTAAAAAAATAAAACGGTGATTTGTCATCTACTTGTATTTTATTATTCATGATCTTATGCCCCGACATAGGCACTACGTGGAAACATAAGAACATATTTTGCAAAACAGTCTACACCTTTAACAATAAACTAGAACATATTTTGCAAATTTTATGCAATTATTTATATATATGATAATTGAATTTTTGGAAAAAAAAAATGCTAAATACAAGAATCGAACCCATCAAAAACAAACTAACACCCTTACAACTGAACTAGAATAACTTAGACAAATTAGATATAATATATATATATACACACACACACACCACCATATATCATATATTTTATTTAATATATATATACAATAATATCAATATTAAGCATAAATGATTTTTAAAATTTTTATTTGTAAAATATAATTAATTTACAAGGAAAAAATAATTTCCAAAATGAAATTTAGGATTCAAAATATTAATTTAATAAATTTTAATTTAAAAGAAATTTAAATTATAATAAAATATAGTAATTAATTTATAGTAAACATTATAAATGTAGTCATGATGCTAAGAAAATATAGTAATGATTAAAATAAACATTGTTATATTTTCTTATTTTCTTATAATTTAAATTACTATTAAATTAAATTTTCTTAAAATACTATCTCCTATCCTAAATTTTATTTGTGAAAATTAGTTTTTTTATTAAAAATAAATTATATTTCTTTTTATCAATTTTCATTCAATTATTATTTTATTAATCTAATAAAATCTAAAATAAATATTTATACCCTTATTATTAAACTTAAATTTATAATTAACATTATAAATTTATTTTTATATTTTTAAAAAATAATTTATGTATAATATTGCTATTATTGTATAGATATTAGATAAAATAATTTATATATGGTGTGTATACATACACATATCATACCTAATTTGTCAAAGTTATTCTAATTCAGTGACATGGTATTGGTATGGTTTTGATATGTCACATATTCCATTCTGTAGCATTCTTTTTTCAAAAATTTTAATTATAAATATATGGGTTTTTTTTAAATAATGGCATTAAATTTTAATCTGGCCTAGATATTAATTATTAAAAAAGAAGTCTACATTATTATTTAAAAAAAAAGTAAGTATGTTTAAAATTCAAAACGAAAGACAGATGAATAATAAGCGAGAGAGGACAACAATGCTGGGCTCATGGACATAAAACGTAAATATAGATATATAGAACAGATTTTTTACGAAACTCTCTCTCATATGTTTTTATTTCTCTTGGCTCTCGCATATTCACGTTTTCTATAATTTTTATTTTTTCACATTAAATTATAAAAGATGTATTATTAAATAAAATAAAATAAAATATAAAATATTATGTTAATAATATAGAAGGTGACTAAAGAAATCTTCATAGAGAAGCAAAAAAGCAATTTAGATGGAAAAACTTAAAAATATGATTATAAAACCACTGTTAGTGCTCCGGCCAAATAATGCAATTAATAATGCCAAAAGCAATTTTCCAAAGTAAAAAAGCAAAAGGGAATTTTTTTTCCTTTTTGCAATTAATAATGCAAAAAAAGATTAGCAAAAAGCAATTTTCCTAAGTTCCGCCTTAGACCAAATAATGCAATTAATAATCAAAGGAATCATATGCGTCGTCCGTCACTTCACGGTTTAACACCGGCCAAGCCCAAAATGCAAAAATGTTGGACCGTCAACAACGACATGCACGCCCGATTCAGCCTCCATTATTCAGTAGTTAGTCCATCTTTGGAACGTTTGTGCATATCGTCTTTGGTTTGTTTACTAGATATGGATATTAATAATTTTCCTAACCTGAATTCCCCACCCTCACCAAACACGGTCTTTTATTATATTTCAAATTAAGATGAATGAGTAACACAACAAAACTGTCCCCCGCAAGAATGCTGTGATTTCATTAATTTTACATCTGATACTGTAACAAAACCAGGTGAGTATGACACAGCTTTAATTAAATAAGACAACATTGTTGTATTGGATATGCTTTCCCACTATATATATATATATATATATATATATATATAATATATATATATATATATATATATATATATATATATATTTATATATATATATATTTATATATATTACATCTTCAAAAATGGAAAGTTGTAACCCGAAGACGAGTCTTTTCCAGTCGACCCAAATAAAACTGGGTCGACTTCACTCAGCATGCCACTGAAAATGCAAGGGACCGCAGGAAAAAGTAAATTGATTGGGGCTCACAGAGATAAGTCTCGACCAAAAAGATTAGTTATCCCCTCGGTAGGGTCCTTCTGTTTCACGAGGGACTCCCCGACCAAAACCTGCAAGAGTACAAAAAACCAAGATTTAATCTGTTAAGCAAAGCAAGCAGCCTCGCGTTTTGCGAATCTAAAAAGCCATTAAGCCAGGAAAACATGAATTGAGTTTCTAAACCATTCCGCAAAAATCCAATTCACTCAATATTTAATTTCCTCATTTCTCCCTGTCAATTTTCAGGATCAATATGCCATATAATGTATATTTTCGTTCTGTAAATAGCTTACTGCTCTAACACCAGCTTCTTGCACATAAGCAATATCATCAGGGGTGAAGAGGCCAGATTCCCCAACAACCTGAAAATTTAAGTGAAGCAACATATCTGACGTTCATTATATGAGGGCAAGCAAAATAAAATCAACAAACAAGAGAAAAACAAAAAATGCATTCCTCAGTTAATCATGAGAAAAAACGATCAACAAAAGAAACAATGAACAAGATCTAGAGGACAGATAAAGAGCTGGCTGATAGGTCCCTTACAATTATGTCCTTTTCACGGATCTTCTGGCCCTGTTCTCCTCCCAGAAGCCTCTTTGTGTTGCTATTATCAACTTCAAATGTTTCTGCGACAAGAAAAAACCAACTGTTCGTATCTAAATTGCAACAATTCACCTATGCATTACTAGTTCACTATTCATATACGATAATGTACATTTTATTGTGAAAAATAGTCAAGGAACATGATCTTTGAAGCATACCATAAAACAGTGCTCCCAAATAAATGATTGGATCAGAAAATATGCTCATCTTTCCCTTGATTGCACAAAAGTGAAATGTAGATTATTTTGCATGCAAACCTCAGAGTTAAATAAGAAATACATTTCTTATAGTTTTACATCAGTTAAGAGTAAGTTTTCATTGACAAAAACCTACCTTTTATAATAATGGTACCAATTTATGTGTTGGAAGTAGGAACAATCTAGTTTTTTAGATTGTAATTGACGATATTAATGGAATAATCAAATATATTAACGGAGAAATTAAATGAATTGTTCATATCTACTTGGCTCATGTAGAAATCCAGGTATTTGCTCCTTGCATATTTAGGTGAGTTTCTTTATCTATTTTGGTTTAAAAATCTCGGATACGCTTTTAACACTTCATGTATTGTGGACTCAAGGACCACAACACATACAACTTACTCATCAAATATCTTTACCACATACTCTCCATGTCCACGTAAAGATGATGGTACCTTGATCACTATAGCAGATGTCACTATCGATCCATCACTAATTCTAAACAAAATCCTTCATGTTCCCAAACTATCTACTAATCTTATTTTTATTTCCAAACTTTCACGAGATTTATCCTATAAGTTGATTTTTATACTATATTTTTTAGGATAAACATTCAGGAAAGATGATTGATCATGTTAGAAAACGGGATTGTCTTTACCGCCTGGATATACCAAGCTAGTCAAACATTAACAAGGACAAGCACTTAAATATCCTTATGTCTCAATATTTATCAACCAATACGAGAAAAGCATGGACTTATTATTGCCAACTTGGACATTCAACTTTTAAAACTATTCACGTGCTTATCCTTGATTGTGATGTTTGTGCATTTGCTAAGCACAAAAGCAAATCCTTTTTTGTTAGTAGTATTAGAAGTTCAACTCTTTTTCATCTTATCCATATTGATATTTAGGGTCTGTCAATTATCCCAAATGTCTCTAGAGCATAATAATTTGTCTCATTTATTAATGATTACACTTGGATTTTTCTCCTTAAATAAAAGTATGATGTCAGTATTGTTCTTTTATTCTTTTTCTCCACAACTAAGACTTAATTTAGAGTCAATATTCATAAATTCAGGTCCAGGATTATTTCAATCAGATTCTAACTCCATTCTTATAGAAGGAGAGGATAATCCATGAGTCATCTCGTGTTTATACTCCTCAACAAAATGGTATTGTTGAGAGAAAATATGACCATCTTCTAGAATGTACTAGGACCCTTCTCTTTCAGAAAAATGTTTCTAAATACTTTTCGGGGAAAGTTGTTCTTAAAATCACTCATCTTATCAACCGTTTACCCTAAAAGATTTTGGAGCTTCACAGTCCAATAAAAGTTCTCTCAACATTCTATCCTCAGTTCCTCACCAAGTTATGTGGGCCATGGGTTATAAATAAATCTAAGGGGATCATACACCGTTTATTAAGCACTCACCTTAAGGGGGAGTTATAGTCCTCTTGGTGTATGTAGATGATGTTAATAGGAAATTATTAAAAGGAGCAATAGATCTTAAGTCGGTGTCTAGCTAAGGAATTTGAGATCAAGAGAGTAGGGAGGCTAAAATACTTTCTTGCGATTGAAGTAGCTCACTCTCAACAAGTTATCTTCATATCACAAAAAAAGTATATCATGAATCTGCTCAAAACAACTAGTAAGATAGTATGTAAACCAGTAAGTATTCTAATAGATCCAAATGCTAAAGTTGGACTAGTTGAGGAAGATGCTATGATAAACAGGGAAATTTATCAACGCTCAGTGGGAAAAGCCCATCTATATGTCATATACATAGCTAGATATTACTTATGCGGTGAGTATTATCAGTCAATTTATGCATAGTCCAATGTAAATTCACCTGCAAGTAGCTCACCAAGTGTTACACTATTATAATGTTACACTATTATAAAGAGATATTGGGGAAGGGTATACTCTTTAAACAACATGAAGGACTAATTCTTGAAGCACATATAGATGCCGAATAAGTTGGGTCAATTGTTGACAAGAGGTCAACCTCTAGGTATTATATCTTTTTTGGTGGGAATCTAGTAATCAAGGGAAGCAAGAAATAAGATGTGGTAGCCTGATATAGTGCAGAAGCAAACTTTCAGGCAATGACTTAAGGTATATGTGAACTCCGTTGGATAAAGATTATCCTTGATGATATGCAGATTAATAGGAAAGATCTAATTAGACTTTATTGTAATAATAAGTCTATAATCATATAACACATAATCCAATACAACATGAACATGATCAGACAAAACACGTTACGATTGACAAACACTTTATTAAAAAAAAAAAGTTGAATAGTGATTTGATCTGTACACCTTATGTGTCTACACACAACCAACTAGCTAATATACTCGCTAAGGCTTAGGTGATTAAATTTTTTAGACTATTTTATCCAAGTTGGAAATGAAAAATACATATTCACCAACTTGAGGAAGAGTGTTGAAAGTATGAACAATCCAGTTTCTTAAATTATAACTAACGACATTGATGGAGTAATCTAAGGGACTATGACAGATGACATTAATAGAACAATCAAAGGGATTATAATGAACGACATTAATTGAACAATCAAAGGGTCAAATTAACTTTCCAATTTCTTAGAATGAAGATAGTAGGGTGTTCTTTGATTTTCTAAAGATGTATTTATCTCTTGTAATTATTACGTATAATTCCTAGGTATTTATTCTTTATAAGTCCAAAAGTTGTTACCGGGTCTATATATTCATCCGTTGTAGAGATGAGAAAGTGTAAGTGAGACATTTTCCATAACATTAAAGACATCAACCATATTGTAAAAAAATGTAAAATTAAGTAAAACAAAATGGAATTTCATAGTAACTCTTCTGTACAAGTCTTACCAAGACTACGGTTGTTAATACCAATAAGTTGAACCCCATCTATCCCAACAACACGTTCCATCTCCTTCTCATCGTGCACCTTCAAAATAATGAAGAAAACATTAGAACACTTTACAGGTTAGATCACAAGGGGAAGCCTTTCTTTTAAGCAACTCCACAGAATTGTGCTGATGGAAATAGATAAGAACTCACGGATGAGCACCTAAAGTATGATCCAGTAATAAATAACGACAGAGCAGGTGTCAAAAATGGACACACCAATGAATATGAAATAACAATTATATCTATTAGAAATGAGAAAATGCTACACGAACCTCAACAAGGGCAGCTAGCCCAATCATCTTGCAGATCTTGAGCATGTATTTGATGTCAAGATCAGGCAAAACAGCAGCAATTAGAAGAATTGCATCTGCACCTTTACTTCGGGCATAATATAGCTGCCATGCGTCTATAACAAATTCCTTGCACAGTAGGGGGCACTGCAAAACAAGCTTACATTAGGTGTAATTAAAAAGGAAAAAAAGAACAGCACAAATCATTATTTATTATTTTCCAGACAGGAAAATAAACTACAAGACCTTACCTTTACTCCTGCACTCCGTATTGCAGCTAGATTTTCAAAGCTTCCCTGGTTTGATATATAGCAATCAAAGTAAGACAATCAGACAAAATCACTTGCATTGGGATCCATTAAGATATAACTCTTAACATCAAACCAGTAAGACAAAGGATCTCAAGAAAGATCCCAGACCAAAATGCTCACCTGAAAATATTTTTTATCGGTCAGAACACTCAGGCAAGCTGCTCCACCTTTCTCGTAAGCTTGAGCAATTTCAACCTATCATGAGCATGAACAACAAGAAAAGTATTTATATTACCAAGTATATATATATATATATATTTCAAAAGCAAAGGTAGAGAAAGAGAATATGTCATCCAATCCAACCTGTCTGATTTCTACCTAGACCCATTACATAATTATTTAACCTAGGTTCCCTCAAATCTGATCTCATCTACAAAAACTTATAAGAACAACAAGATACTATACACAACTAAATTGAATTAGAGAACACAGCTTCAAACATGTTGGAAACTACAGATGCAACTGTAATTAGATACCCCATAAATAGCCTATGGAGTTAGGTGTGCAGCAGTGCTAGAGTTGCTAGTATGGGTATTGACCTAGAAAATACCGATGCCTTTGATATGTTTTTTCTGGCTCTTAGGCTGCAGTCAAGGATAATTAAAATTAAAAAGGTTATGGTGGCTCTAAAAAGTAAGGTAAGGAAAGGGGAAAAACGCAACTGGATCAAAATCTTCTCTTAGTACTCCTCTACTTGGAGAAGCCTTTTTCACTTCAGCAATCAAACCAGGCAATCCAGTTCGTAAATGTGCTGCCCTGAGAGATCCAATGAAGTCTCTAGGGGGAGGAGCATTATCAAGAGCATTCTTCACCCTGGAAAGAGGAAGCCTCTCTTTTAACTGTATAACAAAGATTAAAAACATTAAAAATGAGACCAATTTAATGAATAAAATACAAGTTAATGGTACAAAGATTGGTCTCATTTCATGAATAAATGAGACCAGTGATTAAAAACATTAAAAATCATAAAATACAAGTTAATGACTACCTGAGAGACTTCCACATCCTTGTTCCACACAATTTCCTCCAGAATATTTCGAGGAGTGTTGCCCTCATTCTGTATTCGAAACTCAAAAGGTCCCACATAATGCACGGGGGGTCCTGTTGGTGGTCGTCTCCTAATCCTTATACCCTGGCTAGCAGCTATTTCATTTTGAAACTGCCCCACTTCCCACTCTTTTACTTTCAAAGCATCCTCTTTTGAAACAACTAATGTAGGTAACCCACTTGATCCATCCTTGCCCTCAGACTACAACAACACATCAAAATATCCTCCAGATTTAGACTAGCATTAAAAATCAATGAAAGAGGATGAAAGAACACAATCATATCAAAGCATTATTGGATTAAACTGTGATATCACCATATATTCTATAAAATTTAACCATGTAAAAGAGTACAAATATCAAAAAATAACAAAAAAAAAAATTAAAATAATACAACACAGCAGGATATCTGAGCAGAATTTCTACTCAATGATGACTGACAGTATACTTGTATGACTTTTTTTTGCTTAAAATTTGATTTTATAACTGTAAACATTCATTTCATGTCAATATTACCGTCGCAAGGAATCCATGGCTTAACTATGTGCTGCGCTGATAATTACTATACGTTATAGAATTCATAGAGCAGTAACACTCCAACAGGGAGGGATGAAAGCTATTAAGTAATGGAGCGAGCAAAGAAGAGCCTACATGTACAAATCACCTGAAGAATCCCATTTGATGCGTCAGGGCATGATTTTCAAAGATCGCAACAACAAACCATAATCTAATCCCATCATTTTAGGAACCATTCCAAAAAACCTAAACTATTAAAGGGTGGGTGTTCGGAGAGGGTTTTTTTTTTTTTTTTTTGGTATAAAACAGAGACATGCTTTTAAGGATTATTCAAAATTGATTTTAAAAATGAACTCCCACCAAAAATAACAAATAAAAAACTACTTCCGTGTTTTAAGCTAGTGTTTATTATTATTTATTTTATTAAAAAAAAAAACTTTCCCAAACACCTTCTTTGGAAATTGAATTGTGTAGTCCAAACCCCCATGTCATTCCACATGTGATGTGACTAGCTCCTCAAAATCATGAACGGCTACCAAAATTGATATCAAATAGGAAGAATCTTTAGAGTAAGGTCAGGTGCGATCAAAATCGAATCGAGCATTTGTGAACGCAATAAAAGAAGACAGAAAATGTATACACGAATTGAGAAAGTGGGGGAGGGGAACCTGGTGAGCGCGAACGCAACCTGCACTGCGACGAAGTTCATCCACGGAAGATGATCTTCTTCTTCCTCGAAACGAGAAATAGGATCTGTGAGGGAGGGACGGAGCGGCCTGAATAAAAACCCTAGCAGGCGGCGGCGAAATTGCTGCTGTGCCTCCCAGTCCCGTTGAAAGCATACCTACCATCTCTCTATCTCTGTGGAATGAGGGTCTGATTGATATCTGATACTTGCAATCACAATCGCAGAAGCAGCTATAGCCTATAGGTAATACTGTTGGCTCGGCTGTATGGGTGGAACCGTGGAAGAGGATTGACTGGCGTACCGGTCGCCGCTGGGATCGGGAAACATATTTGTTTCTGGTCGGGTCGGGTCGGGTGCTACAAATAACTGTCGTGTGTGCGTACACGCGGTTGGAATGTGGATTCGTTACGGTTACGCCGACGTGACGTGTTTTTGTTTTTGTTTATTTTAATGCGTAGTTTATTTTAAGAATAATAAGATGTAACTCTTATATTTAAATATAAATTATAAATCATATTCTTAAAAAAATATTTATGTTTATAAATGAATTATCATTTATTATGTCATACATTTTGTAATAATGCGTATAATAAAATGAGAAAATCTATTTGTCAGTTCTTTTTATGAAAATTTTTGCACAATATGAGTTAGACTGTATCTTATTGATCTAATAAATTAGTCAAAATCTATTGGTCTAATAATTTGATCAAAACTAATAGAATACTTTCATATAAAATATACAAAAAAAAAAACTCACACAAAAGAAAATTATATATAACATATAAACTTTAAATCCTCTCTAATGTACCAAACTTCGTGCCATAAATTAAATCATTTTGCGTTGCTTAAATATTTTATAATTAATTACAAATGATGCTGTTTATAAAAAGTATTCACCTCGAAATCTCAAACATTTTTATCTTATACTTTTTATTATTGTGGTATAGAAATTTTCATGACATTCTACTCATCGAAAGTTCATGTCACAATCATTAATTATTTGTTAAAAATTAAAAAGGCAAATTTAATTTTATATTTAATTCAATTAATTATTGCCACATTAACTTTCATGGGCGAGTATCATGAGAATATTTATATCTATAAAAGTATTATTCTATCGTATATATGGTATAAAATTAACAAAAGTATATTGCTATTTTCAAGTATAAAGGTATAAATTAAATCTCATTAATTATCTTTATCTCCAATTCAAACACAACTCTAAGTCTCAGGTGGTTCCTTTTAGGCGGCTATAGTGGACTATCGCAATTGTAAGTTCGGATTGGGGGCTGATGTGTAAAATTCAGCACCGTACTATTTTTTTTATATTTTATTAATATTTATTTTAAAAATTAAATTTATATATTAAATATTTATATAATATATATGATGTCAAAAAAAATTCGAATAATTAATAGTTAAATTTATTTATTTATCTTTAAATTTTTTTAAAATTAAATTTACGTAAATTAAACCCGACATCATGTAACCTTTCATATTTTTTTTTCATATTACCAAAGACTAGATCTCGACAGAGGACTTGGATTCGCTGATGAGCAACGTCAGCTCACCACCGTGGTGAGCTAACTTATTTCGGACTATGTTGATTTTTGTTTTCAAAATCAACCGTTAGATTGAATATTCAAAATTTAAAGGCGATCTAACGGTTAAAGTTTATACAAATTCAATTAAAAAAAACTTAAAGATAAATAAATAATATTTAATTTATTAAAATTCAGATTTTTTCTAATTGAATTTGTACAAAACTTAACCAATCGCCTTTAAATTTTACAGACATAATATATATTACATGAATATTCAATCTAATGATTAATTTTGAAAACAAATATTGACATAGTCCGAAATAAGTCAGCTCACCACAATGATGAGCTGACGTTGCTCACGAGCGAATCCAAATCCAAGTCCCTATATGATTTAAATTTGTCGGTCTTTGTCCTCGTTTCTTTTAAATATATTTACTTTACTTATTATATATTAGAAGAAAAGTAAAGTGAATATGTTACACATACGAAGGAACGTGTACTCATTAGGTATATTATATTAAATTTCTTCATAGTAATAAAAACAAATAAAGTAGCGAGCAGGGTCAGCTATGTTAGAATAAAATCCGCACAAGTTGCGGGTACTGTAACTCACCAACCCCACACTTACGTGATACTACGACCTACCAACAAATAAAAGGAGGTCATACTTCTTCCTTCCTAATCATAATAGCTATATTAGGATAAAACCCCTTTGAAAAACGCTAAAATTATAAATATTTTATATGATCATAATGAAAGAGGTGGACCTTCGGAAAAGTTGGAGTTACGTTTGGTTAGTCCAGGATTTTTAAAAATAAAAATATTTTTAAAAATTATAAACTTTAATAAATTTATATTACTCATAAATAAAATAAATTATATTTTTAAAAATAATATCCTATAAACTAAAATTTTCAGCATATGACAGCCCATGTATGCTCTACATATATCTAGCGGCTTTAATTGGCCTAGTACTGCCGTGGCAAGATTATTGTTTTGGGTATCTTGTTAATTATCGTTACTCCATACTGCTCTATTGTGATGTTTAAACTACTTGCTTTTAAATCATCCATGGAGTTCCCACAGTGGTTCATGGAGCATTTATATTCACGTTAATACTGGGAAAAATTATTATTATTTTTAAATAAAAGTGCAGCTGGAAAACCAAAAAAAAAAAAAAAACTTTGATAATTCAGTTCAAAACAACACATTCATAAAGTGATCAAATTGATCATTCCATTCAAGTGGATTACCCCAAATTGATCATATCAATGCAAAATGCAAAATGCAAAACACATCCATATCAGAAGCAAGCAACAGGCGCCGATTTGACCCAAGAAGCATTGTTTCTTGTCATTTTCTTTTATAGCAAAAACAATAAACATTGTTTCTTAAATAAGTCCAAATATACACACTGTGTTTCACAAGCGAAAAACGACATTTGCCAAGCGCGAAGCCCTTGGGGATTGTATTGTTGCCAGGCCGCTCCCGCTCCACCCGACACCCCATTTCAAGCTCCCAAAAGCCCACTCCAAAAATTCAAGTCTATCATAATTACCCTACCTAATCCCCATGTCCTAATAAATTTTAACTTATAACGCTCGAATAAACTACCTTACATATATATAAACTCATAAATTATGGAAAGATCGACACCAATGCAGCAAGTATACAAAATATTTCATTATTACTGAGAAATTAATTTACCGATGAAATTTGACATGTTCAAAAAATAATAATAATAATAATGTCAGCCGATGTTAACCAAAACAAAACATTTGACTCAGAAATAACCCAGATCTTTTCAAATCAGAACTACAATCTATCTTTTTATTTTATTACCAAAACAATTGAACATAAAATCTATATTTGAAATTTAAAAAAATTGGATAGCCATTTGATTTTGATATAAATAAATAAATAACCCGGGCCACACGCAAGAGAAGTGACCTAAAAATTGCTGTTGCAACTCAATGTCCCAATTATTAAACGGGAATTTCGCAATACAGCAATTGTCTTTTCAATAAAATAAAAAATAAAAAATAAAAACACCAAATGAACCCCGATAAAGCCCAAACTATAGCATATTATAACTCTACCAGGTAGCCAGCTCATCCCAAATGCAGCCCCTTCTAAGCTTCACAAATTACTGCCCATTCGACAAAACAAGCGACGCATGCAAAAACCAAAAAGAAAAAAAGAAGAGAAAAGACAGCGCCATCATTATCTTAAATTACAACTTATTAGTTTCAGTAATCCTGACTACCTGGGAGACATTATAACTTAATGAGTAAACCGAAATACTAGCCTCACATAAGTAATCTAGCCTTAGAATTGGTCTCACCATAAATACACTAAACAGCTTCTATTGAAATGGTTGATATGATGGGCTTTGTTAGAACAGTAAAAACAATTTACTTACGCCCATACAGCAAATCTAAGCTCAGCATTGGAGTATTTTATAAGCACCAAAATTATCCACTAGTTCAAAAGGCATCTAGAATAATCTCCTACACAATCCAATAAGAGCTACAAATTAATCTCACACTCACACTGCATAACAAATTTGGTAAACTAACTTAATGAAACTAAAAACATAGCAGAAGATTGATGATAAGCTAGTAGTATGCCAATAGCTGGACTAGTGACCCTGATCTTCTAGAGAAGACCTCGAAAGTGGCCCACTGCTGACAGTGTCTACTGAATCACATAATGCAAATTGCAACATACTGAAAATAGACTCCTGTGCGGTGCTCTTAGTAGAAACCTTACGCATCTATCTACCTTCCATAGGGATGATAACGACTATTGCCACTATAACCTCCCCTACTCCCATAATATCCTCCTGCCCCGCCATAACCAGCACCAGGGCTTGCATCATAACTACCAGGGCCTGAGCCGTAATTTCCATATCCACTGCCACGGCCACTGCTACCGCGGCCAAATGCACCTAACCCACTCCCACCATACCCACCGTCAAACCCTCCACCATAGGAACCAAAGCGACTAGAATAGCTGAATGGAGGCTCTCTATAAGTGTTCCCGCCCAAACCCCCATAACTACCTGGAAATTCACTACCACCACTGCCATACCCACCATAATCGCCAAATCTACCACCATAACTCCCAGCAGACCTAAAAGGGGCAGGGCCATATCCTCCTCCACTAAACCCACTATAGGGTTCTCCAAATCCACTGAAACCATCATCGTATGCATGCACCCTAGTGTCACTACCAAATGGAGGAACAGGTGCGGGGTTTGAAGGTTTCTTTGGTTCAGCCTTCTTGATCTCAACCTACAATAAAACACCAAGTTAACCTAGGTTTCTCCAGAAGCAATGTTGATATAACAATAAGCCAATAATGAACACCAGATAAAATGGAAATAACATGCTACGAGTCTGAAGTCAACATATAGAGCATGATAGTAAGGATGAGCACATAGCCCATGTATATATCCACAGTGGCATAGGATTATAAACAGAGATTATGGACAGCTAGCCAATTCACGAGAGGGCAAAAGTAATACAGGTGCTTGAGGAACAATGAGATCTCAGTAGTCATGCCACAAACAATTCAACACATTAAATTTGACTTTTATTGTTACATTTACCATTATGCATGAATATGACTACTGAAAAATCAGTACCTGGGTGCAGAAGTTTTCCAACAAATAAGCATTTCTTTGAACTAACCTTTGTACCAGCCATGTCAATCATATTTCCATTTGAAAGAATTTTATCAACAACATGATCACCGTCAAATACAACAAATCCAAAGCCACGAGAACGCCTAGTAACATGATCGCGTATGATCTCGTGTTCCACAACCTTCCCATACTTTGAAAAGAAATCCTTGAACTCATCTAGCATAAGTTATTTTTAAAATGGTAAAACAAACAGATTTAACAATAAAATAACTAAAAATAATTACAAGAATACAGTGTCAAAAGGAAATTAGCAGACCTTCAGTGACTGTTGTCGGAATGCCACCAACAAAAATCTTCTTCGTCTTGAAATCATTGGAACCTTTCGGAATGGTCCTTTTTATCTCAACCTGTGCAGAATTTCAGTCAATAAACCATGGTTCGAGAATTACATTCAAATATACTTTTGAAAGGGATGGAACAGGGACAAGCATGCAATTAGAACGCTATCATTATGAAAGAGCTAATAACAGTCACTACTCCAATCTCTCATCCAAAGTGTTGCTTCAGCTATATTCTAAGAAAGCAGCTATTTTCCATAATGAATACAAGAGTCAAAACCATGACCGTTAGCCTTAAATTGTAATTGTATTGCTGGTTTTGGACAGACGAAGTTAATTCAGTCTATATATCATACTTGTAAAAATTTAACGCTGTGATCTTTGAATCACGACATTTTTGAACAAAAAATTATAATTCTTGATATGGTATCATGCAGGTAAATTTTCAGTAATAGGCCTTGCAGGTGCCTTCCCAGCTGCCCCCTCTCTGTCTGCCCTTTTAGGGTATCTTTGAATAGTTTTTGAGCATTCATAGACTTCTCACTTGCATTGTTTTTTCTGTCTCATACGATCAGAGACGATTGATCTGCTTCTATTCAATAGTTCACCAAATGTTCTGTCTCCCAAGTCTTGGCCTCTTTCTTATATCAACTCCCAATTTGCCTTAGAAAACAGGTGTATCAACATATCTTACCATGCAATGAGAATTATGCATTGGGAATAAAGGGCAGTGAAATGATGCGATCACTTTCTAAAAAATTAAAATATTGTTTTCCCTGATTGCTGCACTACTGCTGCTCGTATTTTAAGACCGGGCGTTGATTCAGAAATAGCTAGTCTATATTAACCTTTTTTCATAAAAATGTTATTGCACTGTTTTTCCATTTTTCATTCTCTGTTTTGAGACTCAACAGATTAGCATACAGCGATTTTTTATTTATGTTTCTTATCAAGATGCCCATGGAAATTTCATTCATAGTTTTCAAAGCGCCAAGGCGACCCAGGCGTTTGAGGGTCCGGGCTAGGCGAGCGTCACCTAGGCGACGCCTAGGCGGTCTAAGCGTTTTAAATATATATATTATATATATAAATTTTTATTGCAATTCTAAACAATATAGCATAGAGATATGGAGGGAAAAAAATGAAAATAATCCAACTTAGTGCATAAATTAGAAAATTTAACATAAGTTTACAACATTTAAATAGATAAAATGTTTAAATTTGAAATATAAAATATTGAATCAAAAGTCAACAAGTAAATTATCATCCTCAGTTGGCTCAAGTGATTGGTTCTGGTGTATAGGATCAGAAGGTGAGACACCAAAATCATCTTCAATGTTTTCATCATCATTCATATCTTCCTCAACTTCTTCTACTTCTGGGTCTAGCAACTCCTCATTTCTCACTCTCCATGGTCTATTATGGCCTTGAAAAGAGGTAGATGCCCCAATTTCCCTATCAACCATATCCCATGTAATATCATCATTAGGATGAACCAAATCTTCAGTTGGTTGGCCAGTCATCCATTCACTGCTCCAATCTAATTCTTCAAGCACCAAAGGATTGTAGTTTCTACATGTTTCCTTTCTCTCTTGGAACCTTGTTTGAAGACGACGATTATATTGAACGTAGACAAGGTCATTCATTCGTTGATACTCCAATCTATTCCTCCTTTTGTATCTTTATCACAAAATTTACAGCGAACCAAATTTTTATCACTCAAATCAGGCCAATATCCATATTTCAAGCCAGGATCATTAGACTTTGTCCTATGCTTTGGATCTGATTTTGGATCATATGAAGATGCAGCAGTGCTATCATCCCTACTATTGCCAGCAATAATATTTTCATTGGTAGCCATTCCCTACAACCATGAGCCATCCCAGAATGACAAAAAACAACAATATTGATAGCATGCTTAGTTATTAATATTTAAAGTTAATGATCCATGCTTAAAAATGATTTTTTTTTCATTTAATTATAATATTTTAAATGTTAAATTAAATATTAACTTAAAATTAAATTAAATACTTAAACATTTAACACTCACCGTATCGGTCGATCCAGATTCAGACGAAGGCTTCAGCCTACAAGGGAGAGAGAGAGAGTAGCGAGTAGCGACGCAGTCGAGCAACGGCGACGTGAGGCGGCGACGGCAACGGAGGGGAGACAGCAGCGGCTAGCGAGCCAGCGACGCAGACTCACAGAGGCAGAGCAGCGGTCGGTCAACGGCAAGGAGGCTTGTCTTCGTCGTGCTGCTTCGTCGAACGGCGAGGCTGCGTCGGCGATCGGCTTCGTCGAGCGGTGGATCATTGCGGCGCTGTTCGTCTTCGTCAAACCTAGGAGTCGCAGAGTCTCGACGCCGGCTTCGTTCGTCTTCGACAGTTCGACGGGTAAGTGCAATAAACAAGGCACAAAACGTTGTCGTTTTGTGCCTTGTATTTCTTTTTAAAAAAAAAGAAGAAGACGCCCAGGCGCTCGCCATGGCGTCGCCCGGCGACCTGGGCGGGCGCCTTTCTGCGTCTGGGCGAGGCTCGCTGACGCCCAGAGGGGCACGCAGCGCCTTGTCGCCTAGGCGACGCTTTGAAAACTATGATTTCATTATCAACTGTGACTGCCTCACTTGGATTTGTTACTGTGGTTTATCTAAATAATAACAATAATAACTGGATTGAAGGACCAAAGAACAGAAGAAAGGTGAAAGCTTTCACTTCAAGGCAGAGATTTTGAGGATATTATATAGAGCCAGGTATGCGTTTGATCATATTCAATGGTGTGATCATAAGCCATAGTTTAATTTTTGTTGCTTTGGAGGTTAGCACTGGTCATAACTTATTTATATAAACTTGACACTTGCAAGGAAGATACACTAGTGGACATGTGGAAAAATGGTTTGGGGAAGAGGGCAGCTAAATATATATATATATATATATACACACACACTTACAGTAACGGAAAAAGTTATCTATTCAATTATAGAATTGTGCAATATATTAAATCGATTGTAGGATCTTTAAAAAAAATGTGCACTTGTAAATTCAATCGTGATTTGGTTTGAGAAGTCGTATTACATATACAAATAAAGTAGCCGCAAACTGTATCAATTGCGGACGAAACACCCAAAACTTGATGTGGGTCATTATGTGAACCACAGCCAAACAGATAAAATGGTAGAGAAACCTACCTGTTTTCCATTGATGACATGGGTCTCCTCTATAACAATATCAACAACAGAAGGATCAGCGTACGTGATGAAACCAAAACCCCTGGGCCGACCCGTGAGCCGATCTTTCAAAATCACTGAATCCGTGATCTCCCCATATCTTTCGAAATACTTGGTGAACGTATCTAGAACACCCATCATCGAAACAAATAACAAGCAAACTCATCTGTAATTGAATCAAAGCATCCATCATCGAATAAAACATATGGATCGGCCTACGAGGAACTCACCGAATGTCGTGTCTTTAGCTAGGCCACCGATGAAGATCTTTCTGCAAGAAACGACACAAACGACAAAAATCAGCCACTACGGGAATGGGAAAGGAGAAAGCTAGGGCTTCTGGGATAGAGGGCGAACCCGGGACTCGCGCCATCACCGAAAGGGAGGTGATTGCCTTTCTTCGAACCCATGGTTCTGAGCTTCGGATTCGACCAAATGGGATTGGGGAATTAAGATTTGCAGAGAGAGAATATTTGGACAAAGCTTGCGGGTAACGCGGCTCCATATAGGGTTCGCGCACCATCAGGTATATTGCACATTCAGTCCTTCATCTTCACGAAACCTTCATGCCGCGTCCCGCTGTGCTCTCGCATTTCTTTTTTGTTTATTTCTTTGTTTATTGTTATTGTCGTGGATACAAAACATTAAATAAATTCAATGTACAAATTATCTGTCCTCTTGTACTCTTTGTTTTTTCCCCTACCACTTTCACATTCGCCTTTAAAACATAAAAACCTAAAAGATAATCATAGATGCGTGAAATTCAAATAATAATTATTTTATTTCTTTTAGTCATTTAAAAAAACATATATTTTAATTATGATTTGATTTAATTTTCATTAAGCTCGCTAAGTTTTTGTCAATCACTTTCCTTAAATATTTTAAACATATTTTCATGATTTATTATACCTGTTAATTTAATTTTATACAAAAATTTATGACTAATAGTCCTTTTTTATTTGTTTTGGCCTCACATTCATAATTTTTTGTCAATAAATATATTTGATATGTCAACAAACCTATTTTAAAAATTACTACGTAACTATATCAATCTGAAAATAAAATAAATTGAGATATCTTGTAAAATACTTTTATTGCTGTTATTATATGAAAAATAGTGTCGTTAAAATAAAATATTAACATTATTTTCACTATTAAATTTTTATCTACCACTTAAATGACAAAGATTTAACTAATTTATGCATTTAAGTGCTACATAACTACTAAGTTAATTTTCATATGATTTTTGAAGTTTTTAAAGTTTTAATAAATGAGCTTATGTTTATGTTTAGCAAACTTAAAGACTCAAATCAAACCCAAATGACCATTCTATAAATTTTTAAATAATATGTCATCTCCAAACATATGTATGTCATGTTGCTACTATTTTAGAAAAGATTTCATTATTTTATTTTATTGGTTTCTCTATAAGCCTCTTCACTCCCCTATAAATAATTCATTCCCTCGTTTAAAGTAGAAGTTTATAAGTCAAAATAAATAATAACGAAGGGTATGAAATTATCAAGGAGATAAGCCAATAGATGTTGCACGTACATTAAAATGTCATGGATAATGTCATGTAGTAATGGGTTATGATCATTTTGTCTTTAAACCCAAAAGTATTAGATATTGATTTATGTTGTATTAATTGATGTCATAGAATTAAAGGATGACATGAAATCAATTTATTTATGTATTTTTATTTTTCTAACAAATAGAATTTTTGTATTTAAGGGTATTACATGTGACCTCCCACTAGTTTTTTTTCATCATCTTATTTTATCGTTATTACATTTATACTACTTGATCCCTAATACGTAACATGGTCGTGCACTTGCATTTCCACACGCATAAACACATGGACACCTGTTTTTTAATACTACACCGTGATGTCAAAGATGATGTTGTTATTGTAATTGATCATCGTTGTCGGCTTATAACAAAGCACCAATTGAATCTCATATAAGGGTTTTGGAAGTTTGGACCTTAAATCTCCAATTTTAACTTTTGTCTTTTGGGTAATTCATCACAAAAATTGTGATTTAAGTGATCAATTTCGTTATTCAACACTTAAATTCAAAAGCTTTGTTTTTGGGTAATGGTTTACGTGATTTAGTTATATTAAAATGAAATAATTGTGTTACATAAATAATTAATATTATTTGTTTTAAACTATAAATCTAACTACGAAATGGTTCATATTTAGGTAAGCTTTGTAAATTTTATAAATTATTTGGAATTATCTAATTTATTATCTGAAGTAAACAAACTATATTATAAGCCTAATTAAATGTTACTTTCAATTGATTTAGGGGCTTATACAAATTATTGGTAATCAATATCTAGCCAATTAAGGTGGCTAATCTTTGTACTCTTACTTTATAATCAAAGTTTAAAATTTGATATTAAAAAAATGTACATTTCATTGCATAAGATATGTATATTTAATTATAAATTTTAAACCATTGGTTTTGTGACAAAGTATGAATTTGATATTCAAAAATATATGTTGTGATTATAATATTCGTTTTGTAATCAAAGATAAATTTATGGTTTCAAAATTGCATGTTTCAAAATATAATAGTTAGACTTAGACTTTTTTTTAATGTGTTTACAATATAATATTTGTAACTATTTTGATTTATGATATTTTGCATTTATAAAAAATGTTTTCTTGAAAAAGTTTTGAGATCACAATATTAATGACCTATTGTGACTAATTTTGATCTACAAACAAAAAATTTGAAATTATGTTATGAATAAAACATTGGTATTTGAACTCTTATTTTAAAAGATACTTAACAAAGCTTGTAATATTGAAAATTTTGATTGAGTTGTGTATCAGATACTCTGGAAGTTATTTTTATTTGGATATATTTATAGCCTCCAATCTTATACAATGTTATTTTGTATATGTTTAATGTTTATATAAAACATATATTATATTTTGGTTTTAATATTTACTTTCTTGCTTAAATGAAAAACACTGTAAAACAAACTAACATGTATTAAAGGAAAAGCCTATTCACATTTACATTATGTATGTAATTCACACAGAAACACCTTTCATACATTTAAATTGATATGAATAAAAAAAATTTAAAACTAATATCATTTCAACGGTAATAAAGGTGTTCTTACGCGATTTATGTACACAATACACATGTATACGATATTATTTAATATTAAATGTATGTTTTCTTTACAATTTTATTTCAAAAAATAATTGAGTGAAACTTTGTTAAACTTTTTCATGTATTTTACTTATCCATTTGTATTTAAATTATTTTATCATAATTTATTAAAAAAATCTCATTCAAATCATAAACATATTTTCATGATTCATTGTATGTGTTAGTATTATTTTAAGAAAAATATAGCAATTGATTGATAATCATTTTACTATTCATTTATTGTCTTCATATTTTTATCAATAACTATATTTGATCAACTAAGCACTCCATATAGTTCTAAGTGTAATAGTACATTTGATACGTGGGAAAAAAATAAAAATAAATTAAGTACTTTTTCTTTCTCACATTTGGTACGTCAACGAAATTGAAATCAACTATTTCTTTGGAAATAATTTTTTCATGCATAAATACATATTATTTTAATCACATATAAGGTTTATAATCATTTATCTATATAAATAAATTATTTTTTTCTAAATACTCTAAAACACCCTATACACAGTCGCTCCCATTTACATCTCTACTGAAGCTGTCAACTCCAACAAATTTGGCTCCCTCCGCACGTTTATACATCACTTTTACGTGTCGTCGTTGTTGGACGCTCGCCTCATGGTGCTGCAGAGGCTAGGGTCCTACCTAATGACACTCCCCTTGCCTTAACCCGCACAATGACACTTCCTTCAGAATCATTAAAGTGTTTGATTCGGGAACCGAAGGCCCCTCTAGAGGCCAGTGACGCCATCATGAAAGTGGATGATGCCAGATCTAGCGAAAGGTGGAGAGAAAGGGAGAAAGTGCTTGCAGAATCATTGGTGGAATATATGGTGCAAAGCAATGGACGGTGTATTTATTAAATATTATTCTTACATAAAAGATATAAAGTAATTTTATAATTTGATTTTATTATCATTTCTCAAAATTCATGTACCAAACATAAATAGGAAAATGTTTTCTATGTAGGATTAAAATATTTATTTATTTATTTTGACAATATCATTTATTTAATAATTTAATTCTCTTCAATTTTTTATACTAAACATGACCTAACGGTATTATCTTAAAATGAATATAAATCACATTGCTTTTGTTATAAAAATATTATAGGAGAACGATGTCTTGCATTTTGGTCTTATGCAATTAAGATTTTCACAATAAAAATATTTGATCAAATGTACTATTATAACCATTTTATATGCTACATATATTATAAATAGTTTTATAATAGTATAGTTTTTTTATATTTACGTGTATATATATATATATATAATTCACAACAATCGTTAAACTTAATGAAGTTTATAAAGTTAATTCATTGACTTTTAATATTAACTATCATCTTAAAATAGATGTTGTAGATATGTAATATGCATTATGCATCTCTCAAACTTTTGTAAGCAACTCATTTTAAGCTCTTTTAAATCTTTTTTAATCGATCATCTAGCTATATTACCTAATGATATTTTTGGCCTTACATGAATAAAATTTTCCATTAAATATATTTAACCGATCGATCAATTTAAATTTTTATCACTAACAAATAATTTTAATTCATCAAAAACATTAAAATAACATCCAAGGGGACGATAAAGCATCCCAGTCCCGTCCTCTGTTCCTTATACGGTTGTTCCTATTTTTCGATCACTTATTATTATTTATTTATTTATTTTTTAAAAAGTTTTTATTTCAGGTTTGTTCTTCTCTCATTTGTTTCTTCTGCTGTCCTGCCTTTTCCTTCCCTCCCCCATCTTCCCCCTCTTTCTCTCTCTTTCTCTACCATCTGCCCCCCCTCTCTCTCCCCAAGTTCTGTCCGCGGTTCCGTGGGCCTGTGAAGATGAGTTCTAGGGTTCCAATCACCAACAGCGTACGGAAGACGATTCATCACATAAAGGAGATCACGGGCAATCCCAGTGAAGAGGAGATTTATGCAATGCTTAAAGAATGTTCCATGGATCCCAACGAGACTGCTCAAAAACTTCTCCTTCAGGGTACCCTTTTCCCTCAATTCCTCTTCGTGCTTGTGGGTTTGATCTATATTATATGTTCTCGCACCAATCTGTGCTTGCGATCTTATTTTCTCTCATTTCCTTGTTCATGTGTAGCTTAGTTTAGTGTTCATGTTTATTTAGGGGTCTTTTTGGTTTGATTTGAGTTTTTTTAGTCTGAACTAGCTTTTTCAGATGTCGTCTTTATGCCTTTTAAATTGAAGAAGAATAAAAATCAAAGCTTTTGGCTTCTTGCGTTTTCCCCCTCTTCTCGACCTCGCTCAATGTTCTCGTGGTTTTACATTTTTTGAGAGGACTTTAATAGATTTTTTTTTAAATATTTTATTTAATGACCTGGGTTGTTTTTGTATGGATGAGATGGGGTTTAGCCTTTTTGAATTTTAACATTAGTGTCATCGTTCAACAAGGTCCTTTTATACTGCACATTTTCATGGGGTTTTCCTGTTCGCGTGTGTGTGTGTGTGGGGGGGGGGGGGGGGTGGTTATGATCGATTGAGCAGTTATTTTAGGGAATAAACCACTGTTTTCAGGAAGTTTTTTTTAACTGAGTGATACAGAATATTTTACTGGTCAAATAAGTCTTCAGTTTGAAGGGCAGGCCTGGCGCATTGGCGAGGTATTGTGCACTGGTGTTTGTGAGTTCGAATTAGCCTCTCTCTCTCTGCAGAAAAAAAAGCAAGGGGAAGGCTGCCTAGATATTCCCCTTCCTCATACCCCACTTTTTTTATAAGTCTTCAGTATCGTGGATGTATGTTTTTGTGTTGTTTGTTTTTAATTATGATGGCACTATATCGTTATTGTCCAGGTATAATTCAAGTTAGCCTTGATGCACGGTTTCCTTAGTTTTTGTGCACACACTCACACATGCACTATTGCAATTGATTTTCCTATGCACTTGGTATCAGTTTTGGACCAGGGAGATTTGGGTCTACCCATTCTTAAAAACTCAAGAAGGCTTCCAGTTTTGAAATCTAGAGTCCATTCCTGTGGATCTGGTGTGCATTATTAGGTGGGATTACTACATTAGAGGTGGTCTTTCCCCCCCTACATTCAAGCCTACTTTTCCATGATAATCACCATTTAAAAAATATTTTTTATTAGTTTCATACAGAATTGATTCCCTCACACGCCAATTATTCAACCAACCGTACTGATCATACAAAACCTACAAATAAGTGTCTGTTTTAGAAAGATGATTTCATGCTGTTTCTTGATGGTTTTTATTTTGTTTTAATTGCTTTCGAGTTTGCTGTTTTAAGTTTTCAGTCGTTATTATTAATATATCTAGTTGTAAATTTCTGCTGTTGTTACTTGCTGAATAGCTCTTAGAAATCTTATTGGCCTTCACATTATAGTTGGTTTGACTGAGATTACACTGTATTAACTACTATGATATACCAGATACATTCCATGAGGTGAAGAGGAAACGGGACAAGAAAAAAGAGGTGGTTTCTTTTTCTATTTTATGTTCAGAGAGCGAATAATATCTATAGTATTCAATTCATGCGAGAAATCTGTATTTCCAACTGTTCAAAAATTATTTGCTGCATAATGTTACCAATTTTATCCATATCAAATAAATGTAGGAGGACCAGCCGCAGGCTGATTTTATCTAGTAGTCCAATGCAGATTTTATCAAATAGACAATGGCGGTAATGTTATTTTCAAAAACTGGTATCAGTCTCTTAATTTCAACCCATGATGTTACTCATGGTGCCATGGTTTAGGATTTAAAGTGGCTGTGATTTTTCAAATAAGGAAATAACGATAATCTGTGGCCCATGATGAACCACTTTCATCTCCTTTTCTTAGTGCGTAGAATTGAAAGTTTAATGCTCTGCTAAGCTATAAGGAGATGAATAAAGGCTTAGCCAGGCCTATTCTGGACGTGATTGCAAGGGAATGGGGGGAAAGATTTTGAAGTACATGCACACTTGTAATTAGTTCTGAAAGGCATCATTTTACCATATCTATTTTTACCTGATAGTTTATTTCTAAGTTTTTTTAATTGTCTGGCTTCTTGCAGACTTTGAGCACTAGAGAGTCTGGGGAATCAAGGTCAAGACCTGGCATACAGGGGCATGGTAGGGGGAGTCGTGGGAACTATACACCTCGGATCACATCTCATGGTAAACTTCTAATTGTTAAGGTTGTAGTTTGTTGTGAGTTATTACTGTTAATTTTTCATTGCAGTTGTAGTATACCAGATTCGTGATGTTGTGCATGCCTATACTCAAGTAAAATATGCCTTTTTGAAAATTATATTGTTATGCAATGTGGTTTTTTTCCCCTCACTATATATTTGTATCACAGAAATTCTGTATGTCTAACATCTTATGGTTAACCTAGTTAGGATGATTTGTTAATTGTTATCATATCTTGTTTTCCTTATTCAGTTTAATGAGTTCATGGCAAAGGCAAAATGATACTTTAGTTGTCCATGCATGGATAATAGTTAGGATTGTATTGCATTTTGGTTGCAGATATGTTGTTTATCAGCTACATTTCTATCATTTTTCTCTCTTGTTAGATGCTGTTGGTGCCAAAAAAAATGCTTCTGGAAAGCAAAATGGAAGTAATCAAGTCTCAGATAAAGGTGTTTCTCTCCCATTCCTGCCAATCTCTCAAGAGGCAAAAAATAAGGAAGTGCTTCTGGTAGCTAGGTGATCATTGTTGTAATTATTTTGAAGTTTTACGTTATGATCTGATGCATTTATTGAAATTTTGAAATCCACTTGCTTCTGCAATGAAAGCAATTATTTCATTTGAATGGTGCAGTTCTGTAACTGACATGGCCGATGGCCCCACTGCTGCGGCTTCTGTGAATACTGGTACATTGCACAATTCCCAGTTTTCTTCAAGTAGTGCCAATCAGCCTGAAGTTTCTTCTGCTCTCGATACCAATGTGGCTGTAGGTGCCCTACCTCTTCCTACAAAGGTGACTGCTGCATTAGGAAGTGGGAAATCACATGAGATCCCAGCACTCAGCTCTAGTAACTCCTTGGCTTCAAAGACTCCCACGTCTTCATCTACAGTCTGTTTTTCGTCTTCAGATCCTGTGTTAGTGCCATCTCATGATCCATGGCTCCCTGGTGCAGTGGGCACAATAAAGCGTGAAGTTGGGAGTCAGCGAGCTTCTGTTGATCTGAATGCCACTCCACCTACACAAAGAAAATCACCTATTTGTAAGAATTCTGTATATTACACAATAATTTGGATAAGTTTCTTGTGTTATGTGTAACTCATTTTCTTGCCTTTGGGTGGTTGAATGAAATAGCAAGTTCCGAGGTTGGGACCACCTTAATGCCGGGGGAAATGCCAACCAAGCCCGAGGAAGTTGGGAATAATCAGTTCATTGAGTCTTCACAACCTTTACCTGCATCGACTCATGTTGGCTCTACAGTTAATAGGCCTTTATCTGGTTACAGTAGTCGTTCACAACAATTAATTGGTCCTCAGAAAGGTGTTACTTCCATTATTAACTGTATATTTTCATAAATTTGTAGTAGTAATTTATACATAAAGACAACATGGATGCTGTTCCACTTTTCCATTAAATGAGGATTTAGGAAGATCATGAAATGTGCATAGTTGGGTGGTATGATGTTAGACTATTTTAATGTATTTTTGTGTTGTTGATGCATCAAATGCCAGCCTTAAGTTTGCACCAACTTTTTAATGCGGTTGTTTTTTCACTGTGAAATGCCATTAGACAGTAGTTTACTCGTTTATTATTTGTCTATTTTCTGGACGTTAGATCAGTTTAAAATTTTATCCTGGTCATGCCTCCTTTTCCATTTGCCAATTATTGTTTTAAATAGGCATAAAGGCTCTATCCCTTGAATATGTGTTTAAAATTTCTCTTTGAAACCTGAACTATATAAAAAGTCAACTAGAATGGTGACCTTATTTGCTTTATGAATATAATGGAAAACTTCCATCGCACAATTCTTGACCACTTCAATTGTCCCATAAAGTTTCAATTTTTCAAGTTATTTTTTTTATTGAAGCTGCATGTACAATTATATTTTCTTTTTAAACAAACACGCCTTAACTTAATGTAACTTTATTAGGTTTAGAAGATGAGCAATGGGGTACATGTCCACGCTTTTGGCCCATACATTTTTACTAAAGACAAATATTTTCATCTTTGGTTTAGTTGTTGCTTGGATTACTTGTTCAAAACGCATAGTTGATTTTTTTCATTTTTGGTGGGGTGCTGTTTTCAAGCGTAGTTCCTAGTAAGGAGTGGAAACCGAAACCTTTGAACCATATTCCTACTCAAGGTTCTGCAGCAGCTGGTGCGTCTGAGGCTCTCGCTACATCTGTTGAGACTGATTCTGGTTCACTTACTGTGTCGAGTGGCCTTGATTCAAAAGAAGCAACTTCTAAAGTGCAGAGGAAGCTGGAGGATTTACGCCTTCTAGACCGGAAACATTCAGATCAACATGTTATCATTCCAAATCATATACATGTCCCCGAGTCTGAAAGAACCAAGTTCATTTTTGGAAGTATTGATCCTTGGTATGGAAGCAACACCCAAGACAATGGTCCTGAGTGTGACAAAAGCTCTATACACACAGAAACTACTCAAGATATTGAAGAAACAGAAGAACGACCATCCAGGTTCACTATACTTTTGGTTTTATTTAAATACGTTAGTTTTGTGGACTTGTCTTTTTTGTATTTATTTATATTAATAGAGCAGAAAATCTATTCTTTCCTTATCACGTATAATGACTGTCCTAATATCAATATTAGTAGATGGAGATGACTTTATCCTAGGTTGATATATAATTTGTGTATATTCTACTAATTCATGATAGCTTCCCGCTAATGCTGTCTTGATAAAAACAATGGCAGATTTGGATTTTGGCATTACATGTGTAAATTTGTGCATATATTTTTGTATTCATCAACTCTGTTTAGAGGAATGATGGCGGCTACCATGTTCCATAGCCATGAAGGAAAGCTTTGTGTTTTTTTTAGGTTTATTAAATTGTTTTTTTAGAATGGAATATACCTCCTCTCTACACAGGCTACAAGGATGTAGAGGAGCAAACTTCTCATACCGGCAGTTAACTTTGATAGCTTGGCCTACTTTTATGGTTTATGAAATACAAGTTGTACTATCGTGTCTGGGGCCTAGCCTTCCTTGTGCGAATTGATATTTGATTGCCTTCAGCATCTGGAAAGTCTAATAATACATGTTACATAATTTACATTTACAAATTTAAGAAGATTTAAGTATTGCCTTGCCCTGTCATTGTTATCCTAGTGTGGTGTATACCTTGCAAACTGCATTGAAACGTAGTCATATAGTTAAGGTTGTACTTTGGCCTTCAGTGTTTTTCCTTTTGAAAACCCTTTATAATTTTTTTGGATCCAGCAGTCTAAATGCACTGGAAAGTGCTGAAGAAGGAGATTACACTGCTCATCCTCAAGCATCAACACGTGAACTAGAGAATTTATCATCTGTTGAGCAAGATGTTCCGGCCAGTGCAGTTCCAGAATACAATGAACCTAAGCTGGACACTGCTCAGCCACTTGAAGGGCATCAATATTCTACAGCTCATGCCAATCCTAGCTACAGTGTTGGTTCCTTGCCGCCTATTTTGGGAACCCAGATTGCTCCATTTGAAAGCTCTGATTCTCAAGTGCGTGATTTGCCTCGCCTGCCAGGCATTGTAGTAAGACTTATTTTCCCTAGACTTCTGTGTGATTTAGATATGGTTCACGACCTTTTATTACTGTTCAACTGCAAATTCTTCACCCGTAGTGAATGAAAAAATAATTCTATTGATGTAGGGTTGAAATTTCTTTCTGAACTTCGGAGGGTTCCTTTAAAAATGGAATAAAAAATAAAAAATTTGTTTAAATTTTAAATGAATTTGATATGATTTTTTTTTAATATATATATATATATATATGTATTAATGTGTGCAAGTTAAACCTATGAATTGGGATGAAAAGTTTAGCTTAACTTTGTCTCCTGAATGTTCCACCTGATCTAGATGTGAATGTAGCATTTTGAACTCAGATTCATGCAGTCCAATTGGGTTGGTTTTTTGGGTGTAGCCTTGAGATATTATAAATGGTGGACTAGCTGTGGTGACAGGGTTGATCTGGTCCATGTTGGTTGGTAATGAATTGGTCAGCGGCAACTGGTGTAGGTGGCAGCAAAGGTTATTGGTGGTTGTAAATTTTCTTATTCATGTAGCTTTTGATAGGCTCCTTTGGTGTGTAAAGCTGTAAACCATATTTTTATAGCATGCTGGGGCTTTGTTTGGAAGTTACAATCATCACTCAAACGCTAATGCAATTTGATAATTTTATGACATCCATGAGTTGCAAACATAAGCACATATATACACATTAAACATAAATGCAGTTGTTTTCAACTGCTTCAAGTTGCAATAGATGGATTACTTGATTTTTTTTTTAAATTAAGATTTCTTTTTCATATTCTTTGTTATCTCAATTTTTTAGAGGCTGTGGGTTTTCTAATTTTGTAGGTCCAGCAATCATTTGATCCAACAAGCTATTATGCACAACTATACCGGTCAAATGTTGACAGTGATGGCCGTATATCTCCCTTTCAAACACCTGGCGTGGCAACAAAGTACAATGGCAATGTTGCAGTATTAACTGCACAATCGTCACAGTCTTCACAGGAGGTTAGGACACACGTAGTATTTGTGTTTTTTTTTTTTTTTTTGGCTTGGAGGTTATGGCTGGATTAAGTCAGGAAATATCCGCATTAAACCTTAATTTTTGGATATATATTTTATGCATGCTGGCCACTTTAAGCCCTTTTCTCAAGGTAGGCCTATCAAGGGGCCAAGTTCGGTCTGGAATGAACCCAATAACAATTTATGGGCCCTGGCCTGACTGAATACCCACGGGTATTTGTAGTCATGAACCAGACCTGGGTCTGGTTCATCTGTCAGCTATTCACGTCTGGTCTGGTACTACCTAATTAGAAAAAGCTTCTAATTATAATAAATATAATTTAATATATTATAAACACGTTTGGGTCTTTATCGGGCTGGTACCATCAATACCAGCCTTGAGCCCATTTAGAGACTTGTATTTGGGTACAGATCTGGGTACACTGGGTCTCGGTACAAATTAAATAAATAGGCTACGTCCAAGTCGGGTCTGGGACCTGGGCACAGGTCCGGCCCATTGACAGGCCTATGACTCAAAGTGTAATTATGGATGGAAGTGAGACAGGTTTGGATGGGGATATCTTTTGTGTTTTTTGGTTTTCAGTATCTCTTTTTGAAACTCATTTCAAACCTGAACTTTAGGTGGGATATAACACTTAAGTGCGTAATTTATATGTATTTTGAGTTTGTATCCACTCATCTTATCTTGTTTCTTATTTACTGACGGTTCTGAGGCCTAGTCTATCCAATTGCAGGTTGGGAACTCATTGGTTTTGTCTACAGCAGGTCCAACTCCACTCGTTACCCAAGCTGCTGGCGTCATGCAGAGTTCTATAGCTGTGACCCAGCAGCCTGTTCCTGTCTTCAGACAACCAACTGGGTTGCATATTTCACATTATCCTCCTAACTATATTCCTTATGGCCATTATTTCTCACCAATTTATGTTCCACCTCCTGCCATTCACCAATTTTTAAGCAATGGTGCCTTTCCTCAGCAGCCCCAGCCTGGCAGCATGTATCACCCTCCACCGCCAGCAGCTACGACAGGGGTCAAATATTCTCTTTCGCAATACAAACCTGGAGCTAATATGGGCAATAATTCTCCCTTAGGAATGGTGAGCAGCTACGGGTCATATGGATCTGCCCAAGGTAACTATAATCCCAGTGCGCCTGCAACAACTGGAAACTCAACGGCTAATGAAGATCTTGTTGCATCACAATTCAAGGAAAGTAATGTCTATGTCACTGGGCAGCAGGTTGGTCTTGTTGATCATGTTTCTTTCTATTTTTAGTTTGGTTTTAGACATTGGACGTTTTTAGTTGGCAGATTTATAAAATGTTGTCTTCTCAATTCAATATATAATTTAGACAAAAACGTATATTTGCATATCCATTCCCTTTTTATACTTAAATTGTCTGCCTTCCCAACCAGGCTGCTCCAAGCAATTCCTCATCTTATAAGGAAACTTGTACAATAATCAGAGGCAGAATTCAATTTGGATTGGCCAGTAATGGCCATGCCCTTTTATCAGCCAACACATTATATGCCCGGTTTGATCCACACATGATACTCTATCATCGACCTGTAAGAGGGTGTGAAGAGGAGTTTATTTTTGTTAATACACACCTGTTTAAAACACTTTAAACTGTTCTGCTACATGTTTGTATACAATTTTATGCTTATAAACTACCCGTTTGTAGACACTTGGTGTTTATAAACAAAAAGAACTCCTCATACACCCTCTGTAAAACAATGAGAAGTTGAGAACACCGCTCAAAAAGGGGGGGGGGTAGCTTGTTGAGAAAGCCTTGTTCCTTGTCTTTTATACCATTATCCATGCACATTATTTCACAATATTGGAAAATTTATTTATTTATGAATTTATTTCTTCAGAGCGAGGGTTCTGCTGTTTGGGTTGCTGCACCAGGTCGTGACATTCCTGGTTTGCAGGCTAATTCTTTCTACAACCTTCCCACTCAGGGACAGCATATGACTTTCACTCCAACTCAGGCTGGCCACGGTACATTTGCCAGTATCTATCATCCTGGACAAGCTGTGACAGCAGCAACCATTCACCCGCTTCTGCAACAGTCTCAGACCATGGCTGGTGGTGCTGATATGGGCCCACCCACTGGCAGTGTTTTCCAGCAGCCTCAGCATGCACAGATGAACTGGCCAAATAGCTACTAAAAAGGGGAGCATGTTCTGTTCATTTTGTTTTTACTTTGTAATCCAACAAAACTTGACATTCAAGTCCAATATTGGGAATTTTGGGAACTCCAGCAGGTTTTTGGATGGATGGAGGAATCATAAAGTAGATGCAGGCATTGGCAAGAACTGAGAAAGTGCAAAACTATATAAAGGTGCAGGATATTAACGACATTATCCTCAGAATTGATTGGGTTGGGGATATACAAGGTGAAATCCTCCTGCATCTGATGTTGACCTTATGAGTTAGTGGAGTTAGGATTGTGCAGTCGTTCTTTCTTCCCCACTGCATTATTGTTTATCTTTTTTTTTTTCCATCTCACAGTGAATCTTTTTATTTATTACTTTTTTGGGTTTCAAATTAAGGTCCCGTAGAAATACCTAGTAGCGTAAGCGTCTTTCTCTTTCTTTAATTGTTATGTTAAGGGGTTTGGAAGGTAAGATATGGGCTGCCTTGGTATGTTTGTGTTGGGGAAGATATCTGTTTTTTTTTTTGGTTTCTGCCTGTCTTACCTGTAAAGTGAATTTTGATAGCTATGGGAACGATGTACTGAAAAGTTGTAATTGGTATAATCAAAAGAAAAGTGGTTTAGGTTCTTTTTGTTTTTGTTTTTGTTTTTTTTCCCTTGGGTTACCTTTGTTTTGGGTTCTGTTGCATAATTGGTATGCTATCCACTTGCCTTGTGCGACCATAATTTCCAGTTGATACAATCACTGAATAGATGTTTTTTATGTCATGCATGGTGTTCCAGTCTCTTTCTTAATGGAGAATCCATCATTTCGAATCATTGTTCTGTATTATAACTATCGTCTCTCAATGACAAATGAGTCATTCAAGGGGTAAATGGAATGTTTTTATTTGTGTTTTTAAATTTTGAGGAAATCAAAATTATGTTATGTTTCATCTTATTTTTATTTTTTAAAAATAATAATTATTTTTGGTGTCGGTCGCCGAAAGCGAGTACTGTGCCAAATCGGCTCCACTTGGTGCATATAAAAACTTTGAACTAGACAGATGACTTTATTATGCTACGAGGGAAAATGATTTTTTATAAAGTTCGAGCTTCCCTTGATTGGTGCCAATTTCACGAACTTTTGTTTTTGGAATTATTTATCGTCACGCTCATTGCTGCAGCGCAATAAACCCAATGTCGAATATTTACTTTGCTTTGAGCATGAGGGGGAAGAAAAATTTTACGTAGTTGGATTGATAATTTTTTTTAAAATACCAATTCCATGTATGCACTAATTAACTGCACAATCCTAAACCTTACATGTAACAAAATTCATTACCCTCAACTTAAATGGTACTTCCAATAACTTGTTGACAGCCGGGCTTAATTATGTGAAACCAGAGAAAGCATTTAACCAATACCTTATCCACAATTCAAAGTAATAACTAAAAATATATTTTTAGTTAAATATTTTTAGTCATAACTAAAAATATATTTAATTAAAATTTTTCTTTAATTGTTAGTTTGGGTCTCTCACCAGTCTCACAAGTGAGGAAGAAGACATAAGCGGCGGAGAAGAAGAGGCTGGAGACGGCAACAAAGTTTCACTTCACCATTACTGACGAGCTCTCATCTATATCATAGATTTATAGCTATTGTCTACACTGATAGAGTCGCAATGAATAATCTATATGGAATTGGATTTAGATTTCAAATTGTTAAATTCTAAACATCTAGGCTCGGATCAGACTCCAGGGCAGTGGCTAGTTCAAGTAGACGAGACCTACATCAAGCGACGGTTGGTTCTTCAACAAGATAAGCTGCTTCAATTTGTTTGTAATTAAAAATTTGAAAGATATAAGCTAATGATACATTAGTAAAAATAACATTTAAGCAAAAAATATATATTATATCATTAGAGTACCATTAGTAAGTGAGGCAGTGAGTTTTGTCTATGGTTTTACATTGAATTAATTAATTGACACGGACATGTTCATAAGAGGAAAATAGCAGATTTGAGGCTACCGAGGTATTGCATGGATGTCACTAACACTTAACTAATTGCACTAGCTTATTTTGGTTTATAAACACTTTATAATCATAAATACTCATAATTGTTAACACATTATAGCCTTTATACACACTTTGTTTAATACTCACACTTAACCATTTCGATGGGCAACTGAAATGGCCCCGCTTTTCCTTTTCGTGCTTTCTAGCTTTTCAATTTGCTTTCTATGTATGTACCATACATGCACATCATACTTTTCACAGAATCACATAACCCAATAATGTTACGTCTGATCATACATTCCACCTCGGTAATGAAAGAGGACATGCTCCCCATATTTTACATCTCATTGGTTATCATGAAATATAAGTTCAATTGGGCAAAAATCACAAGTCATGTTGCGAATTTATATAATTAAATACCGCCACAAAAATTTACATATCTAAAAAAGAACTTTCACGACACTAATCATAATGGATCATAGTTAGTAGATGTACAAAAGATAGTGATGTGGTGGCTGCACGGACCAATATATCGTTTTCAAGTCGTAGAAGTAGCTAAAACATCTGTAATGGTCAGAATATACTAACAGGTGAGATAGAGAATCCACCACCCCCCCCCCCCCCCCCCCAAACAAAAAACAAAACTAAGGCCTAGAACTGGTACAATGGAGCTCAACAGTTCAAAATCAGCCTAGAGTGCTATATTGGATCTTGTCAGCACAAAAATTGTAGGAACTACACGTAAGCTAACCAGGCAATTGGAAGTGGAAATAAGTGGTAGAGTTGGCAATTTCATTTTTGGGGAGCTTTTGACTTCTTAACAGGAAAGATAGTTACTTTTCTTGTACGATTGTGAGTTCCAACCCCTACAGACTGCAACAAGGGAATGGGAACTCGATTACGATAATCGTTCACCTTGTCATCAGTCAAAGCTTTTACCTCGAATGCTCCTCTATTAAAACCTCTAGCAACCTGAATTAGCAAAGTTTCCATCAAAAAGAGAGGCAGTGAAAGCTATACCTAACACAAAATTCAACATAAACCAACAGCCCAGACATGTTAAATATGCCACTATCACCACTCTTATCAGTAATAGTAAGATAATGCCACAAACTCACATAGGAATATCTAAATCCATATCAAAAGAAGTTAATGAATTTGAGAAGGAAATGTGTTTCCAACTAGGCATACCTTTATAAGAATCCAAACTTTCAGAGAACTGCTCAAGGTTGCAAGTCTAGTTTTCTTCCCTGAAGTTAAGTAGTTAGACATGTACTGGTCAACCTTCAGTACCAATCTTGGCCAGGACTTGGGATTTTCAGGGTCACTTTTTTTGCCCGTCATTGCCTGGTATATGAATTAGAGGAAAATTATCATAATTATAACAAAAAAGGAAAATATGGGTGCAAAAATCGAAGCATGCTGACATGATGCATCTATATGCTATATTTATAACAAAACGCTAACTATGTGCAGCGGTAACAATTTGCGGGCAAGTGTTGAAAAAAATGCAAGAATCCTCCCGGGCAGCTTCAATAAACAAAAAAATAGTTAGTACCAAATAAAAGTCAGTATTAAAGTACATGAATTTGGCTTACTGAACTTGAATAGAAAAGACAACTCCCTTATTTTCATACCTACACGACTGCCCGATTTTTCTTTCTATGGTTAAAGAAAGCCAAATTTAAGAACAATATGATGCAGATGCATGTGTATGCGTGTTTTATAAGAACAAATAATCACTCCTCCTGGGTTTAGGTGAAGAGTATGCACAATGTAGGTCTGATGATTGTCCAATCAATCACTAGGCCTTAGAGTACTACATCTGAGAAAACAGAATATTTTCCCATATTCTACGATCAGAATCCATACTCACAATCAAACGGCAGATTTCACGTTCAATCTTTGAAAAGGAAGTTTCAAGAGCTTCAACTCTCCCAGTTGCATGACAACAAGTGCATGGTTCACTGATCATAAATGTCACACTGGGTCGAACCTGTCCAAAATAGTACCAGTCATTATTGGATGAAAATAGATGCAAATGAAATTCACATTAGTAAGGAGGCTGTTTCAAAATGTAAAAGTATCCTTAGCAGAGATATATTTCACTTTTGTGCCTTGCAAACTGCAATTGTGAACTTTCATCTCATTATTAAGATAACGCTAAGAACAAATATTATGATTGACCGAGTAAATTACCCTCTTCCTGGTAATTTCCATAAGTCCATGCTTAGACAATTCAGATACTTTCACCTTTGACCGATCCCTCATAACAGTTTTTTTAACTTCTTCATAAACCATTCTCTTATTTGCTGAAAGGCAATACAGTGTCAATTTTTATTGTAACAACAAACATGTATAAAGGGTGGATATTTAAAATAAATCTTAACTTACAGTCATCCGTCATATCAATGAAATCTACTACAATGATACCACCAATATCTCTCAGTCGCAATTCCCTTGCAATCTGTAGCAATTCATCATCACTAGGTATCTTTATCATTAATTATGTTGGAGAAACACCACATGAATCATAAATTCTACTACCAATAGCCTTCTACAGAAAAAAAAGGCTAGCAGTTTTTAAAGAATGTAACAATGGAAGTGAACTACCGCTGCAATACGTCAAACATTTACAAAAAGAAAAAAAGGAAAAAGAGAAAGATGACAGCAGTGTCGTCAGTCTGATTAAGTAGCTTTGTCAGCCTATTTCCCAACTTAGAAGGGCACTTCATGAAATACAAAAACATAAATTCATGCAGGCTTATCAGCAGTATAATCATGACAACAGATTATAGACATAACCATGCTCTTACAGACCTGGCTATACAATGGAGTCAATTGTCAAATATAGTTTTCTTGTATGCAAAGATTAAAATGCTGGATACCTACGAACAGCTTAGAAGGATCCAATTATGAGCTAATAACCCAAAGTTATTGTATATTTTTGTTAAATGATACAATCTCTTGTGATCAAGACTTAGGCGTTGTTTGGCAAAGAGTGTTTTTGGAAGTTTTCTCTATTCTAATCCACAAAATGATTGCTTGAGTATGTTGGGTGACATTTTTATTTTGAGTATTTAAATGCTATATAAATGATACTCAAATAAAACATCATTCGGTTGTTTTTACTTATGTCAACTTGTTTTCTCCCCTGTTTATTGAAGCCCTTCCTGTATCTCGTTTATCCTCCGTCACCACTTTCTACCCCCTCATCACAGACTGCACCCACTCCACCATGTCTGTCACGGTTCCTCTACGGCAACGCCGATCTGCCCCTCTGCAACACTTAACCATGTGGCATGTGGCATGCGGCGATCCGATCTGCCCCTCTGCACCAGCAATCCATGCGGTGTGTGGAATCCAATGAACCCGGTCTGTCTCTCTGCAACACCGATCTGTGTGGCATGTGGCGTCCCAATCAGCCCCACTACAAGATGCGGCATGCAACATTCCCATTTTCCCATTTGGGGAGATTAGGAAAGAAAATGATGCATCCGGCATCCGGTGTCCAGCGTCCAGTTAGGCAATATGTGTGTGGGAGATGATGGCGGGGAAAGAAGAGTTGAGTTGGAAACAATAGCCAAACAAAAAACATTGTATCCAATTCTACATAAAATCATTTTTGAATACAAAATTTAAATAGTTTTTTAAGGACATAAAACTCAAAATAAGACCAAACATAGCCTTCACTTTTTGCCATTTTTCTATCACCAGCAGACAAAAACTCAGAACTTCAATCTTTGGTAAAAAAAATCAATATAAACCAATTAGAAGGCCCTATGTTCCAGAAAGCATAGAATTGAAGGCTGCTCAGGACTCTAAAAACTAAACGAAGCATCTATTCGTATCAAGAACTTCATATTCATACATCCATATCCAAACCTATATAGATAATATATCATAAAAAATTTGCATTAGGAAACTTAATTCGCATGTAATGAGCATAATTGTTGAATGGCTTCTAGCTGCTAACATACTTGTTTTGCGGCAGCAATGTTGACATCAAGAACAGCCTTTTCTTGAGAAGTTCCCTGGCCAAGCATACCATGACCACCATTCACATCAATTGAAACTAACGCTTCCGTTTGTTCAATCACCAAAGAACCTCCATTTACAAGTGGAACCCTGTTAAGGGAGTGTTTTATGGAATCAGGAATTTTAAAAAATGAATGTTAATAATAGTTTTATGCAGATGTGTTTGTAAGTGTAAATGTGTCTGAGCTATTTTATTTAAAGTGGAGATTGTTGCTTACTCAAAATTCTTGTGGTTTTTTATCCTCTTTTTTAAAAATTTATTAATGGAGAACAAGCCATTTAGAGCTTTCGCTATAGTTTTTCCTAATTTTGTGAGATTAGATAACTGGCGGAAAAATCATGTGTGGGCTATGAGAGTTTCCAATTGAATGAATAACAAAGATGTGAGGCATACAAAAGCTGGGGGTAAGACTCACACACCAGTGACACTAGGGAGTCTGCACATATAAGTACTCATTGCAACCCACCTTTTTTTGTTGATTTTCTCATCAGTGGATATAAGTTAATTGAGAAGTCATACCATATTAAATAAGTCACAAGGCAACTAAATCAAACCAAAAAAATTATTTTTCATTTTTCCCATTGGAGGATATCATGTTCTAAGAGTAACACCAACACCAGTCTATTTTCCTTTCTATCTCCATGTGGAGAGGAAAAATATAAAATCCTACTCCAACACCACTCTATTCTCCTCGTGAAATGGGAAAAAAATACAATATGCTATAATAGCTCTTCATTTGTGAAGTGTTACTATTCACTCTTCAATTTTTTATTCATTAACAAATTATTTCTTATTCTCCACGTCAGTCAATTTCTTTCTCTCTTTATTTAATTGATGGTTGAATGAATAAAAAATATATATTCAAATAGAATAGAGTAGTGTTGTAGTGTATTGTTTTTCAAATAAAAATATTTAAATAGAATAGAGTAGAATAGGAAAAAAAATAGAAGAAGCTTTGGAATTGCCCTAAGCCACATAACTATGTCTATCATTCTGTTTGGTCTATCAGAGGGATAGCCAATCTTTTTCCCCTTTTGTTTGTGCTTGGAAGCCTCCTACAAAATGCCATGTGACTATTTCATATGGTTATTATTTTAGGAATTACATAAGTTGTAATGATATTCAGACTATCAACAAATATTAATTATAAAAGCTTAGTGTCCACCCAATAAAATAGATAAATGGCGAAGTTTATTAATCAAGGGAAAGGTGAAGATTTCAGGGTTTTGTCTTCCTAGGATATGCAAAGAAACTGAGGTGTGGAAAGATATGGAAATGCAGAATTACGAAACATTTACTACTCTAAAATCTAAACACCTAAACCTATAATCTGAAAAGAAGAGAGGAAAAAGGAAGTTGATAAATGGATCACTTTTTTTTGATATAAAATCAGCAATATGAATACAAGAGACATAGGACAATGAAAATGGGAAAAAGAAAAATCGTTAGGGTAAAACTTAACTAATTAATGCTGAGATGTTAGGAATGAAGGGCCTGAAGAGTGTGCATACAACTCCTACTCACCTTGAAAGCCAACCATATAAAAATTTAAAATTTAGGATTTAGCACCAATGTGGAGCTGTCTTTTTTTTTTTTGTTGGTAATTTGCATACATTTAATTTCATGTGCACACAGTACAATTGGTTACCCAAAAATTTCATGTTCACAAAAATTTTGTATGCATGTATTGAATGAAACAAGATCAAGCATGCCATTTATATTCTATATAGTGTTATGATGAGAAATTTAGTATATTAAGACACTAAAAAGTAATAATCACAACTGAAAAGCATAAACAATAATGATCAATTATTACCTTTTATTAAGGATATTATTGATCTCGTCTTCAATGTTGAACTCATCAAAGAGTGGAATTCTTTTGTTGTATAATTCAACTCGTTTGCAAAGGTCAGGATCAATTTCCTGAAGATAGTTAGTTACCTGAAGATGATACCACAAAGTTAACATCAATAAGAGCTCAAATGACACAGGAATGCGTATTCTCTGTTAGAAGGATAGCATTAATGATATATCCTCCATCCCATTTTAGTTCTCCAATTTGAACTTTCAACACAATCTAAGAAAAATGTGTTTTACCAATAAACGGCTACACACACACACACATATTCTATTATACATATTTAGTAAAAACTGCAACACATTAGTTGACCAACTACTTAGAATCGGACAACTACTTAGAATACCAGGGAGTAAGTAACTGAAATGGGACGAGGGAGTAGCATTTGCAGATAGAATAACAGGGAGTGAATAAACTCTTTGTACAGATTGAAAATTTGCAATTACTTAGAAGTCTTACTTCCTCAAACTATAAGGACACAGATTTGCTGCAAAGAATACTCTTTGAATTTGATTACAACCAATCTCCTAACCATTGCTGCCATGAAAACAAAATCTTTACACAATTAATGCAAAACATAATTGACTAGTTCTAAGATGCATTGTCATTTAAAGGTTTGATTGAGATTTTAGGAATGCAGGGCTTGGATTACTGGCCATAAATCATTTGCACCTCCCTCAACACAGACAAGGATAAAAAGCAAACCAAAAAAAAAAAAAACAGCAGCAGTAGCTGCAGCAACAATAACAACAACAGAATTCACCCAAATAATAACAAAATCTGTTGCACAGACAAACAAGCAACACCGATCAAATGCCAAATCACTTTGTAATGAGAATTGAGAAACCCATTGAAACTGTTATTTTACAATCCGTACTCTTCCATCTTAATATTGCACATTCTATTCATCAACTATTGCATATGAACATGTAAGAGGTGTGCAACAAGCTGCCCCAAATTCTTTTAGTGCCTTCTACGATGGTATCATACCTCATGATAGGTCCTTGGAGAGTCAACCACCATGCGCTTAACCTGAAGACAAAGCATGAAGAACAAAGTAAGAAAGTAATTATTACTAATACTTCTAAGTTCAGGTTTTCGAAAGATGCATACTGAGAGTTAAAAACGTGAAAAATTGTTCACCTTCTCATTGAAGTAATCCTGAACAACAGAGACTGTTTGACCCATTGCCCTATGCAAAAGAACAGGAATTGCTCCTTCAACACCTTCCTCAGCAGCAAGAGTTGCGGATTTTGCATGTGCAGTAATATTTTTCCAAATTGAGAGCAAGCTTTCCAAGTCATTCTTTAATTCCTCAACAGAATGACCAACAGCCACAGTTCTGACAGTCAGACCAAATCCTTCAGGCTGCAAAGTCTTTGCTATGACCTTTAATCTAGTACGCTCGGCACCAGAAATTTTCTTCGATATGCCAATTTTATTACAACGCGTGATCAATATCTGTAAGTAAGAAATGAAGCCAGGGAAAAAAATCAAGTAACCAACATTAATTTAGATGAATTGATAGGATGGAGAGAAAACATTTAGAAAATGAGGAAGGTTGGGGGTGAAAACAAAACAGAAAAATTACCCAGAATCTGCTTCGTAGTTTAGGATAAGCAGTTAGAGCAGGACCTTTTGTGCCCAAACCCTCCTTAACAACCTGAACAATTATTTTAGTACCTTTCTGGAGTGGCCCCCACTTATTTCCAGTGGAAGAATTCCTAGGATCATTCAACAGGTGCGAATCATTAATATCAGCGGTCCCAACGGAATGAAGATCACTAACAGTCTCACCTTCTATTTGCTGCTCTGTTATATCTATGTAGTCCTCAAAATCATCATCCACCTCACCAAAATTAATTATACTTCCATTCAAATTTTCCTCAACAACTTCTGGAACATAGAGATCATTCTTAATTTCTTGCTCTTCAAGATCATGATTCACAAATTGCAATGGATCATCCTGAAAACCAACTTCTGCAAGTGCATCACTAACTTCAATATTTTCATGTGAGATGGGTTCATTCTCATGGACCACCGTGTGATCTCTATGCATGCCATGCACAGAACCATCAAGTTCCTTATTCTTTGCAATATGATGAAACAGAGGGAATACAAATGGTTCTCGATTATGGTTTATACCCATAAGAGAGGGTCTGGAACTCCCAATATTAACAAATGCACCACCCATGTGAGGAACAAGTTTTGTGATGACACCTAAATAAACACTATCGCACTGAACATTATTCTTAACAGGCTCTAGTAATAACTCAACTAATTTTTCATCTTCCAGTACAGCGATCCTTTGCATGGTACATATTGAAGAATTAACCAAAATAACTGTAGAAGAAGGACCATCCAGGGAGATTTGAAGATCAACTTTTTCTGGTAACAGCTTTTCCACATCTTGTAAATGCTGATTATGAAGCCGTGGTTGAGTTAAATCATCTGGTGGATGTTCCTTACATTTTGAAAACACAGAATTCATCTTATACCTAGGCACAGCAAAGGAAACAGATGATTGGAGTAGCCAGGGCTCCTCGACAGGTTGGTATTCTTCAGTAAGTGTTCCACCAGAATCAGCCGCTTGCCTGATAGCGTGAATTGAATCCTCAATGACATGATTACAATCATTGTTGGCTGGGAGATCATTAAACAACCTTTTTGCCTCTAAAAGGGCACCTGTCAGGCTTTCTAAGATTTCACCTTCATCTGGAAAGACACTGAAAACATTTGAGTGTTCAGAAACATCTACTACAGGAAGTCGTGCAAAACATGCACTGAGGACAATTACCTTGAGTAGAATCTGAGGCCGAAAGCTTTACAGAATAACACGTATCATCCATCCATGAACCCCACAAGGGCGGAAAATGCTGATGGGTTTCTATCTCAAACCTGGTCCATGAATCCCTCACCGTGATTTTATTATTCATTTCACCAAATAGAGGTACCGAGAGAGAATATGTGGGTCCTTGTCTCCAAATGATATCACGTGAAGGCTGTGCTCCTCTTATGAAATAACTATACTTGAAATTTATACCACGAGCTATCTGTCAAAAAGTAGGCAATATCACAAAATTGAGATCCTAGGTTTAAAAAACATAGAAAAACAAGATCACTTGCTAAATGAAAAATAACCTCAAATATTTTCATTTGGATCAGCTTACAACCCACCTTCATATTTTGATAAGACAATCCACCTTCATATTAAACTCTTAAAACATCAGAAGAACCCTCCCGACAAGTAATAGAATATGTAGGCATTGGGAGAAAAGTATGTTTATACAAAGAGGAGACAAAAAATATTTGAAGTATCAACCTTTTGTAACATTAATTTAGATGAGAAACTTTAACATAGTTATATTGTCCAATCCATAAAGTATTGCATGATAGAATAAAGTACAAATGTACAACAATGCTAAAAGCAACCAGATGACTACAGAAACATAGAAACTATGGTGATAACTGGGGTCATGATAGGGAGGAGAGATCACGTCTTAATTGAGGCAGGCAGAAACAGATACTGTGAACACAGGACTAGCAAAAATAACAAACACAAAACATTCAATAACGACAATAAGGTAGAGTGAAGGTAGATTTTCCAACACCCCCCTTTTCATATCACACAAGCATTCAAAAAATCACACTCTATAACAGTATGATGGGATGGACCTGTGTTCATTGTTTAACGCTCTACACCCAAAAATCATTCTCACTTCAGCCTCACATACACCTGGGCTTAAAGCAAACTTACAATTTTGACCAATTATTGAAACTAGATTGATAATATTATGTGTAGTTACTTTATTTTTTCCCTCGCTGATTTAAAATTTGTAATTCGATTAATTGAGTGCAATTACCTTCACTTCAGCTTTCCATAAGTTACAATGTTCAGTAGGAGACATCAAAGTAGCCATATCTGGTTTCCAGGAGCCTAAGGCACTAGGATCACCCGTTATGTAAAGATGCTGACCATCATCCAAATCAGCTACTATTGTCCAAATTACCTTGCATAATCCTTTGAAGTTTGTTGCTAGATTTCCTGGGATATTAAAAAGGTTAAATCCTTGAGTCACTAAAATAAGGCAATAATCATATTCAAATACTCAAACGTAATTATAATTTTTTTGGCATTTAGTATTTGCAAATATTAAAAAACTACTTATTTTCCATTAACTTATAATTTTGTAATAATGAGTAATGACTGCTCAAAGGATCTGAAGTCATCTGTCTATATGAACAGTTTCTGTCGTGCTACCTGGAATTGAACCTTCATCATTCAAATCAGTACATGGAAGGCAAACTAAATTGAGCAAACTAAATCGAAATGTCATTTCAACCAATAAGAGATAGACACCAAGATAGAATGCATGCCCTTCCAGGTTCCATTTTGCCTTCAAACCTTTTAGTTCAACAATTTTTTTATAAGTAATTTCATTCTATTAGAAGAAAAAAAAATCACACACATTGGCAGAAAATTAGTGAAAGAAATAATGGAGACAGCATTGGCAGAAAAGACCAGGATACCATTGTTGCAATGTTGTGCAATTTTCAGTGTAAGGGTTGCCCAAGTAATATGGTGACTTCAAGTCCGGAATGTTGAACTTACAAGAAATAAGATAAGTTGCGTTAGAGTTCAATCTGTTAAGAACTCAACTCTCGTATGTATAACTAACCATTTTGAGATTATAGTTTGTGTACCAACCGTAGCTCTGAATGAAGGGATTTGTTAAAGGCAACAAAGTTGTTTAATTAAGACTAACCCCTTTTGAGTAATTAATCCTAATGATTTCATAAAAGCACTCACTCTTGCAATTATATATTCTCTAGTTTTGTTGTTATGAGTTTTCAATTTATTTGATTATTTCCTAGAAGCTTTACAATTGAGTCTAATATATAAATATGCGTGATTAAGCCAATTAAAAGAATTCCATCATTCAAAACAATGAATTAACTACCAACAAGGTTCAAAAAAACATTAAACCATTAAATTAAATCATATATTGGAATCTATAGTTCTATACTAACCTCGATATAAGCGTTTTAACCTCGCATAATTGAAATAAGAACAAACAGGCTTTCTAAAAACATTAATACAAAAGATATGAAGAAAAGAATAAAGTTAAAATTTATCTTCATTGTCACTCATTCTGATCCAATCTCCTCTTCCTTTTCATTTCTTTTTACTTTTTCTTTTTGTGTCTAGAGTCATAAAAATACCCCTCCAGGGTGTTCTTAAAGTCTGGAAGTCCTCCCATTTCGTATGGAGTTGAATTAGAAATATATAGTAGGGTTTCCAAGACGATGTATAGTCCTGCCACAATTATTCACGATTGTGCATATGCCTATCTTGCAAAATTAAATCAGGGATATTGGCATGACCGTGTCCAATTATGGCAAGGTCATACCATCCTCTTTAGTAGCACAGGTGAGCCACCTCCTCATGGTTGTGCACCTTCAACGGTTATATTTATCTTGTACATTTGTACATCTCTTTAGCACAATCATGCTTATCTCCAACACTCATGCTTCTTGGCATGGTCTATCCGTGCAAGGTGTCTTCAATGCCTAAATCTTCTGCATTGCGAAGCTGATAGAGCACTGAAATCTAATACATCAAACATCAAAAATTTGACGAATGTAAACAAAAACCACAACATTGGTATCATTAAACACCAAATCTATAATTTTGAGCTATAATAATTTCACTTTTCTTGTCAAATTTGACGAGATCCAGTAATGTCATCAAAGTCTCGCATTTGCGTGAGATGGGTCGATGTTGAGTGGATGGGTAGACACTGTGGGGGGGGGGGGGGGGAGTTAACATCACCAGGGGAGGGGGAACGGGGTTGACGTCGTCGGGGGGAGGGGAATGGGGTCGACAACGCAAACACCTCCTTCTGACTTTTGGATTTTGAAAAAAAATCTTGTTATCTGAGGAGTCTAACAGAGTAGAGGGCGACAACAATCCAGTGGCAGTTCTTATGGCAGTGGGTCCAGATCTGTTGGTCCCCCTTGCAATCGTCTTCTTCTTCCGTGGCTGTTGGGCTGTCCTCCGGCTGCTGAACTCAGGTCGGGGGAGATGGGATCGACGTCGTGTCGGGGGGGGGGGGAGAGAGAGAGAGAGAGAACAGACACAGGTATCCAATGCTCTAATGCTCCAATGTGAAGATTTAATAACATGTATCCAATGCTCTTACACAACCCAACTATGTATCATAGACCATTTTTGGCTTCCATTTACATCCTAAACACATTTCCTCATTGGTCATACTGGATTTCACCCTTCAATTTGAGGTCACTATGGACATTTGTGGAACAGGCACAGGTGCTATCTTTGTCACAAAAGGGACGACCACTAGCCTGCTTAAGCAAGAAAGAATCTCCCACACTCCAAAAAACTTCCACCTATGCCTAACAGTTTTCGTGCATTACTTCATCAAACCATTCAAAACCCAAAACAACAAAAATGGCTATTGAAACTGGTGAGCTTCAATTTCAAGATTGCCTACAAATCGGGTTGTTTTAATATGGCTGTAAATAGTTGCAGAATAGTTTCTTGCTTCCATGCTCAATAGGTTTTATTCAAACCAACCTGTGACATGCCTACTACACTTCATGAATTTATTGCAACTTACAATTCCACCCAGGAGCGTATCCAAAATATCAATGAACACTTGGAGAAACATCCAGCATAATATGTCCACAAAGGCCTCATTTACTGTCACCAGTGTTTATACATCTCACAAGATTCGGGCTTGAAACTTGTTGTCTTGCTAGAATGTCACTACACACCATGAGGAGGCCCAGCAAACCAAATTAGATCGTGCAGCCACTCCAGGCCGCTACAACCACTTTAAATTCTGTAATTTATTTGGAATGATATTTTGATGGATTTCATTACTGGATAATCAGCAATCCCTAGCAAGACCATTGTTATGGTGGTTGTTGATCAACTATCAACATACGAACATTGTTGTGCTCAATGTCTGGTGTAATGGCTGTCGGAATCTCCATTTATTTTGTCAATAAAATAATATGGCTACATGGTTTTCCCAAATCCATAGCATATTACTCCCAGTCTATTCATGAGCCGATTTTGGGATGAGTTAATTGCCTCCAAGAGACCTTGTCGGACATGAGGAATGCATAAAATGCACGAATTGACAGTTATTATGAGGACATGAGTTATTATGAATCATAACTTCATAATAATATGATTTATTAATTTTATTCCTCTATAATTCGACTAATGTTGTATGCCACTTTTATTTTTATACAAAGATACTGAGGTACTCTACCTCCATTCATTAGATATTTTATTATTCCGTCAAATCTTATTAAACTATTTTATCAACCACTTAATCTAAAACTCACCAAGATATTTTCAAACTTCAATAGAAATCACATATGGGCCTGCCGTCTTTCTAGCTTTTATACGATGCAAGACCTCTTTAACTTCACTTGGCCTTATCTTTCATTAAAAATTACGATTTAATTCTTCTTGTAGTAATAACCCTTTTTCATAATTTTATACTTAATAGTATGATTATTAGTTTTATTCCTCCATAATTTGAATGATGTTATATGTCATATTTATTTTTATACAAAGACACTAAGATACTTTTTTTCCCATTCATAAGATATCTTATCACTTAGCCAAATCTTGTTAAATAATTTTGTCAGCCACTTAACTCAAACTCACCAAGATATTTTTAAACCTTAATAGGAATCACATCCAAGCCCATGTCTTTGTAATCTTTATATGACGCAAGGCCTCTTTAATTTCACTTGGCCTTATCTTACGAAAAAAATTACAATTTAATTCTTCTGACGCTATATTCACACAACATCTAAATTAGCGTAGTCAAAAGCAAGCGCTCCAACACCTAAGCGCACCAGACGCAACGCTGGGGAACTCCATCGCGTCAAGGGGGGTAAGGAGCAGTGCCTTCACGGAAGCGTGGCAAGGCGCGCGCTTCCTGCGCTATTGGGCGACATGAGAAGCGCTCGCCCCGTGCGCGTCTTTAAATACATCGGCCATTGAAGAACTTGTCAAAATATTTCTTCTATTTTTCTTTAATATCAGTATTTTTCACGAAAATCTTATGAGTATGGTCCTTAATACACTCTAAGTACTTAAATCTCTAGTCTTATTCTCTTTCATTGGAGCACTTCTATAAATATTTGTTTCTCCTCTTTATAGTCCAAACACTCATATAAATTTTGATACATTCTAGCTCTAGTCTCCTTCACAGTTTTCTTTACCTCTTTCTTTGTCGGTCTATACTTCTCAAAATTCACTTCATCTTTATCATTATTGAAACTTGTATAACACATTCATTTATTTTTAACAGTTCTCTTTACTTCCTTGTTTCACCATAATGTGTCCTTAGCTAGTGACACCCTACCTTTAGATTATTCAAGTTTTTCTTTAGCTACATGTTTAATACAATTTACCATTTTATTTCACATCACACATGAAAAGGCATTTGATTGTCCCTTGCTAACTTCCACCTTTTAATCCTACAATTTAGGGTATATCTTGGTTTCACTTTTTTTAAGACTAATATATAATACTACAAGTTTGTTGCATAGTTGCACATTTCCAGTATAATTTTATAGTCTATGCAACAACTTTGCCATATCCTTCTAGTCAAAAACAAATCTATTTAGCTAGTATTCCCTCCACTCCTACATGTGACCAAATGAAAGTTTAATTTCTTAAACCAAGTATTTTCTACGATCAAGTCATAAGAGTATTCACATCAATTTGCCTATATACACATTTTTCTTATAATTTAGATAACTTTTTTAGGGTTTTGATAAAAATAGTTCTCCATCAGCTTTTCCAAATAGGAAATAAATAGTGATTCCTTATATAGAAATTTACTATTTATTCTAAAAAAAAAAAATTTATATTGTTTTTGACACGTGAATTTTTGAATGTCTATATATAAGTAAAAGAGAAAGAAAAATAATAAAATATATATAATAATAATATTTTAATAAAATATAGAAATTATAGGAAAAATAATTTAAAAAGTTTTTTGAAAATGAGTGAAATTGTAGGAAGTGTCATTTTTAACTAAAATTTAAAAAAATATATAAAAAACCCAATGTAAATGCTTTAATATATGAGAAAGTCTAAGATTACATTTCTCACACCATTCTACCCCTAAGGCCAAATTTTTCATGAACATTCTTAAACTTACTACGACAATTCCCTATATGTCTATTAAAGTCCCCTCCAATGAAAATCTTCTTCATAGTAGATATAACTTGCATAAATATATATAGATTCCCTAAAATTGATACTCATGTCATCGAAACCTATTTGTGATACTTAAGCACAAATAACATTGTCCATTTTATCATATAAAATGAGTTTAGTCAGTATAATCCAATCCTTTTTTCTTCCAACATCGACAACTTCGTTAACCAACTGACGATCAAAAATAATACCTATCCTATTCTTATTCCTATCTCTACTTGTATACTATAATTTGTGGCCTCACTTACCTATAAGGCTAGCTTTCTCACCTATCCATTTAGTCTCTTGAAGGCACATAATTTTAATACTCCTCCTTATCATAACCTCGGCTAGCTCTACATACTTGCCTGTGAGAGACCTTATGTTTCAAGATGCTAAAAGTAAACTAAAACTATGATTTTTTACTAAACCTATTTCAAGATGCTAAACGTAAACTAAGACTATGGCTTTTAACTAAAGTTTCACACCTTAGCTCATTTGACATCCCATTTAGGAATTGATGTGGTGTGTTTCTTATAGACAACAACCCTTTACTCATTTATCACTGCCCTAAGTCTCGAAGATGTAGCACATCGCTTTGTAAGGAATGCCCCGACAGTTTTTTCTTATGTAGTGATTCATACTAAAAGATGTGTTATCACATACCTACCGCAACCCTTCTCCTTTATCTAAGCTTGGGACTAGCAGTGCAAGCACATGCGAAATTAGCACTAATATGATAATAACACCTTTTACTGTGGAGGAGGATGGTACTCATGTCTAGACTGATCCCCACCGAAGGAGGAGGAGGATCTCGCCCACCCGCACAAAGAGCCATGGTTGAAGGAGTTCACATTAATAACGGCCAAGAAGTCCATGATGACCACTATCACTATGAAAAAGGAAAAGGGGCAACAAGAAAGCCACAGCATCTCCTTGATCAACTCTAGCGGCATTGTCTCATTGCTTTTATTTATTTTTATCTAGTCTTCAATTTGTAGCACTTATGGTAACCCCCTTTAAATAGGTTAAGTTAATTAATCAGACAATATTGAAAATTCTCTTCTTCTCTATCTCCTTCCTCTTTATCTCCTCCTTTCTCTGGGAGGCCACCCTGTCCTAGAAACAGGGAAACTGCAGAACACGCCATTTTCTAGACAACTGACTTGTGGGAAAATTATTTACAAATAATAGAAATCACACACTATCTCAGTGTGCGCCTATCACACACGCTTTGAAGAATAGCTCTGCCAATGTAATCCTTAAACCGATCGATCAATACACCAGAAAATTCAAAAATATCGAGATAAGGGCTCGAAAGGAGTCGTTGAATACCTTTTCCGGCAGACATTGCAGGAGATTTCACCAGAGAATTATAATCTCCTACATGAAGAGTGAAGTTGAGTACGCGCCCTCGTACCCGGTGGCAAACACACCTGCCACTAAAAGCAGGAAAACCGAAAAAAGGGGGGGGGGGGGGGTGAGAAAAACGAAAAGAAAAGGCTGTTGATTATTTGTCGGAAAAGGATAAACCAAACACGAATTACAAATAAGCAAACTACCCGGAAAGAGAAAACTGGTATAATATACCGAAACAAAGCCAGTCAGGCATTTTCACAAACACTTGGAAGACCAAAAAATTCAAACTCGAAAAAAAAACAGGGAGCAGAGAAGAGGAGGAAAAATTTACGGAGGCATAAGCCTTTCGCTGCGTTTAGCGAAGAGACGGTGGTGAGACGGAGGACGAGGTTCGTGGACCTCCATGAAACTGGCCTGAGCGTCAGGGAAGCAGCGAGTGCAAGCCACTACAGAGGCCATTTCGGAGCGAGGGCGTAAATAGGGAAGGTGGGGAGGGGCAAATACATCATTTGGGAGGGGAGGACAGGGGAGGGGGGTGCAGCCCCGTGCGAGGTAAGAGAAGGGAGGAGGAGGAGGAGCGTCTCGGAGCCAAAGACACACCCGCTTCGCCTCTGCTGCGGATAGGATTTAGCGCTCCGCACGCATACAAGGCACTGGGTTTTGGCGCCTTGTGCGGCACGTGTGCAGGGGTATCCACACGTGTCGCGCCATGCCTCACCGCCGTTGACGAACAAGACCCCACCCGACGCAACCCCAACCCAACCCAACTCGCTCCACTACCAGTCTACCGCCACCACCGCCCCTCACCCAAAAAAAGAAAAAGAACAAGGGGTCACTACTCCCCAGTCAATCCCATTCATCACTCAGATTTTCAAGTTCACCCTCCACTCCAGCTCATCCAATTGGAATTTTGGATCACCACATGCGTGTTTTTTGTCATGCTGCCATTTTTGGGTTTTTTTTTCTCTTCTGTTTTGGGTTTCTTATGTGATTGTTTTGGTTGGACATGGTAGTATATAATATAGCATATAGGATGTAGTATAGCATATTGTTTTTGGTCATAGTAGTATACAGCTGACTAAGATCGCCGCTCATACATTTTGATTGGTTTGAAATGAATAAATAAATAAAAACACCAAGCCTGCCAGCCATGTTCTTTGATCACTCACTCAAAAACATTATATATGTACTGACTACACACAAGACACAATCCAACAACACACAACAAACAAACAAACAAACAAACTAGTGACAATATCGCAGATCTGTACAACAAACTGCTCGACGGACGATGGGCGGTCGCAGCCGCCTCAGTGCGCTCCCGGGAGAGTTACAAATATTTTACATTTTTTCACTCGACATAGGCGGCGGCGGATGCTGCGTCGTCCTCGGCAGCGGCGGGCACCAAGGGCGTGCGACAGAGAGGGCACGTGACGTTCCAGTAGTCCAACCACCTCTCCACGCACGCCCTGTGGAACACGTGGCCGCAGTGGAGGCGGTTGATCTGCGATTCGGGGCAGAAGCGGCTGAGGCAGACGCAGCACTCCTGGTCCCGGCGGCGGCAGGCGACTCCCAGCGAGTCGAACCTGGCGGCCGTCGTGCGGCTGCGGAACCCCTCCACGTAGGCCACCGACGGCGCCGTCCGGCGGGGTTGCCGCTCCGTCGGATCGATCCCCGCCCCCGCCGCGGAGTAGCCGTCGCCGTCTCCGTCGTCGTCAGGGCTGCTGCTGCTCGGGCGGATCCCCAACAGATCGAGGGTGGTGCGGACCAGCTTCTTGACAATCGCGATCGACAGGGCGGTGTTCATCAGGATCACGCACAGTACCCCATCCGACGGCGCCGGCATGCTCGACAGTCCCATCCCTCGGATCTTGTCTTGTCTTCAAGACTAGGACCTGAAACAAGCATTCGCAAACAACAGGATCAAACAAAAGAGCCACATGACCTTGCTGATGAAACAGATCCCAACTCCAAACAATCATAATATTCATCATAACCGACTACTCCCATTAAAAAAGGACACATGAACCAATAAAATAATGGGGGGAAAACACAGATAGAGGAGAACTTACAATATACAAAGTGTCGTAAGTTTGTGTGTGTGTTTATATATATATATGTGTGTGTGTTTATATATATTTATGTGCGTGTGAGGATGAATGGAGAACAGAGGAGGACACAGTCGGAGGATGAGAGAGACTATGGCGTCCTCGAAGCTTGCTCTGGTTTTACATTTATAGAAAGAGAGAGAGAGAGAGAGAGAGAGAGAGGTGTTAAGGTTTGAGGAAAAACCGGAGGGTGAAGTTGAAGTGATGCTATCGGCCCGACCGGTGATGGACCGGGAGTGTCTTCTGATTTTTGACAGTATTTCTAATATTGAATTTCTACTTTTGTTTTGTTTTAAAGTCATTTGAAACAGTGGGCGATTTAATGATTTAAGAAAAAAAAAAGAAAAAAAAGCCGTTTCTGAACTATTGACGTTGAATGACGTCGTTTCGGAAAGGACAATATTATCCCCGTGGCGTCAGGCGTGGGAAGGTTTATCCCTCCCTACTCCCTACTCCCTACTCTCCCTCTCGAAGTTGGTTTCCGGCGGCGAGAGTGTCGTGAGTGGTGCTTCCCGGCGTTGGGGAGCACAAGAAGACACTGACGAAACTGATAATTAAGAATGCCATAGTGGACAACGACAAACCCCGAGATCGACGTTGGGACTAATCCATGGAAATCAAAGACCGATTGAGAGATTCATTCATATATAGGAAGATCAATTGGCAACACTAATAGTGATTTGCGAATCAGGCAACACTATTAGAGATCCTTTCACAATATTGCTGTTTTGTTTTAAAATATTTGTTTAAAAAAAAAACAAACAAACAATGCATCGCTACAAGTAGACATATAATCGCTGCTCCGATTTGATCCTCCCCACACGACTGACACCTTCTTTGCTCTAGCAACGGCATGATCTGTTTGGTAAAAAAAAAAAAAAAAACACCAAATAAAAACATATGTATTCGATTAAGATAAAATGATTTTTTAATAAAAAAAAATTAAAACATTTTTTAAGAACATAAATCTAAATAGAATACCAAACATGTTCTAATAAGTTTATAATATTTAATAGGATATTGAGGTTGTTGTCCCAATATACTTTTAGCTAAAATTTAGCTATAGAAATTATTTTATAAATTTTATGTAGTTATTATTTATAACATCAAATAATAGACTTAATAAAATATTACTTTTACTTTTTACTTTAAATAATTTTATTATTTTTATAATTAATATAAATAATTGGAATAATGTTTAGCTAGTATATTTAATATGGATGTTGAACAAGCTTAGTCATTTTAGGCCCATTTTTGAATGAGCTATAATTTTCAGGTTGGCTCAACCCACTTGTGTGATAGGTTAGTTTGCGGGTTGACTTATTTAATTTTTTAATTATTTTTATTTAAATATCTTATGTCTTTAAAAAATTTCATTACTTTAGTTTCCATAAGTCAAATATAACATTTAAATAACTATGAAAGCAATCAAATTTACAAAATATGAATACTTATGTAAACTTTTAATAATATAAAGTAAATTTTAAAATAACTAACTTGTAAGCTTGGCCCGCTTTGATCCGTGGATCACGGTTTATTCTGACTTGCAAATAAACATGTTAAAATTTACAGGCTTATCCCGTAAAAAAATGACCCGTTTAACATGGCTAATATTTAGTTGATTAATCATTTGGTTGAAAATTAAATTTACTATAACTTTATTGAAGCTATGTAAAAATATTTTTAACTTTAAGATTGGGACGCCCAAGAGGCAGTCGCCTAGGGCCTCCCATAATTTGGTGTTATTTAGGGGCACCAGGTCACCTTATTTGAGGCACCCTTCTTAGTCCAATCTGTCCATCTAATCACTCATTCACCATACATCGATCAAAATAACATTATCTTCATTAATGGTCTCGCTCCACAGTGCTCTAATGCTAGAAGGCTCAGATCGCACCACAGACAACAGAAGCCACTCCAAATTAGGTCAATAGACGCGCGCCAACACCGCTCCAACTCCAAATCGCCTCCATCACCAACCTCGTTCGATTCCACTATGAAATTGAATGATTTGTGCTTTGCTTTCCACACCACCTATCACTATGCCATCAACGTCTCTACTCTCCAACTTGACGAAGTCATTGATTTGTGCTTGGCCGTTGACGTCCTATTCTTTTCTCTAATTTCATATCTAAATCAACTTCAACGTGTGTAGACTATATGGAAAATCTTAGGTGGATCACAGGGGTTGTAGGCTTGTGAGGGACAAATATAGGGAAAATGAGGGTGAAGACATGGGCAACGAGGGTGTGAACAAAGAGGATTATCATCTAGTGTCCCTATGCATTTGCTAGTGGAAAAAGCTACAATTGGTCCTATGTTCACGGTGAGGGTGGTGTTTAGGTGAGTTAGGGAAATCCTTTTCTCTATTTGTGATCCTTTAATTTCACCATTAAAAGTTGTCCGTTTAGTTCATGAAATAATTTTATGTGTTTTTCATTGACCGTTTGATTAATTTGGTTTACATCTCCTATTATGAAACTATTCATCAATTGTTCCTTAAATCCCACAAGAATCTTTAAGGATTTTAAAAAAAGTTAAAGGGGCACTGTCTTAGAAGTTTGCATAGGACATTCAAATCTTTGAAGCCCTTGTTAACTCCTTACCTATTATTTAATTATATTTTAACTTTTGTTGAATTATTGTTCTTAATATCTTGAATGGCCCCTGTAGGTAGAGTTATCCATGAAATTGGATTTAACAATTTTTTTTGATTTTGTCCATCCCTACTCCCTTATTATTATTATTATTGAATTTTGAACACGCATTTAAAATTAAAACTATAATGTTCAAAGTTTCTCTTAGACAATTTGCAATTAATAGAATTAAGCGTTTTTTTTTCCATAGTGTCGCTTTCTAAAACTAGCTGTGTATATTACTATTTTCATTTTGACAGCGAATTAATCATAGAAAGTGTTCAGGTATAATGAAATCGCGAACAGTGGATGAACAGTTGGTGATTGGCCACCTCACATTCTCAACTCAAGCAAGCACTTGGACGCTCCTGAATTGAGGGAATAGTAGTACCACTGGTACTGTGGTACACTAGGTAGTAGTGACTTGACGTGAGAGAGGACCTGACAACTTGTAGGAAGCGTGGGTTTTAGGAGGCTGAAGTGGAAATGGATTCCCAATTTATAAAATATCCATTTTAAATGGATAGTGACTTGTTAAGACTGAGAATATTGAAAATGGTTTTCCAATTTATAAATTAAATATCAGTATATAAAAAAATATTTTAAAAAATCATAGACTGCATTCACATGGATATATATTTTTTAATATTAATGGAAAATTACCGAGTCCAAAATTACCTAAAAAAGTATAGATAAGGTGAATCTCAATATTAATGAAAAATTGCCTAAAAACAGTGGGCGATATTTGGTAATAGTTACTTTTGGTTATTTTTTATATTTAATCTGTATTTAAATACAGAAAATAGCCGACTGCACTTTGTCTGGTGAGCATACTTTGTTTTAAAATTTAAGTAAAACTGTTTTTATTTTTTGTTTTTTGTATTATCTAATTCTCTTCCGCCTTTAAGCTGTCTCGCCGCCCCAGCCTCGCTCACCGTCTGCTGCCACCGCCCACTGTAACTCCTGGCGAGTCAACAACCCCCTCCCCTCTCCATGCCCCGGCAAACCCCTCATGCCTGGATTTGCTTCTCGTGTCGCTTGGTGACCCCTCCCACGATGCCCAACGATCCCCTCGATGCATGGATCTACCTCCTGCAATGCTGGTGACCCCCTCAACGTGTGGATCTGCCTCCTGCAACGCTCCTGCCGCGGATGCGAGCACCCTGCAATACGATCCGCCCCTGTCAATCCCCTCCTCTTACCATTTAAAATTGTTAGATATCAATTTTAATTTAAAATTGTATTATAAAAGAGTTTAAATATAATTTTACCATTTAAAAAAAATCAATGATTTTATAAAACTCATTTGTATCATTTAGGTATTAAAATATTAGCTATATCATTCTGAATTTCTCTGACTTTTTTGAGAAACAATCTAATTAGAAAATTGAGCCGGTGCTCAGGTTACTCGTTCATGGGGTCTGATTAGCAAAATCAGTCAATCAAAATTAAATGTGAGTATTTATATGCAGAAATCAAATTATTTTTAAAAATCTATTTTTTTTTATTTTTTATTTTATTTTATATACACAAAATTTATTATCACGTTTTTAAAACAAAAATAAAAATACGCAAACCAAACCATCCTAAATCTTACCCATGATTTTTTTTTTTTTTTTGTAAGTGGTGCACAGATTAATAGTGGAAAATGATTCCAGATAGCCCAGCAATAGAGGTGAGAAGATGCTTGTTGCTTGCTGGGAGGAGAACTCGAGATCCTCCTCCGACGTTAGCTGTCTGGTCAACCGGTTGATACCCACACAGAACACTGGTCGTATTCAGGCCGCCCCGGGTTTAAATTGGTGCTTTTAATAATAATAAAAGTATTATTATATTTATAATTTTTTTAAAAATATAACAATAAAAACATTTATATAATATAAAAATTATTTAAATAATTTATTCGCCGGTAAATATGTATTTTTCATTTTAAAAGCCAAAACATTTGCCATAATTGCTTATCATACTATAGTCATTTTAAATTTAATTATTCAAAATAATTAAAATATCTTTTTTCTATTTTAGTAAGAAAAAAAAAGTATAAGTATATCTATTAGTGTCTTTATTTTAATTATTTATATATTAAAAAATTATTTTTAAATATTTATGTATTCTTTTAAATGAAAAAGTATATATAAAAAAAGAATAAAAAAATAAACATAATGGGAGAAAATATGATTTTTAATAAATACAAAATAAATAATATTTTCAGAAAATATTACGTAACCTTTTAAAAGTTAATATTTATTTTATTAATAATTTAATTATAATAAATAATTTAATAAACATAAATTTTAAATATTTGTATTAAATAAATTCTACAAATTAATTAAAAAAAATACAAACAGAAATTAATGCAAGATTTATAAAAAGACGTAACGGCTTTATTTATTTTTTGGTTAAGTTAATAAGGGCAACGATTTTTGGCTGTGGTGGAGCCCACATGATTGAAGATGTGGAAATTTGTTGGATCTTTCCCATGTGTGTGGCATAGTGTGTCTGGGCACTGTGGCGTTTAATGTGTAGGTCCCTTACAACCGAATAAGGCAAGTGTGCGCGCGTGTGTGGGAGGATAAGGAAATAAAGAAGAAGAAGAAGAAGAAGAAGAAGAAAAAACGTGGTTAAAGGGAGGGGCAAGTGCGTTTGGACTTCGTTGGGGTTGCCACTTGCCTTGCCACATTTGTGGCTGGGAGGGCACGTGTCCATTTTGAAATTTGAGGTTTATATTTTAAAACGTTTTAAGTTTGTACTATTAATTCATTAATTCAACGATTTAAGCAAATTTTACTTGTGGTTTAATTAAATTTAATAAAAAATTAGTACCCAAAATATGCGTGAAACACATTCACAGGAAGAATTTATATGTATAGTATTGTTCTTTTATTTTTTAAATGCACTGTGGAGGGTGCAATAAATTTATAATTTTGAATTTTTAACTGTTTTTAATTTATTTATTCATCCAGTGTATGTAACAAAGTGTATGAGATGAATTAAACATATATTTATCTTATTTAATTCTTAATTTAGTAACTATAAAAAAAAAACTAATCGTGGCCCCTTAATTATTGTGAAAGAATACTTTTCTTCAACTTTTATACTTTTTTAAAATAATTTCTCCCATCTATATATATTAATTTATAAAATAATTTATGGGATAAACCAAATATGTGTCATCCACCATACTTTCATTGCCATTAGTCAGTTTTCATTTGTTCCCAATTAATTGTCCCTTGATTTGTACAATTTGTATGTTTTGTTCTTGCGTTCAAGACCAATATAAACAAACCCTAAAAATTTGTTCAATTCAATCTAATGCTTCAATGTGAGTTTATTTAACATGATTATGATCTCATTTCAAGATTTATGTAACTCTGTCTCTTTCTTTTATTACAACTCAATTGATTTACAATCCCAAGATTTGTTTTATGTTCTAGGTTCACAATTTTCGATTGATTTACAATTTTAAAATATTAGTTTTATTCATTGTTTTACCTGTTACAGATTTAAAATACAAATATGATAGGTTTCCCTATTTTGTTGTTTGGTATTTGTGATCGGCCACCAATAGTTTATTTATTGTTATTGGTTTTTTATGTTTTGTTTGTTATTTGTAGTTGATCTCGCATAACAAGATCTGTTTCTTTCTTTTGATTTTTATTATTGTCAGTGCATGGATTAGAGAGGCAAAAAGGCTCTATTTTTTTGTGCATGTTTTTGGTGGGGCGTCACGCGTAGGGAAAGATTGGTGTTAAGAGGGAGAGGGAGGTCGCGTCAAAGGGTAGGGCATCGTGCGTAGGTAGGAGAGGGGAGGTTGTGGGGGCAGTGGGGAGGTCGCGCCGAGAGGGCGGGAGGGGGGCGGGGAGCAGGGTGACGGCAGTGGCAGTAGTGGACTCACTGGAAAATAAATGGAAACAAAAAATATAAATTATAAAATATTTTAAATATTTTTATTTTTTGACATTTGAAAACAATTTATTTTCAAACAAAAAACTGGTGTCAAACAAGTGAGGGTGGGTGTTTTCTATATTTAAATGCAGAAAACAAAAAACGAGAGCAACAACCAAACACGTTCTAAAGTATTTACAAGTAGAGATACGAAAAAATAGACAGATGGCTTGGGATAAACAAAGAAAGAGTGGTGATGGGTTACCATGAGCAATGAAGTGATGAACAACGTAAAAAAGTATAAAAAAATGAAAATCCTAACTCTACCCTAAAGAGTTCAACTACTTCTATAATAGTGTCTTAGCCTCATGGTTTTAAAAAAATTAAACTTATAATATATTTGATACATGAAAATAGAATCAATTTTATTTTCATTTTATGTTTGATACCTGAAATGGATGAAAATTTCTTACTGTGGAATTAAGATTATTTTTTTTAAAGTGTTGATTCCCTAGACTCTCAGGTATTGAGTTATTTCATTGGATGAGAAAAACAATTTGATAGTTATGTCGATTGATTATTAGAGTTAGGTAGGGGGGGGGGGGTTTGAAAGAGATAGGCCCTTGATGATTTGTAATCTTCTGATGGAGTTTTTGCTTTATTTTTTTTATTAGTTCCGATTTATCATTATTGATATCATAATATGGTGTTCTTGTTGTTGCTTCAAATAAATAAGTACAAGTAAGAGGGGGGACTAGAACCCACATAATTACACGGTGGGAGAATGACGAATTGACAACTTGCAATAGAGATATATTTGTAATTATTTAAATAGTATTTTATTTATGATATTGTATATCAGTCAGGTAATTATTTATTCTCATTGCATTCAATTTTCCCTATTTTTTGTGTACCAAACAAACTCTTAATTAAGATTTTACATCCGATTTCACTGAAAAAATAAATATATAAAATTTAAGGCATATCGAACAAATCTCCAATTCAAAGTAAATTTTTAAAAGCTCCACAAAATAACATGCTCCCAACCTCCTTATTGGATTAGTGATCAAGGATTTGTTTCATTAAGCTTTGCCAACTATAGCTTAATTAAAATTTTGAGGTAACCTTGAGTTGAATTCAATAATAAGGTGTTTATAGTATCATGCGTGTTTATCAATAGACGCTGATTGAACTAGACTTTATATTTATTTATGAGTGACCTTGATTGATATACGGTTACTGTAAGTCTATAATGATTTTAAAATAATTTTGTTATCTAATGTTTAAATCAAACTTCAAATTGGATTAATTAAAATTGAATTTAGCTACAAGCTAAGTGGTCTCTTAAAAGCTATTATTTGAAAACAAGTACTATATTTTTAACTAGTTTTACATGCTAAACACAACATGTATCATTTAATTGTAGTTTTTATACTAACCAAACTTTCTTATTTATTTGTAATATTTTACTCTTTAAAGCTTACTGTTTAGTCATTACAAGATTTTTTTAGAGCATATCTAATGTAATAGCTATAACAAAAGCTATAGTAAAATTTTACTTAAATTTAACTCGAATGCATTAGCTAATTAAAAGTAAAAGTAAAATAATTATATATATATATATATATATATATATATATATATATATATATATAATTTTTAGCTTAAGTTAGCTAAAGCTGTACCTCACCCCACCCCCCCCAATTTTTTAAAATTCCCGTCATACCCAAAACCACACACCCCCCCCCCCCCCCCCCCCCCCCCCCCCCCCCCCCCCCCCTATAGAAAACCTAAATGTTTCCATTAGGATTCAACATCCCATTTCGCCCACTATCTTTGCCGCCATAACCTCCACGTCTAGATTCCATCGTACCTCAATGAGGCCTAGAACTCCGGTCACACCCCAGACGGCACTTCGGCCATTTGGTGGATGCAATTTCTTCGGTTACTCCCCATCGAACTTGACGATGTAGCCCCCCCCCCCCCCCCCGCCCGGCCGGCCCCCCCCGTCCCCCCCCCCCCCCCCCCCCCCCCGCTCCAACAACAAGCCCAAGCCGTTGGTAATCGTGACTCGAGAGAGCACCAACACACTTCGAGCTCACATCCTCGAGGTGGCCAATAGTTGTGATGTCTTCGATGTTGTGGCAGCGTATGCACGATGGCGGATGCAGGGGATTTGCTTGCTTAACGAGTGTGGTGTATAGTCACCAATGCTCACCTCTAATAGTCATAAGGTACTCTAGTCCTATTTGACAAAGACAAATCTAAAAAGTTCGGTTATGGAGGACCAAAATACAAACTGTATAATTTAAAAACTATTATCAAAAACTGCAATTAGCACTAATGATGAAACTTTAAACTGGCAAACTATTTAAACTGATTCTCCAAAACTGTTAACTTATCAAACCGAAAAATCAAATAAAATCGGTTTGTTTGGTTTGAAATTAAATAATATATCGGTTTAGTTTAATTTAAAATTTCAAAATTGCGGTTTAAATTGAATCGAACCAAATAATATTGTTATTGATTTATTTTATACTTTTATTTATATTTTGAAATTTATTTATTTAAGATTGATTGGTAATACTTGATATGTTGTATTTGTGAATTTTATTATTCAATTTTAAGACATTTAAAATTATAGATTTGATATATGTTAGTATTGATGTGTTTGCACATTATTTATTATTTTTGTTTTATATCATTTTTAACTTTAATGAACTCAAAAATTAATGAACTAAACCGACTTAAACTGATAATTTTTTAAACCGCTGGTTCAAACCAAATTGATCTAAATCAAATTATTTCAATCTAGTCTAATTTATCCAAGCAACAAGTTTGATTTGACTTTGTTTTATCTAGCTGATCGAAAAACAAGTTTGTTTGAAAAATAGTTCAAACTAGCTGATTGATTAAACTTAAAATTGATTTTATCAATTTTGTTTGAAAAATAGTTCAAACTGAATTAAATTGAATTAATTTTACTTCTAATTAGTACCATCTAAGTTACAAGTAAAGATATAAAAGTATGAAAATCATATTTATTTATTACTATTATAATTAATAACTTATTCATCCCAAAAATTATGAAATAAAAAATTATATTACTAATTAATTTTAATTATATTTATAATATATATAATTAAAATTAAAATTTATATTTTTACGTGAGAGCTGTGGCTTCACTGTGCTCATGGCTTGCTCTGTCGCGTCCCCTCTATCCCGACACCGCGTGGAAGGTTTGGGCGAAAAAGAAAATAAGACAGGCACAAGAGAAAGAAATGTTAAATGAGAAAAATAAATTAAAGTAAAGATTGAAGTATAATTAATTAAATGTCTAGTTATAATTGCCGTCAAAAGCCTAATTGTGGGATTCATATTCCGGATGGCCATCATGTGATGAAATTTCGTTTTTTGTGTTTGTAATTTACCCATAATTACTAGCCCCATAGGCGACCTTTATATAAAATAACATAGGATGGTCATGCTCAGTTTGAAAATCCAATGTATATATATTTGTCTGTTTCACGTACAAATCTACCTCAATCGACAGTATTTTCCACCAAAATTTTAATAAACAAAAAACTCCATTTCGGTGTTATAAGTAATGTTTGAAACTGTTGCTTACGTCATATTTTCTTGAAAAATAATGTAATTTTAATATGATGATACTTTATAGCTAAGAAGGAAATCTTATTTTTGAATTAATTTCACATAGATTAGTTAACACGTGGCTATCACGTGGTGGATCTAACATTTTTAGAAAGTGGATGGAAAAAAAAAAGATATATTATAAATAATATATTAAAATTTTCTTATGTATAAAAATGGCATTGTAAAATATGATGAAATCTTTTAGGGAAAATTTTAAATTTTCTTTTGAAAAAGTAAGAAAAAATGTACCAAATGCATCTTTTGCAAATATGATATATAGGGACAGAGAGGAGGAAAGACAGATTATGGGATGTCACTTTAAAATAATGTTTTGATATGCATGTGGAATGACATTATTTTTATGTTTAAAATTTTAATTTCAAAATGTCCCCGTTAAATAGAAAAATTAAAAGACATCAAAATGAGGACAATTTAATTTCAAAATATTTTTTAAAAACATGTCTCCTCATATTTCTTTTCCTCAAATATACTTATGTTATTACTAAGATTCTACAAAATACTAATTAATTTTTAAGCATGGAATAACTAGTTAAATTGTTGTATAAGTTATATATAACTATGAGTTTAATTATTTATTTATTGACAAATAGTTTCACTAATAATTGAACTATTCACACTCTAACTTATAATATAAAAATGAATTACTTTAAATGATTTTATAAATAAAAATTAAGCAATCATCAAATAAAATAAAATAAAATATGGTTAAAGTTAGTATCATTAGACTGTAAATGAATCAAATGTCTATAAATAAGTTCGCGTTTAACTCGATAAAAGATCATTCATGTTCGTTCATTAAGAAATAGTGCTGTTTATGAACTGTTTGTGAATATCATTATTATAACTGTGAACATGTTCGCGAATATTGACGAACAAGTGTTCATGATCAGTTCGTGAATATTGTTCATGTTTGTAAAAATTGTTCTTGAATAAAAATTTAATAAATTAAATAAATTAAATAAAAGTTATTTTATTAAATATAAATATTTTTTTATTAAATATAATTTAATAAGTATATGTTTTTATATTATTATTAAATAAAACATATATGTTTTTAATTTATTTGTTTATTATTACTATTATTATAATATTTTCATAAACTACGTATAGTAATTGTTTGAACATATTAAACAAAAAAAACATATCATAACAATTAATTAATTATACTTTTTAGATAAGTTTATGGTGTGAAATTTTTTTTTTATAGATTTTTACGATTTTATAATTGTGTTCATAAACATTCGTAAACAAGATTGTGAACATATATTTGTGATCGTTTGTGAACATCAGAGTAACGTTCGTGAACAGTTCATGAACATCATAATTTAAAACTCGTGTTCAGTTCGGTCTGTTAATGAATAGTAATAAATACGTTCGAACACTTTATAATTCGGCTAGGCTCAATTCGTTTGCAACTCTAAGTATCAAAATTGATTCATTGACAACTGATGATGAAGTGTGTAATTAGCTGTAAGATCATCTATGATCTTTAAGATTCAGAGAGTTAACAATAATGTAGTGAAAGCATAAGGGGGTTGGGCGTTTTAGTGGTAATTAGAAAAAAGAAAAGAAAACCTAGAAAAATAACGTCCTCAAATTACAAACTATTAATTAGTTTCAATTTAATTATTGAAAGCGTAATTAATTTTTTTAAATGATGCTTTTTAATAATAAATTAAGTCATTTAAAACTTTCTATTGACTCATATAATATAACTATGTTTAATTTTATTAAATTTAATAGGTATAATTGAACATAAAATTATTAACTTTAAATTTGAAAATTATCTACAGCATAAAACTATGTAAAAATATTAGAAATGTCATGTAACTAAAGTTAATGATACGTATGAGAGCCACAGGATTACACCTAATAATCCCCACCCTGTTTTAAGAAATAATATATAAATTGTTGAAGAAGCAGCAGAAGAAGAAAGGGCATGGTTTTATTATATTTATATTTCAGTGGGACATCAACACGTTCCTTGAGTTATCTTAGTGAGAAATGTATCATGTCATATGCCATTCATTTGTCACAGCGCTATACACTTGTATGGGCAAATGCATGCATTTGATGCATAAACCCATAGTTAGTATATTAATTATTATTAATATACTATTATATTGTTATGCATTTGATGCATAACCATGTATATATGTAATAGAATGCTGTTGATTTTTTTCCCAATACACTCTCAATGCCACATGGGAAACATATAGGAAACAAGATGAGGGGACCAAAACTTTGAAAACACCCCTCTTTTGTACGTAATATAATATATTTGACTGCATGCGTGACGTAAATGAAGCAAGTAGCCATAGTGCAGCCACTTGGCTGCGTTATAAGGAAATAAAATACGTACGTGGCAGTGATTGAAAGGGGCAGTAGTGGTTGCAGGGACCTGGTCGAGAGCACCCACCGATGAGCCGACGACGGGGACGGCTCCCAGGTGTCGCCATGGATGCACTGCGACGTGGTCACCTATGCATGCAAGGCTCCGAGCCGCAACACCTATACTCATCTCTTGTACCCTCATTCATCCTCTTTTATCACCTCCTATAGTTCCATTTTCCGAACTCTAATGATTCATCGTATTTGTACGCGTAAGAAGACCCACTTCCTCGAAGTAGGCAGCCGACATTTATGATTTTATTTTTAATAAATATTTTATACACTCGTTAGACTCACAAGTTTGCAACGCATTTAATGAATTGATGACCGATTGAACAATTATGACCGATTGAACAATGATTTTTTCTTACTTTTCAATGAATTGATATGCTGACACACGGTAATCTAAAGATTTTGTATGCAATATTTTTCCTTTGCATAAGATATTATATATATAATTTTTATAGAATTTGATGTATCTGTTAATAATTAAACAAGTTTTAAAATTTGAAGTTTTTAAATATTAATTTAAATTATTTTATAAATATATTTATAAATATTTTTGTTATTACTTTTTTTTATTTTTAATTAGTTTTATTTTTATTGTATATTAAACTAATTTTGTTTGATTCGGATATTTTAGAAAATCAAAAGGTATTATACAAAAATCTCTACAAAATTGTTAAATAAAATAAAACTATAATTATAGTGGTTAATTAATTTAATAAGCATGATTTTTTAAGCTAATTATCATTTTTTTAGTTATAGATAAGATAGTCTTTAATTTATAATTTTTATTACAAATATCATTTTATTTAACTATATATATAATATCTCATAATCTCTTCTATCTAATTTTATTTAAAAAATGGTATTTATTTAATTTTAAAAGCGATTAAAAAAAAGATTATTTTTGGATTTCAAAAATTGTATGCTAAAAGACTTCTGTTTTTATAATGTAAGATGAGTGTGTGTGTGTGTATATATATATATATTAAATACTTGAAAGTAATCGCTGAACTCCCACAATTATGGAAGAGAGCACTATTAGGAGTGTTGACGTGTTGTTGATCTATCCAACGATGTAAAAAGAGGAGAAGACAATAAATTTTAAAACAAAAAAAATAAGGCCTAAAATGTCAATATATATTTTAAAGTCACATGGGCGTGATAAGTTCAAATAATATTTTAGGTTCCTTGGTCCTAATAAATAATATTATATAAAATTACTAGTGACCATGAAATGTTTTTATCTTATTTTATTTATTTATTTATTTTCCATCCATGATTTTTTTCATTTTTCATTTATTTTCGACTTTAAATGTCAAATTGAGGAATAAATTAGTTTGACTTTTTTTTTTGTGAGATTCCATATTTATTATCTTCTACATTACTTAAATTCATTCCTCTTTTATCTTTAAAAATTAAAACTCACAAATTATTTATACCAGCACATACTTCTTGAGGGATTTGTGTGTGAGTTCTCATCATGAAATATGAAGCTAGTTAGTTTCTTATCAATTGCTTTGTTAGTGTACTACAAAGATATCTACTAAGTTTGGGCAATATACATAGAGGTATATGTGAAAACCTTGGATATTTGAAAAATAATAGAAAAACAATTTTGAAATTCTTGCTCTTCTAAACAACTAATCCCACTATAGTATATAAATGAAAATGCTTAATGAGAAAAAGACAAAGAAGAAAGGAAAGGCATGCTTATTAATCTGATTCATCATTTTTACTTGAATAATGTCTCCATTATTTTAAGATATAATATGAAGGAGACGAAAGGATTCTAGGGATATAAGTACTAAATCTAATATGCAACTTTGAGTTATAAAAGTTAAACAAACTGAATCCATCAAAGAACACTCTAATAGGTTGCTTAACATTATAATTGAGTTAGACTACTCAACTCTTATATTCCATATTCTTGGATTTTTGAAAACAAATCCCTTGTAATGTTGTCTAAAAATTTTAAGATCATAATTACATATTTATAAACAATGAAAGATATGTCAAAAATCACTATAGCTAAGCTCTTAAATGTTTTACAAGCAAAAGGGCAAAGAAAGAATATGATGAAAGAAGGTGAAATTGAGTCTTGCTTGGAAACAGTTATGAGAATGACAATAAAAAGAAGCATTAAGAGGGAAATTCAATCAAACCTATTTTAACTAAGTAATAGAAAAAGTAGAATAATTTTTTTTAAAGGTGAGTACCCCCTTTGCCATTACTGTGGGAAGAGAGGATACAATACATTTAAATTTTAGAGGAAAGTTAATGATAAGTGTCCCAAATGCAATCAGCTTAGACATGAAGCAATGATATGTAAGAATGAAAATTAGGTGCATAACAAATATATTCAAGTTCTAGATTAAGCCTAGGGGGGTCAATTTTTTGTAGCTCCTTTCTTCTCAAACCAAGAATCAAATGTGAGTTGTCTAATAGATAGTAATTATAGAAACAACATGACTCACGATCATTTTAAAGAATTAAAGCTTAAAACACTTACCAATTTTATACGATGAAATAGTATACATACTCAAATGAAGGGAAAGGAAACCGTTATTATCTAAACAAATTCAAGTACAAAGTCAATTACATCTGTACTTGATATTGACAAAAATAATGTTGGTTAGATTAGTAAAAAGGGATATGAGGTGTTTGTTTGTTTGTTTGTTTTTTTTTGGGGGGGGGGGGTGTGAGCTTTATCTCATATAAGATGCAAATGAAAAGGAAGCCACCAAAGTAAAAATTAGATGCAAAAGTTTTTCATTTAAACTAACCGAAGCAGTGCAAGATGATTATTCTATTGGAAAGATATTATTGAGACTTAGCACAAATAACTAGATTATTACATTATAGAAATAAAGGTTTATTTGAAAGCTTTTAGTATTAGGCGATTGTTTTTTTTTTGGTTGCTTAAAGTTTTGACAATGGAAATCGACCTTAAACAATACTTTTGGCCATTGTTCAAAGTGATCTTAGGTAATAACTAAAATCTCGAGTTATGATGATATAATATTGGAAATGTAGTGGTCACCCATGTCATTAGAATATTGAATTATCAATATATGGATAAAGACTAGACCCTCCACAATGTAGTTTATTTTTATCACTACTCCTCTATATCATGTTGGTGTACAAGTTTCTTAAGAGATCAATTGACAACAGACGATTTGATCTTTTCTGTCACACATGGATAATGCAACTAAGGAGCTTATTACCATTAAGCAAGCTATTCACGAAACATATATATGCGAACTTAAGAATCCTCTATTCTTAAAAGTGTTAATCCACCATTAAAGGCCATTCAACGAAGTACCTTAGGATAAAATTAAGATCCAAATCCATTTTAACTACAACTTGTGCAGAGCTCTAGCAATCCACAAGTGTTAGGGTTAATTTTGTGATTTGGGGCCAATTAACTCCAACCTCATCAACATTTTTTTCGATAAGATAAAGTTCAATTTAATGAAATACTTAGACGATGTGGGGGTTATCAGTATTAATTATGTTATCAGAGGTGTAACATGAGCTTCCGTTGAACTTAACCTTTATATTAATGATGTTATACAAACTAGCGACATCAAGTTTAATATTTTGTTAATTGTATAAAATTAATACTATTATATTTGCCTCTCCGTATTTCGTTGTCTATTTCAAATTACACATTTCTATATAAAATACAAACCATATTCATTTTATAGGGATGACATTACATGCATTATCAACTTAGACATCAATACTTGTTCCTCTTTGACATTGGTTATCCAATACATAACCTTCATTGAGAAATTTGGATTCAATTGTATTATCACATCATGAATGCATATTGGAAATATCTATTAAATCCTTAACGAATCCTAGTTAGTCACAAGACTCCATAACTACAACTAAGGAAGATCTATTACCAATCTTGATGAGCTAAGAGGGACCTAAAATGCTTGCTAAGAGCCCAATATCAAAACAAATCTCAGAGGGTTCCTTAATATGGTGAGGCACACTAAGACTATATCACAAAGCCAACCGATGATCCAAATCAATAGAGGTCTCACCAAACTTGCCAGTTACAAGCCTAAAAACCTCAAAATAAAGATAATGCAACTCGAACCCATGACTTCATCTAATACCAATGTAGTATTTAACCACTAAGCTATATGTTACTTGTTAAATATATTTGTGTAATTAGTATATGTAATAGTAATAATAATAATAATTAAAATAAAGGCCTAGTCCGCTAGGCCAGGCTAGAAAATTTTGACCAGTTTAAAAGTGAGCTTAAACGGGCTAAGCCCGAGTGGGCTGGGCTCGGCCTGCCCATTTAACACCCATACTTATAATTTATATTGAATAATTCATGGTATTTATTTCTCATTTATAGAATAATAGCCATTACCATAGTTATTAGAACCGGACCAGACCGGCTGGTCGGACTGATGAATCGGTGACCCGGGCACTTAACCGGTCCAGTTTTCCAATTGGACCGTTTCAAAAAAAAAAAAAAACAGAGAAACCCGGCTGATCCGGTTGGATTTTACAGAACCGGCCGGTTTTTTAAAAAACTGTAAAATATTATTTAATTTATTTTATAATATAATTTTAATTTAAAATTAATGACTAATATTGATATTTCACTTCAATATACTTTTAAATTTTATTCAAAATTTTTTTACTATAAATTTATGTCATTAAAATTTAAAATTTATTAAGAATATATATTAGAAATACATATTAAAAATATATAGTGTTATATTAGAAGTATAATTTTAATGTGTTAGTTTAAAATATTTATTTTTTATTAATATATATTTATATATAATTATTAATTATATGACTGGTTCGACCACTGATCCAATGGTTGAACCAGTGACCTGACCACCCAGTGCCTTAGCTAGGTCGATGTCCGGTCCGGTTCTAAATTACTATAATAAGTAATTTTACAATAACAATTTAAGGGAATGACATAATACATTTCCAACTTATTACTCCGTATAATCGTCAATTTATCACCCCTAATCGAACATAGTCTCATTTATTAAATTTGGCAATGACAATTCAATTCCTTTATAATCATTCAAGTTTACGCCTTTGATTATACTATATGAAAATCTTCCATATCCATTACAAATTATAGTCAATTGAAATTACAATAATAAATAGTTACAAAAATGAATCTTATTAACCCTTAACGTGTAATAACATGGACTTCCATTCACAACAGCTGCTACTAAATACAATGTGCCTCTCATTATTCTATAAATGGGCCCAAATAATGCATCCTCATAATTAGTCCAAACATATATACCAACTTTATATAATGCTTTGCATGTGAAGCATCATTGCCACCCAGTAATGACAACTTCATCATTTGTATGATTCAGGACCGATTATCCAAATCCTTTGGCACAGTCCATTTTTCAAGACTAGCCAACCCAACAAAGGAAAATATATCATATGCATTTGGGCTACTATCACCAACCTTATCATCCGCTACTATTATCAAAATGACATGATGTGTCTCTGCCTTACCATGCACGGTTAGACTGGGAATAACATTTCCCAATAAACAGATTCCCTTAACCATAATTTTATCACCCTCTCATTCATGCTTACTATAACCCAATTTAATTACATTTAACACATGAACATCGTTTTTTCCATGAAATATAATTTTCTCTAGAGCATTCATAAACACTTCCTCGCCATGTTGTTCCCCTCTTGATTGTTTTGGATACCAACATGGCACATACCAAAGATATTTTGTTTATGAGATTGTTGGTTGGTAGAACCTAGAAAATACTAAAGGAGAATGTAAGAATTAAAAGATCAAAAGGGAGGATACTCTCAAATAATGTAAAATTTAATAATAATTTAAGTATTAATTGAAATCCAAAACAATAAAAGAATATAACACTTGATAAGTAATTTCATAGAGCGATTTTGTTAAGTGAACTCAAAAAACTTTGAATGGCTATATTTGATTTCAAATAAATTAGAGTTGACAATAAATCAATTTTGAGCCAAACATGACTTTATAAACACTTCAAAATTGAAGATTTGTGCTAAGTAAACCAGAAAAGGAAATATAACAAAGTTTTAGTTGCTTGAAATAAAGAGGAACATTTAGAAAAATAAAAAAGGCTATTAGGGAAACATAACAACATATGCATCCACTAGAGATATTGGATGGCATAAGAATAATAAACCAGACTATTTATATGCTTAAAACAATTTCTAAATAGTTAACCAGAAATACTAATGAACGACCACAAAATGTATCAAAAATACTAAACTCAAAGACAACACTATTTTATTGAATGAAACAAGGTTGTCAAAAGTTAAAGCATAAAACAATACTTCATTTAATGAAATGATGATGTTTAAGGCACTAGAAGTTCTACCTAATACAAGCATAACGCATCACACTTCCTAGACTTACAAAGCCATATCATTTTGCATAAATGAAACTTAAAAAGTATGAATAACTCTTTGCTTGAAGGAACAACAACATTAAATAACATAAGAATCTCTACACTATGTTAGCATTATGAACCGGAAGTTCTACACCCCCTCAGAACGGGAACTTTTGTCAAATCATAAGTTCTAGATAACGCACTAGAAACTTTGGACAATTCAACTAATGATCGACCAGCTTACACACAATTCAACTTGTTTACAAAGTTCAAAGTGATTTGATCATGAATGGCATGCTTGAACATTAGGCGCCAGTTTGGCTTGTTAATTTGCATTCAGCGCCCAGCCAAAAAAGGAAGAAAAAAAAACATAAATTTTCCCCTCTTGTTTCCTGAGTGTAACTGACAATTGCTGTGAACATTCAATTCATCACACTTGGTTGTTTCGTTTCAAATTTCAATCAATCATTTCCTTTTCCGTTAGCTGCCACAGTCATGAAGAAATATATACTGTATACTGTTCTGTAAATTTAGAACCTATTGACTTGAACAACTCTCATTATTATAAAATGGTTCACTACCACAGCCTGCTTATTCATTGTGCTGTACATAATCTCTGAAAAATGAAGAGAGCATTCTACAATTGCAGATTTCTTGCGCGATCAGGCAAGCATACACTGTTTCCTGCTGTGTCCCCCCAGCTGCCCTTTGCCGCTTCATTGCTTCATTACAATATATTAGAGTACCCAAGTAAACGAGGAACATAAACATATCGTGCAACAGCAACCCTTTGTCTGACCTGGAAACCAGTAGCCAGGCGTTGATCGTCACACTACAGTGCCTTCATAAAGTATACAGAATAGAGGCAACAACAAAAAACCAAGACAACTTGTTGACATATTGAACACAGCATAATTACAGCTGGAGAAAATCCTCCGATTGTTAGCCCCCCTAAAACTTGAGCATCTTAACTAGACTCATAAATTTATGGGATTTTTTTCCATCAAAGCAGAAGCAATATATATGCTATCAAAAAAAAAAATGGAATGATCTAGCGGTTCCTTTCTGTTAATGATGATTCACTCTTCTGGCCTCCTGGCCCTGAATTTTACTGGGGAGCAGTGGAAAGCTCTGTACATCCATCCTCATATCTCTCTACCAATGACACACCCTCTTGCGAGACAATTATTTGCTTTGTAATGACACAGGAAACATCGTACTAATTATTTTCAACTAGTTTGTTCCAAAGTTTTTCAGCAATTCTTTCCTTCTAGTTATTGTTAAAAACTGAAATCTCGGCGGCTTCAGGTTTGGTCAGTGGATCATAATCATAAGCATCGCCAGCCTTCACAAAGCGCCCTTTCACACGCTTTCTAACATCTGCTCTGGCCTTGCGTGAGGCATACCTTACTTTCTTTTCAAATCTACATAACATAACAATAGTTCAAATAAGAGAGCCGCCCAATATAAATGCTAAAGTATAATAAATCAAATTAGGGATCACGAAAATGCAACCATGGCAACCAGAATTGGAATGAATTCCCCTTACAAACCTGACCTGTGACTATTTTTTATAATAAAGACAGGAATGGAGTTGTGTTTACTATACAACTGGAAGAGAGACCAAAAAAATTATAGTTGCAAACGGCTTGCCTCCACAGCAAGCAGTTAGCCTCTCTAACAAAAAAAAACAAAAACAAAAAAACGACTTTCTGTATAAAATAAAATAAAGTTAAAAATTAAAATAATAATAAAAAAAGACTAAACCAAGCAAGAAATCAATTGTAATTGGATCATAAATTCAATTGTTAAAAGACCGGACTGGGTGAGCCACAGAAATCCTGCTGGACAATTATCAGTGTGAAGGGAAGGTCCGTACACGACAATGTCACATAGTACACATTATCCAATAGTTAGAATTAATTTCATTGGAACAATGGCTGAAACTAAGTCTAAACAGGAAAAGACAACTTGAAAATAACATGTTCAAGCAAAGTTTAAAACACTTCTGAAATAGGATGCCACCTGTAAAGTAATTGAGGGATGGATGGCAACTTTCAAGTTCCAATGAATATGAAATCTTGTACAATGCCTGAATGATGTGTGCCTGTGTGTGTGCGTGCCAAAACGAATGACTTTTAAAATCAGTATGCAAGTAAAAAGTTTAGAAGGACCACTAGTTGGGCACATCCAGAAAGTAATTTAGCCACATTCATGAACATGGATTCTTATGGCATGCATGAAATCCATACACTAATGTGGACCTATAAACCTCAATAGACTTGAATGCAAGCAATGAGTGCAACATAATAGGGATGAGGTTATCAATTTATGAGATGCCAAAAGGTCAAACAATAAACCTCATTTGACTTGAATGCAAGCAGTATAAAATGTTTAAATATGAAAAATGTAGAAGAGGACTGCGCTTTTTTATAGAAATGAGTGGCAAATCCACATCAACAACATCAAATGCCATATTATTTTGGATCAATGTAGTTGGCCTCAAGCACATGAGGTTACCAGATAGCATGTTGGAATTATTATTGTTGTGTGATAGCTGACATGCATATATATGAGAATATTGATCTGGGAGAATTAATATGTACCTTCATCAAAACATCCCCAAATTGTTGGTAAAAAAATTCATTTTAACCGTGTTGCATGTGAATTTAATATGTTTAGTCAAACATGTAGGTAACAACTACTTAGTGACATGGTCTAATGCATAAAACCACTGGAAACTAACAAAGAAACCTATATAAATTCATTATGTGAAAGTTGCAGAACAAAAAACCAGGTGGAATTAATGCTTACTTGCGTGCTTTCTTCTTTTCCTGATATCGCATAACAGCACTATTCCGGCTTGCTGATGAAAAGGAACTCTCAGGGCATGGAGGACACCATGGAGGTTCTCCCATTAATAGCATTGAAGAAGCCCCACAATCTTGATAATCTCCAGCACTACTCTCACCGGTAAGGCCTGAAAATGAGAGGGCAGAATGGGTTGGCCTGGTCTTAAAACAATGCGAATGGATGGGATCCATTTTTGAATTAACCATGGAATCAGCTGATGCTACATTGCTACAAGCTGGCTGCATTGCATTCACCATTCCATCTGATGCTTCCTGTTATGGGCATCAAAAATCTAACAATTACTACACTTCACATCACTGACAAACTCATAAATGCTCAGTAACAGAAAGAGAATGTAGCAAGAAAATGTCTTATAACACAAAACTATTCAAGCAACTTGACAAGTAACTATATTGAGTTGAAGATGTTAAATATTAAGCTTCTTTTTGTGAGCAGGAGGCTAAATGTCAGGGATATTAAAAAAAATCTACATCACAATTGAGACCAGAAAGTTACAAGGATATACAAATATGGGTGCTACATTATGATCAATACCATAGAGATCTCCATGCTGATGAGTAAATATAGCATGCATCACAATATGACCATGCACCAGAAAATAATATTTAAACAAAACATAAAGCCCCAGTGGGGGACAAAAACATTTCCAAAGAAAAAGATCAGAAACACCATAGAGTGATATGCAATAAGAGCACCTGAGCTGCAACTGCACCCTGACAGGTGGAATTAGCAGTGGCACCAAACAAGCTATTGATACCACCATTCTCCAAAAGTAGTTCTGAATGACTGAGAGCTACACCAAAAATTTCTTCATAGTTTTCGATATCCAAGTCCACCTCATCTATATTAAAGTCTTCGAAAAGGACATCATCTTCACAAGGTCCAAGTCCTTTTGTTCCAGGCCAGGATAACTGCATATCAATAAATCCAAAACAAAATGTAATAGTTCTTAAGTAAAAAGCTGATATGACAAAAAGTAGTGATCAAATTGTCTCTTAAATTCTGGAAAATCACAATATTCAAATCGTTTGTGAACATGGAAGCTCAAAAATGAAATCTAGGGAGCAATCACAGCTGTGATTGAGGACAAAGATTAATTAATTAATAGCTGTTGAGTTTCAAAATCACCTTGTGTAAATCTGAATGTTGGAATCCTGCCATTTGATCTACACTGTCTGGCACGCAATTAGGTTGACTCATTGAACATGAGCCTGTCCAAACACTTGACTTAATTGCATTTTGCTCATCATTCAATTCAACTGCAGGAGCTCCATCTTCTTTGCAATTATTTTCTGGAGGGGGCAAACCATTCTCATCAGAATCCTTTCTGATGCCCATTATATCCAACCCATGCTCATAGTTAGAATCATCAACCGAAGGAATATCTGTAAAAAATGACCATATGGTAGAAAGCTCAGCTGCTGTAGGGCAACCAGAGTAGCTATTGATGGTTTGCCTCTTGTGTGTTGAGGTCGAAGTTGAACAAGCTTGCTCCATCCGATCACAGTTATGACAAAGAGAAATCCTCTCTTCAACACATCTAATAAATGCAGGCTGTTCGTTGCACCTTTCGCACAAAAGGGTCCTGCAATGGCGCTTCGCAAGGGTATTGGCACCGTGAACATGTTGATCGCAAGACAGACACAAGCAAGCAGCATCAGATCGACAGTGAACCATGGATCTTTGATTCCCACAGAAATCGCAAGTGTAACCCATGTTTTGAGTTTCAACTAATCCTTTGCTCAGATCAATTATTCAACATCAGGTTGCCAAAACTTTATGTCCATCCCATTAAAGAGTGAACTCTGTGTCTTGGGCCGAATTCATTGGGTGCAACAATTTTTACGTAGCCTGCACCAAAAAACAACCGATGGCTGCTCATCACTTCAGAACAACAACAATCAACCAGACCACTTCTCCAAATCTAATAACAAAAAAGGTATTGCCCAAGAAAATTATTAATATTTGTCATACAAGTAAAATTAAAGTCGCGATTTTAGATCAGATCAATTGGAACATCATAATGTTAAACATCATCAACGAAAAATCCCAATTTCAAAGGCCATATCCAATTAAACACCATAGAGTTAAAACCAAACTGGTAAAAGCCAAAGCCCAACAATATATATACACGTATGTATATATATATATATATACATATATGGGAAGAGACATCGATACCATTCACCGCATCGCACATACCATCAACACGTGAAAACAATCACACTCGATCCAATAATCCAATTTCGGACAAAAAAAAAACAACGTGAAAACATGGAATCAGATTCTCCAACAAAATTGGAACAGCGGAGCTCAAATTTAGTTAAGATTTCAGGGGCTCATAACATGATTCGAGGAAGAAGAAAACAAAACCCTCAAATGATTCGATTACGGGACCCAAAACATCAGCTCAGAACAAGCAAAATTAAGAGAAAAGAGAGTAAGAAACCTTGTGCGATGTTCGCTTGAAGATGTAAGAACCACGGAAACGAGGAGCGACGATCAGAGGGCGAGCTTCGTGCAGTCGACGCAGACGTAGAACCCTAGAAAGTAGAAATGGATCAGAGTTTCTGGAATCTCAGAGAGAGAGAGAGAGAGAGAGGGAGGGAGAGAAGGCAAGTGTGTGTGAGTGTGTGTGTGTGTGTGTGTGTGTGTGTGTGGGTGCGGGCGCTCTAATCTATCCATAGACTGTGTCCTGTCTCTATTGGCTACGAACATGACAAACATGAACCAACATGTGTGATTTTTTTTTCCCCATTTTTCCATTCATACATGAAAAAAAAAAAAAAAAAGAGAGGGTGTTGTAATAATAATAAAGTGCACAAAAGTGGTGGGGCCATGTACTTTTCAGAAATAACAAGCTTTAGGTCCTATCCTCTTTTAGGTGCCACTGCCACGTTACTAATTTTGGTACTTTTTCATTTATTGCATGTGACACTGAGGTTACCGCTAACATGCGTGGAGCTTGTTCTTATATTATTAAATTATTACTACTAAGTACCACTTACTCATTCTCCTCGGACGAGAGATTCCATACATTTCGCTGTTAACTGTAATACGAATAATTATAAAAATAATGTATAATTCTTCATGGTGATTTAATTAATAAATAAATAAATAAATAAAAATATACCACTTAAGACATTAATTTTAAATAAGAAAAATGGCTATGCCAATAAATATTAGAAATATTATTATTATTCACGTGAACATTTCACGGTAACGAAGAACAGTTTCACTTCACTTTGTTGCGAGGGGGGCAATGAGGAGGTCGTCCGGTCGCGGTTAAAAGATTTTAAGAATAGTGCTACTTTCAATATTGTCAGTAACCAATAAAATTTCTGTGTATTTATTCTGTAAATAAATATACAATGTAATACTAAATTCATTGACCAATCATAATAAATCGTGATCGATGAACGACTTATTTTCTCATTTTAGAGTGCACATTAAATTGGTGTCATAAATCTTACTCTTTTATTTATTTATAATTTTAAATGATGAAATTTTAATCATTATTATTGATTAATGTCTCTGCATGAATTTCAAACAATAATAATAATAATAATAATTATTATTATTATTTAAATACGGAATAAAACATTTTCATCGATTGAATCTGTGACGACAGAAATCCCATTTTGGAAATGGTAATATCACAAGATTAAAACGTGCGCGAATTGTACACCAATTGTGGAAATTTAAATTAAAGAAACATTTCGTTTATTATTATTATTATTATTATTATTATTATTTAAAACAAAGAGTCTGAATAGCTCGAGTAACACGAGTTAAACCCGTCTCAACTGTCGAGCAGCCGCCGTATTGTTTTTATGTGGTCGCACGGCTCATTCGCGTTCATATTCGTAGCGACACACCGAAGGGACCGGAAGCCTCCATAATGGACCAATGTAAGAGTCCAAAATTCATCAATAAGGCTATATTATTAGAAAGAAAAGAAAACATTCGGTTCCCAATAACGATAACATCCATTACATCATCTGGAATCAATTCAAGATCAGAGTTGCAGCCCCATTAATAGACCACTTTCTACACGAAAGTGAAATTGGGTGACCAAATAGCCCCATAATTTACAGTGAGGATCACAATTCTCAAATTGACATTGAAAGATCACATCAGGTCCCAAGTCCTAATAAATACATTGACATCTACACTCCAAAATTTATGGCGTACGAAAAACCAGTACATACATAATAAACGAATAAAAAAAAAACACTACCATCCTCGGGCACAAATTTGGAGTAAAAAAAAAAATCTATACAAACAATGTTCAGATTCTCATACAAACATATCTAGGATCCTGCCTGCCTAGTAGAGCTGCCACAGGCAGAGCGAAAACCCCGGGTGAGAGAGTGATCAAACTCTTGCTTATTGTTACGAACCTGAAGCCTTGATCACACCCGAGATACACCTGCAAAGCCGTACAATCCTCATAAAACCAGCTCTGAGACCCCCAAGGTTGGTCATGATTTCGGTATAAAGTGTTTGGGGCACTGAATCCCCGGACCCATGGATGGACACTTCCAACTGGGAAGGAAGGATCTCTGAAGGATAAATTCCACTGCCAAAATTCAGGTGGTCAGTCAGTGCACTTCCATTTTTGGGTAAAAAGGAGGCCGGTTAAATATCCTATGGTACACACTAAGGCTAAAACCTCTTGCTTCCCGATGGGAGTTTGAACTATGCCATAGATTTTCAGTTTCTCAATGCATTTTTGTAACGTGCATCATAATTCAAGACCAAATTCTCAACAAACATGCATTAAAACTGCGCTAAACCAATTAGACTTTCTACACAAATTCCATATTCCATACAACATTATTTATTGATAATAAAATAATAATTTCATTCAAAGCAGAGAATCGAATATTTAAATTCCAGCTATATGCTCTAAACCAATTTGTCGTGAAATATGGGCCCAGACAGCTAGATTGTCCCAGCAAAGTAAACACACCATCCAAAAGTCCAGGTATGTTGGTCCGCAAGGGTTTTGGTAAACAAGCCAGTTCATGAAGATAAGGTTTAACAACTTGGAATAAATCATGTTTTAACTACAAAGGGATCGTATTGAGTCTACAGCATCATTGACCTAGTTGAATGTTAACTATGACAAAATTAGAGTCAGATTGCAGAAATTTACCTTTTCAAGTTGGTCATGTCAAGCGTCAAACCTGCCTTCTTTCCATTGTTAAAATCAGCAAAGCAAAGCTCTAAATCAAGCTTCTCAACTGCAAATACAGAAGTAATATATGCAGCTCAATTATAATGGTAAATTCTGCACACCGAGAAGTGGGCATACAGAGTAAAATGTGAAAGCAAAAGGCACCATAATCGGATGCAAAAATAACTTTGGGAACAATATATCATGCTACTGCCAACAGTAAATACAAATAATAAGCTATGGACCCAAAAAAACTTAATAGAAGAGAAATGAAGATGAAGTCTATTCCCGCACATGCATGAATCAAACTTCTATGCTAATAGCACAACTTAATTCAAATGGAATCATAGTCAATTGAATCAAGTTGTATCTCAGCCGGATAAGTTTCCTGAATACTATACTTAAGCTCAAGATTACCCTTTTTTTTAAATGGTGATGATGCTCCATGGCCATAAGAAATATCAAGTAAATTTACATTACCAGATGGAGAATGAAAGCTTGCATGAATCAGATTGCTGATTTCAATTTGCGATAAGTGCACTTCGTCAACCACATCTAGAAGAGCAGACAAAAAGGAACTAGTAACCTACATGAATGGAACTCATCAAAATAACTACCTGCCTGGAATGTAATAAACTGACTATTTGAAAGAAAATTTTTAAAATTTCAAAAAAGGAAGGCAACAAAAATACTTAGAAACAATTTAAACAGAGAAATAATACAAAATAACAAAGATATGGGGGAGGGAGTGCTGTAGTCAATTTACCTGTGTTTCTTGTGTCAAACTACCCAGGCCAACATATTTATGAGAGGATTCGGCATTTATAACAAATGTAAATGCAGTCAAAGCGTCCATGTTTGGGTATTTCTGATGGCAAGAAAGTAGCATGTTATAGAATCAAACAAAATAAATAATATCAACAAAAGATTAAAAAAATTACCTTCAATATATTTGTATTATTTAACTTGTTTGTAACACATATGCTTGAAATTGGACTACCATTTACAATAAGCCTGAATATCATCACAAATAAATAAAATATATTGAAGATCAGTTTTGAATTAATTGAGACAGCAATGTGCTGACAAAAAAACTCAGCTAAGTAACAACTAATAACCTTTGACAGAGAAGGCCGTGATAGTTGAGAACAAGAGAACGATGAGCATTTCCAAATTCTAAATCATCAACATCCCATAACTGTTGAAATGTCAGAGAAATATCTCAGTGGCAGAAGATTTCTAATTGAATTAAATTGCAGCTCATTGCAAGTTAAACCAACCTGAAACTCCTGGCGGATAAGCCTGTAACGCAGTTTTCTCCTTAAATGATCATTAGCTGATTCAATAATGTGACCACGGTTCTCTTCTTCCTTGATATTACAATAAGTTTGAACCAATTTGGCTAGTTCCTTCACTTCTCTCTCTGAAGCTTCAAGCTCTTGTCGCATTGCAGTCACCTCATCACATTCTGGCGGTAATAATGGGACACTCTTTTCGCAAAAAGAGGAAAATAATATAAAGTTGCAAAAACAACTTTAAGAATAATGTTATTAAGGCTGTAAAGTACATTATAAGACCACATCCCACATACTATTTGAAGCTGTACAAATCCATCAAAATTCTGAAATTCATACCTCATATTTGCACTTGAAATTAAATGAACACGGTTGAGAGACACGATCATCCATTTGGGCTCTTTCTGACCTGGACAGATGCTGGGCAATATCCAACTTGAACGTTTGAGATTTCTCAATACCAGATCGCAACAAATGTTCCCTTTTCTGCTTGAAAAATAACATAAAGGAAATAAATTAACAAGCAAAAACGTAAATGCTATGAGTAAAACTTGCATACGAAAAAATCACCTGTAACCGCTCTCGTTTAATAGACAATAACTTAAGTTTTGCCTGCTTATGCATCAACACATGTAGCAATGATCTGACTTCAAAAGAATTCTGTAGAACACAATATGTTAAAAAAGTGCATCACAAGCTTTTGAAAAGTGATGCTCCAGCTATATTGCAATCATAAGCTTGTTCAACAGACCTGAGGTTCATATTCAGAACTAAGCAACTCATACACTTTAAGTTTCTGAAGATGATCCACAATATCTTCTAGCATACCAATCTAAAGTAAGATGAAAAACTAAATGGGGATAGTAAAAAATGATTGAATAGTAAAAAAAAAAAAGAATTGAATGCACTACAATATGAACCTAACATTCACTGGCAGAACCGTGCATTACCCCTTTTAAAGTAAGCTTATCAACTGACAAAGAAAGTAATTGGTTTGCATCTGTAGACATTTTTGCAAGCATCTGAAAAGTAAACTCTGGAGAGTTAAATTAAATGAAGCATGACAAACCAAGGCGATTGGTCAGCAAGACAAAAACAAAAGATAGCATAATAAAACAAGAAATGAGAGTGATACGTCAATCCAATTCTTCGATGTGTTGCTGCCTCCAAGCTTCTCCAAATCACAGTTTTTTTCAATTGAACACTCCAATGGGAGCTTTAGTGTTTTGCAACCACTTTTATGAACTTTCAAACTGCTCTGAATCATATCAATGTCATCCCTGTGAAACATTTGTTCATCACTTCTTTTCAATTTTATTGAGCTACCAGAATCTTGCATTCGAACTCTTGCTCTTAAGCTATCAAGACCCTGTATGTCATCATGTCCATGTCTATTCCTAAGTTGACTGGAAGCAGAAGATAGTATCTCTTTTTCAAGAAAAGGCTTCATGCCTCCACTGCCTGATGCCTCGGATGATTTTTTTTCAAAGCCCTGTCATTCCAACTTGAGTGTCACATCTAAAATGTATCACAATTTTACTTTGTGCAGAGAAAAAAAATTGCAAAACAACAAGATAGTTCGTGGGCCATGATGAGAATTGTGCATGGGCCTAATACAAAGAGGGAGACTATCAAACTAATCCTCAGGTCCAAAGTTCTAAACCAAAAATCTAGATGGTTGAGAGTTGAGGATGAAATTCATATGCCAAGTGTTTAACAAATACCATGGAAAACCTCTAGTGAGCAGCGTACTTGCATGATAAAGCAATACGCAGGTCAAATCTCTGAGAAAGTGGCAACAAAAAAGAAACACCAACATACCTGAATACCACGTTCATTCATACTTTGGAGGAGACGGTCAGAAAAGGCAGACCCAAACGTAGAACTACTTATCCCTGGCTCAGGAAGTTCTTTTCTTAACTTTGCAGTTGCTGGGTCTGTTATAGTTAAGAGGTTTTTATCTGGGTTTTGTGACTGAAAAAATTGAGTATGCATATTCCTTGGGGGAGTCTGGAAGTTCCTAGAGACACCCGATTCAATTCTGATGTCATTAATACTGCAAAACAAATCTGGTGGCCTGATGTTTGAATTAAGAATTCCATTCCTTGGAGTTGAAATATTGGGAGAAGCATCCAGATTTTTAGATTTGAAAATGCTTTTTTCAATGGATGATGCTGTTTCCCCTCGTCTTTTGCTTTCCCTATGAATCAAGGAAGTCAGATGTCTCGGGGTAGAAGTCACTGTATCTCGGCCTCTGGATGAAACAGCAGCATCTGAAAATATTGTCTGCCTTGGTACCTGCATCAGGAGTAAAATTCCCTACACATTACTCGACAAACAGGTGTATAATATGCGGCAGGGTAAAATTTTTCAACATCCAATGGAAATAGATACAAACTGTTATGACAAGGATAAGAACGCAGAAAACAAGGGTTAACAATCTGAAGGGCGCTGTTTACATTATATCAATGTAGTACAAAAAACAACTCCAAAAGGATCTCTTCACGAGCAAGCGCATAATTTAAACAGCCAAAGCATTGGGAGAATAATCTAGCAAATGCCCATAATGAAATTTCTTACTTTAGATGGCATATTGGGAGTTTGAACAGCAGAAGCATCATCAGTTGGAGCATCATTTATGTAAGATGGCAAATCACAAGTGGTAGTATTGACGGGATTGGCCACATGTTCACCACCAGGTTTGCAAAATCCATTACAACTCGTATATGACGCCTCAACAGATGCACTCCAATTAACAATGTTCTTGGGCCCATCATCTCTTGAATCTGTGAAGTTGGTTTCATGCTCGTCGAGCATACCCCTTTTTGAATCACTTGATGCATTTGAAAATTTTATTTCATCAAAAGTGCAAAATGTACCCAAATCCTCACTGCTTCCTTCAGCTAAGACTGCATGCAATTCAGGAGAGAGACTCCCAAAATCAAATCTATGAGCATTTTCACCGACAAGACTCATGTCATTTGAATCACCACTACCTATAACTTTATCATCAGACACAGACAATAGGGAAATTTTTTTGTTAGCTCCAGTAAGTGCCATTGAACTTCCATCGGCATGGGTTGTGTTCTGGGTGGGTGTTTTCTCTTCAGAGGCAAGGTGAACCCCTGTTGACATCCCGGAATCTCCAGCATCGTCGGTTCTTTGCAGACTGCATAAATGCATTGTAAATGCTGTTGAATCCAATGTAATATCATGATTTTCATCTGAGGTAGCAGAAGCGGATAGTTGTCCATGCCTTATGAAACTCGCCGATACTGGGCCAAAAAAATCATCTTGTGCAAGACCTGATGAAACCCACAAAATTTATTATCTCATGAGACAGGCGTATTTTACATATAGTGAGAGAAAATAAGTCACTTCAATTACAAGATCCATCAGGGATACAAGAGAGGAAATATGTCCACAAAGTATTGGCAATCGTTATGAAACTTAGAGCAAGTAGTTTCTTAGGTAACCAGTGCTAAAAGAGCAAGTAGTTCCTTTTATATCGCATATATAAAAGAATCCTTTGGATAAGTTTCTCTCTTCCTATGATATTTTACATGAATAGATTTATCTCTAATCCCTTTCCCTAGTTTACAGTGACGCATTATATGTCCGATGTTTGTTTTGCAACAAGCCATACAGCAAAGTAGGCGTCTCAGTAGTTCCTATCATAGTTACATGATTAACATTCTCTAACACACTGCAGTAAATCATGGCTATATGCTTGACATGCCAACTATCTTTCCAATTCCATCGCTGAAAAAATACATTTGACGAAGATATTGTTCATTTTATTTTTTTTGGAAGAGTTTTTAATAATAATAATAATAATAATAATAATAATAATAATAAAAAGATCCAAAAAACATTTTAATACATTCGTGTTAAAAAAAAATGGGGAACCCGCTTTACACTAGCCAAACATATGTGGCTGATGTTGTTGTTGTTTATTAACTTTCGAAATAAAAAACAAAAACAAAACAGATCCGAGACGTTGTCGGAGGTTTAGATAGAGACTTGCCATCGTCGGAAGAGGCAGAGCCGAAGTTGCTCCTAGGAGAAGGGGAATGTACGGGGCGGAAGAACGGTTTTCCATCATCCTCGCCGTCGTCGTCATCTTCATTCTGCGAGTACTCGTCCCTGGAGTCGTCGCTATCGGCGACGTCCCCGCGAAACCCTAGCGATCCGTTCTTTAAAGGCCGAAGCGATGAAGGAGGGTCTGCGGCGGCGGCGGCGGCGTCGGGAGGGGTTTCGTAGTCCTCATCCCGGTCGAAGACGTGAACGGATGTGATCTCAGCGAAGCTGACGCGCCTCGAGCGCTTCCTCTGAAGAGCGAGGGTCTCTTCTTCGCCGGTCTCGGTGTTGCAAAGCTCTTCCTGGTTCCTCGATTCCATTTGCAGTTTTTGCTCACCGTGAGTCTCAGGGATTCTGGTTTGACAGACTAAGACTCAGCGGTGGTGAAGAAGAAGAAGAAGAAAGACGATGGGTATGCATTTTTTTTCGAGTGACCTTTACCAGTGTGTGTCGTACAGGTCCGGAAATATTTGATGCAGGCAGGCCGCAGGCGCAAATTATAAATGTTTTTGTGCGGGAAAATGTATTCTAATTAATATAGTTAGTTATATTTTCATATTTTTAAATTTTAGCTGTAACGCAAATTATAAATTTTATAGTTGCAATTTCACGCAAAATTATAAATATTTTAAAATTTGAATTAATGAAAACAGTTGGTACCGCCGTCCAAACAGGGCGAGGAGAAGGGGAGAAGAGAGGGTGTTTTTTTTTTTTTCAATTTTTTTTTTCAAAAAAAAAAAGAAAAGAAAAGAAAAGAAGAAGAAGAAGAAGAAGCCATATTCTAATCCTCTTAAGCCAAAAATGTTTATCCACACACAAACAATAAGCAAAACGGGCAACTAACTAGCGCAGGGCGCCAAGGCATAATAAATAAGCCTTTGTTTCAACGCGAAAGCATTTCTAATTCCACAATCTGTGCACCAAGAGACATACATTTACAGCTCCCAACTTCTTCATGTACTGCAAATGATTGGGGCTTTTAAGGCTCTAAAGCTCAACTTTATTGAGAAATCAACCGTATAATGCCCTCCATGGCGCTTCCACATCCTTTGATTTCTTCATAGGATTCCAGGAGATTCTATCCCTAATAAAGCACAAACCACAGGCACTTGCAAGGAGCTCACCAATCTCATAAACCAACTGCAACCAGCCAGAGAGGAAATCAAATGCAAATTTTGAACCCAAAAAAAAAAAAAACATTTATAGAAAAATGGATATATATATATATTACAATGGCAAAAAAAATTTGTGGTGTATCCCAAGTGGCTCTTCAATACTTAGTCAAAGGCCCTATTCAACATTCTAGGCTTCAACTGTTGGGAAACAAGCTCGCATTCCAACTGGTTTGGTGAACCGTTTTTGGACATGAATCAGAACTCAGGTTTTACAATCTGGTATGATTCAGGGATTTTCGACCTACAATTCAAGTTACAGCTACAAGAGGGCTTTAAGGTCTTTTAAGACCATTAAAAGTTCCAGCCTCTGAAATAAATGATATGAACATTTTGAAAATAAGTAAAAGAGCCTCTTCCCATTTGCAATTACTCGTGTGTTAGCTTATTCTTTTGATCCTCTTTCTTCTCTGCCACACCACCCACCCCCCCTCGCTTCTAGTTCTCGTGTGTAAGTAATCTGTGTAAAATATCATTTCCCCCGTTGAATTGCTGTGAAAATTAATTTTTAAAAAAAATTATAATGAGGATTTCCTGGATGAATTACTTGTGTAACCTAGTTATATGTAACATTGTCCTTATATGTAATACTGCACACTCTAAACATAATTTAAATTTTTTTAAAAAAAATCCTTAACAAAATTACAATTAAAAATTTGAAAACAATGACAATAAGAATATAGGTAAACGCTAGGCTTATAATTGTCCACTGTTTATCAGGTAAATCAAAACATAAAACAAAACAGAGCAATGAAATTATGAAACCAACAGCTGAGAACAAAAAATGCATACCACAAATGGGGTTTGTGAATGTCAATCTAATCAATAACCTATATGCACACACTGCTATCCATGATTGACAGCTAACTATGCGCCGTAAACCAAAAAACTGAAACAGTTATCATTTCAGTTCACAGGTTTAAAATGTTCCTTCTAAATACGTACACTTTATGGTATTGAATCATGGATATTTAAATCAGAATAAATACCTCAAGCTCTTCTCCAGAAGTTTTACTAGATAGATGTTGACTCCTTTTCCCAATGAGAACAAAAGCTGGCAACTTTAACACATGTAATAGTTGGAGAAAACAGGCTAAAGGTTCGTGACTAATCTGCATTGATGATGGTGGCTTCTGAACTTTAGTAAATAAGGCTTCGTTGACAATGCTTTGGGGACCTATCTGCATGCCGTAGAGTGAAACTTTACTTCCATTTGCAGTTGAGTTTCCAGCATCCAACTTAAGCTTTGATGGGGGGACAACAGATGGGAGTAGGATTGTGGGAATGCACTGAGCTTCTTCACCAGTTATTGATGACAGGACTTCATTGAGAGCACATACCAAAAATGGTGGCTCATAATTTTGCATAAGCAGAATTGACACCTAAAAAACTATAATTTATGAACAACCCAACAAAGGCATAAATTGAAGCGTCCATAGTCCATACAGAATTTTAACCAGGAGTAAGGTCCATGCCAGCAAAATCAACATGGCACAATTCCAATAACAGAACATGATGATGCACTTCTTCAAGTTCAAAGAAGGAAAAAGAAATCTGAATGTCATCGAATGAGATAGCAGCAATGTGACAAACAAAATATATGCGAAGGATTTAGGGTGTACGAGCCCTACAAAGTCTACATACTTATCAATTACAAACTAGCATGCTCTCTCATTCACATAAGATTCCAGGCACGTGCATAAGTGATAGAGGGTGTTTTGAGTCGTTCTCACCTGTTTAACACCAAATGTTCACGGGGAAGGATGAATTTAAAAAAAAAAAAACTTTTTTTGAATCATCTACAAGCACGTTTAGTGTATAAACAAAAATGAACTCCCCAAACACAAACATTAATATGATACAAATTAAATCCCCATTATTTATACAGAATGACGAGTACAGGCTGCGAAATTCATCAAATGATAGCTAGAAACAAGGATTTCAGTGCACTATAAACCCTAAATACGATCAATTCATCAGCAGCATGGTCACCGATGCAAGTAGCAAGGAGAATAAGAGACTGCAAACCTGGTAAATGCCCTTGTGATCAATGAAGTGAGTGACGGTTCCAGATGCTTTGAGGTCTCTAATCCCGTACCGCTCCAGCGAAAGCTCAAACGAATCCACCCTACAAGATATACAAAAAAAAACCTCAAAACCATCCACGCGACCCAAACAGAAAAGCAGAACAACAGAAACAGATAGATAGAAACGAACGTACGATGTCGGAAGAGGAGACCTAGGGTTTGGTTTCACAGCATCGGAGACGGCGGCGCCGAAGCCGTCGGGGTCATTGAAAAGGAATATGATCTTTGAAGCGACCTTCATCGTCTCTCCGTTCCGTCGTCCAATTCACAGCTCCTCTGATGTTTACTAACAGTAATTTAAAATTTAGATTTTGAATGACATATAATTTCCAAAAATAATATTGTACCAGTTCCCTATTAACATCCTTCCAGGGTGATACGACCAATGGCTATTCATTTTTAAAATAATATTAATATTTAAAAAAAAACCAATTTTAACCAATTAAAGAAGTTAATAATAATAATAATAATAATAATAATAATATTATTATTATTATTATTAATTTTATTTATAAATAATACAATTGCAATCACTCTAAATCGTACTAATTAAAACTATAGATTATTAATGGGCCGACAGGTTTTAAATATTTGCCATCACTTTACGACTTCACTATGAAACTCTCCATTTGTGTTTGTTTCATAAATCACACTAAATGACTAAAAGCATTGTATTTTGGTTAGGGTTCAGGTACAACAATTTTACTCTTGGGGTAACATGATACTTTCCTTCAATTGACTTTGTCGTATACCTTGCCTTCGATCATTAGGTTTCGTTTTGTTTGAGAATTGTCTATTTCATTTAAATAATTAAATGACTAAGAATAAATTAGTTATTTTCATATATTTATTTGATTGTAACACCTAAATAGACCATCTAATATTATTCATTTGTTTGGTATAATGTAGTGGATGATAATAATGTTATATTAATTCCTGAAATACATCCTATAATATGCACAATTTATATTATTATAAACTTCTTTTCTGTAAAATATAAAGAACTTCATATATAAAAGTTATTTATTTATTTATTTATACTACAACATATTAGGGTCTTATGGAACCAAAGGGCAAGTTCTCGCAGATCAAATGCAAAAATCCCAAAGAATGACTGAATTAGGTACCATAGTTCAAATGAGGAGGCCAATAGTTGATGGAGATTGATCATGGCCTAATATGAGCAAGACAGAAGGCACTTAGGGTAGATAGCTTTCGAATGAGAGTTTTCAACTTAATGAGAACTCTCGCCGGTAGTTAGCCATTGACAACTTATAAATTTTAAACAAAATGTGAAGGTAGTTGTTTATGAAGGAGCTTTGTCAAATAAGAGCATCCATAATAGGTTTGACATAATTAAACTTTCTCTATAATTTATGAAAAAATATATAAAATTATCAAAGAAAAAATCATCTATATTAAGTTTCCTAAAATGAGATATAAAGATAGAGAATAAACAGTAAATACCAATAGTTCGAATTCATTATTCATCTCAAAATGCTTTTCCTATAACTTTTGAATATATATTATTATACTTATAAATTTTTGATTGGTTATAATAAATGTAAGGGAGAGAGAAAAAATAATAAAAAATAAATTAAGGAATAAATGTAGATAGAAATAGAAAATAAGATATTTAATGTTTTTAAAAAATATATAAATTTTAAAAAACATATATACTATACATTTTCAAAATAAAAAAGATAATGCCAAACTAAATATGAATAAAAGTATCTCCAAGAGAGTTATTTATTTTCACAAATGTAAAGTTAAATGTCAAAAATATACTCCAACACACTTTTTATTATTCTATCGACATAATTAATAACCCAAGAAAGCAGAGAAAAAAATGATATATTAAATAAAAAAAGTATAATCTAAAGATAAAAATAAAATAAAAAATTGCTGAAATAACTCTAAAAAAATATAACATATAAAAATAAAATAAAAATAATATTAAAAATGTTATAATATTAAATATTTAGATACACGTATGATGACGAATATAAAATCGAGGCAAGCCACGTGGAATACAGATGCTTGCAGCTAGGGATGGCAATGGGGTGGGGCGGGGCGGGTATTGGGTCACCTTGTCCCCATCCCCGCTAAGTAAAAAACTTATCCATACCCTCCCCTGTGCCCCGGCGGGTATTAAATTTTTCGCCCCATCCCCGCCCCGCCGGGGCACGGTGCGGGGATTCCCCGTCCCGCTCCAGTTAAAGCCCAGTCCAGTCCAGTCCAGCTCGGCCCGCCACCCGAGCCCAGCTCGCTGATCCAAGGCACCCCGCCCGCTTGCCCAAGCGCCGGCCGCCCCGCGAAATATCCTGGCAAAATATTTTGTCAGGATGAGAAATCGAACCCAGCTGCGGGACGTGTATGCGGGCTGGCCGGTAGCTAACGGGACGAAAGTTAATCGGGTAAACGAGATGAGGATGCGGGACAGGAATTTTTGGCGGGTAGGGGCGGGTATGCGGGGCGGGGCATGCTTACCCCGTCCCCGCCCCGTTACCCGGCGGGGCAAAAAATTGTTGCCTCGTACTCGCTCCGTTACCCGTTAAATTCAAAAAATACCCGCCCCATCGGGGCGGGTACGGGTTAAATTGACATCCCTACTTGCAGTGCATCAAAACAGCAATAAAACAGCATCATTTTTGGTGCGCTTAAAAAAAGGAACCAAAATGACGCCATTTTGGACGGTTTTAGTGCGCATCCTGAGTGGGGCAGTGGGGATAAAAACCTGTAAATTATTAAGTTGAGTTTAAATAAAATTTAATGTATTTTTGTAAACTTATGAGTATACTTAACTAAATAATTAATATGTATTAAATTATATTTATATTTAATGCTAAATTATATTAAATAACATTGGTTAAGATAATTTATTTCAAATTTTTACCTACTAGATCAAACTGACAAACTGGGAAAATGCTACTTCAACTCGATATAATCTCACATTTTCTACATTGTACTTCTACAATTTTAAGAATAATATACTTAATTTGTGTAAAAATATATAGGTTTTGTTGCTTTACTATATTTTTTTTTCAAAACTCTATCATCCTCTCCCTCAATTTTTTCACATGTCCTTAAACTTATTTTTACAAGAGCAGTGTTAAGTACAATTGGTATTATGACATCTTTGCATTTCCGACTGATGTAAAATAAGTCATATCAACAGTTGTTTTTCACGATTCGGTGCGCTTCCGGATTATCGATCAAGCTTCTGCTTGAGACGCACTTGAACTTGAAGCTCGAGCAAGGTACGTAGTTTGAGCTCCTGCTCGAACTCATATGCTTGAGCCTCTGCTTGAGTGCTTGAGCTTGAGGCTCAAGTAGGTTTCGAGCATCGAGCAAGCCTTGAGCAGGATCTCGATCATCTCTTCCACAGTCAAATTTATGGTATTTGAATTCCGTCAACTGTAATTTCCGACGAAAATTTCAAACGGTCATAACTTTAGTTCGATTTAGGTCATTTTTTTATTTATAGGTATCGATAAGATCTATGCCCAAACCCCACAAAAGATTTGCTCGTAAACATAATTAAAAATCACAGTCATTTTCTTAGATTTCTAAAAAACACATTATTCCGTCTTTCTCTTTCTTTTTCTTTTTTAAATAATTTGACCGATATGTCAATTATCCGGGTATCGCTCGTAAACATATCTATCACAGTGAATATCCGTCACTTGTAATATCCGAGTTTTAAGTAAAGCTATGCACGCCTGCACAAACTAAAAATCAAATCCCTGATATTCAATCACAACAACAACAATAAAAGAAAAAAAAAAAGGGAGAGATCAAAACAGAAGAATAATCAGCGCATATGGTCGCTCATAATATGTGCATTTTTCCATTGCTTCTGTTTACTGTACAAGACGCAGATTAATGCGCCAAGCCATTTCCTTGGGCCGGGCGTCTGGTCTCGAACAAAGTGGGAACTCGCACACCCAATAAATGCTGATCAGTGAACTGCATGGAGATTGCAGATCAAAGCCAAGTTACATCCACATTACAGGGCTTCCAGTCTCTTGGATCAACTTGAGTCCTCTCCTCATCGAATTAATACAACATTAATATCCATGGTAGGATGCCAAAGGAGAGAGAGTGAGAGAGATCTAGCGAGACCTTCTTTCGCTCATTCAATCTTCCACGCATACAGAAACAGGCACGGCTTCGGCGTAGGCGATAAGTAACCCTCCGTGACAGAATGGTAACAGCTGTCAGCGTCGCTCCAGCTACTGCCTCTGCTGCTGCTGTTGTCTTTTTCACTTTCCGATGCGGTCGTCGACGTCGGTTCCAGCTCGCCCGGCTTGAAAATAAACAGCCCCTGCCCAGCCCCATTCCCGGGATTACTACTAAACAACCAATCATGCACGTCCCAAAACACCTGCACCTCTTGTCTATTCACCAACACCGTCTGGTTCCCCCTAAACTTCCACTGCAAGTTCCTAACGTGGACCACTATGTTCCCGTCCACGCTGATCCTCATTTCCGGCTCCAACGCCCCCGCCGCCGACGTCGCGCTCTCCACCAATATTTCGTTCTCCCCTTTCATTCTCTCCTCCAGCCTCGCCCTCGTCACAAAGCTTCGCTTCGCAAAAACCACCTCCTTCTTGCAGTACAGCGTCGCGTCGCACAGCGCGGGCCGCGATTTTGTCTTCTTGAACGCCTTCTTCTTATAATCACCCAGCAGAAGCACCACTTCCTCGTCGCAGACCAGCGCGACGTAGAAGTCGGCGCAGGGCTCAGGGCTGGTGCCGGAGAACCTCGCAGACCGGAGGTCCCAGTACACGTGGATGGGGCGGCCGGAGTCCACCTGGAAGGACTTGGAGGCCTTCTTGCTCCAGAAGTGCCATGCCTTGAGGTCGATCTTGCAGGTGTAATGGTGATCCCCGCCGCCATCTGACACGCTGTCCACGGTGAGGGCGAGGGCGTGGTTCATGAGGTTTTTGCTCCACAGGACAGTCACGGTGCGCCAGAGCCCGGCAATGTTGGCCTGGTAGACGCACGAGACCGTGCTTTGTTGCGCTGCTGTTTTGGCTGCCACCGCCGGGTCTTCTGCCAGTTTCGTGTCCAGCCTATAGGGCGGCCTCACTGATTGAGCCCTCAAATGATGCAATTGCAGAGCCATTCTTCTGGGTGTATATATAGCTCTCCTATTGGGTATAGGCTACCCAGACAACTTATAGCAATCGAAACTGCAGATTTTCGAGGGCTGATTGTGAAAATTTGTTTTTCTGTTGGTAAAATGGGAAATGGGTAAAATAATTTATAGCTGTTTTCAAATCTAGAGCTCATTAAATTGGGATTCAAACGTGGGAAAGGAAAAAGAGAGAGAGAGAGAGAGGAGGCTAAGACATATATCTACTAGGAGAAAATCATTGATCACAGCGGCATCGGTGACAATTCATATATAGAATAATTTGTGAGTATGAGGGGATCGGAATGGGAAATATAAGGAGGGTGGGTGTGGTGGATTCGGGTCATGAATTAACCGGTAGGCTGTATTAAACTACAATGTTGTTGGGGGCGCGCGGTTTTGTTTTTTTACCTGCATAGATTGTATATAAGTTAATAACTAATTACTAGTTAACGCAGGAATTGTGGTTAGCTATGCATGAAGGGGTTGGGGATGGGCATGCCGGATTTGCATGCACCAGCAGAGAATGAATATAATATACCAGAAATGAGTTCAGATGACGGAGAGGACCAGGGATGAGGAGAGAGGGACAGTTTGTGGGTGGAGGAAAAAGCTCCATCCAGGAAATGTTAGTTATTGCCCAAAAAAGGGTTTGGGGAGTTTATGAAAAGGTTGTCCATCTTTTACTATATACAGGAAATGTTAGTTATTGCAGTTTCACATGGGATGATGTACGTACGTACCAAACACGCAGCCAATCAAGATATGACAACTGCTACCTACAACTTGTCATAGCTAGTTTTCATGGAGTATTAAACTAAGAACGTTTGGAATTATTAGAATTTAATGGAGCAGACTCGAAGCACATGCGTTGTTTTTGTTAAAACAGAGAGTCCGCGTCCTCGGACTCGAAGCATATGTGTTGTTTTGCTAAAACAGAGTCTTCGTCCACGGACTCGAAGCACATGTTCAAAGATGGCAAACTAAAAGATGGTTGCAAACTAAAGGAAGATAGGTATCAGATTTCAAGCAAACAATTACTTACTAAGAAGAGAGCCATATGAACCAAAAGGGAAAGAGGAGACTAAAATCATCCATAAATCCTATGAAAAAACAACTTAACTGTTACAAGAACTCATTTGTATACTTTCTGTAAACTCTTTAATGAGGGGGTAAAAGCTTGTTAATCTTCTTTCTCTCTACTCACAAAAAGTTTTTAAAGATTTCGGAAATGCTTAATCGTCAAAAGTTTCAGTTTTACCCTTAAACCTGTGGTTAATTTTACTCTCAAGCATTGTTTTTATCAAATTTATCCTTAATTTCTTAAATTGGGCACCCTCGGTTCAAATTTAATTTCTTGACGATTGTTACAAAGACGTTAAAAAGTAGTATCCACATACATGGAACTTTTTTTTTAAAATGTTAAATGAGAAAGGAAAAAACAACTCAACACGGAAACACACTACTCATGGCTGGTTTATCACTGCTCTGCTTCGTGACACGGAACTCCAAGAAACATACAAAAGGTTGCAAATTCTATTTTTGATTACAAGGAAAATTGTGACAATAGCTCTTAACAATAGTAATTTACAAATTAATAATTAATTAAAAACTCTAACAATTCTAATTAATAAAGAAATTAATAAAATAAAAGAAAACAAAGTTAAGTAAAAGTAAACTATAATAAATAATCTCTATTATTCTTTTCCAATGGGGGTGGGGCACGCTATAGATGATACTTATTGAACCGTGGGCGTATGGCAGCGATGCTGTTGGCTCATCTTACCATCACTAGTTTGGTACGTTTGAACTCCGAAGGAACTCTATCAATTTCTTGCACAAACTTTCGTAGAGTTTTTCCCGTTCGCACTAGCTATGCTTTTCGTCTTGCCATAATTCAAGTAGCACGCACCTACGCCACTTGGAAGACGCCCACTAGCACCCCCCTATCTGTGATGTGACATTCTCTCCCACTTGATTTCGCAATGCCCTTGTTGTGTCCAGGTAAGCTCAGAAGAACCAAAATCGTCCAATGCACTCCTTAATTACAACTCCCGCAATGCCACTCTGTCCCATCCTCGAGTACTCCACCATGGCATGTTGGCCAGCAACTTTGGTGGGTGCGATGTGTGCAAGACCTTCATGTGGTCGACTTCCATCTCTTAGGGGCTTCATCTCAAATTGAGATCAGGGACCACACATGTCTGCCCCGAAAGTGATTGGTGAGCTTTCTGGATATGGGCCGCAACCGCTATGATACCACTTTGTCATGGGGTCAGATTTTTCATTTGTGCAGCACTCAATCACCTTGATGGATGCTCCGAGTAAACCATACCGATCGGGGCACATATAGACTGGTTTCACCATGCCTTGGACTCATAAGAAGAATGACTCTATTTCTCAACCAATTAGTGTAGGGATGACGAAGTCTCATCTTTTCGTCAAGTCTTTAGCTAGTGGTGTACTATTCGCATTTAACCGGATCGGTATGTCTGAACTCTAAAAGGGCTACATCGATCTCCCGCACAAACTACCGTGGAGCATTTTTCGTCCACACCAGCTATACTTTTTGCCTTGCTCCTCCCCAAGTAACACGCACCTGTGCCACTTGTGAGACATCATCACACTGTTTGGGGCATGACAATAGGCTCTTAATACTATTTCGTCATGTGTTAAGATAGTAATCTTTTTTAAAATGTTTTTTTTTTTTTTGAAATTTGATTCTTTGAGTAACTTAGACAAAAAAATGTCATTGAAAAAGCAGAAAAATTTTAATTCCCTCTCGTGAGAATGGGAAATAATGAAACCAAGTAATGATAAGAAAGAATTTAAAAAATTATAATTTTAATATACGTACAAAACTGCGTACCATCTTTTAAACCATTTTCTGTAGCAGGTACGACGAAGTGGGGTGGCGTGGCTGGGGCGGTTGCCACGGCCGACTTCGGTCCCCGCACTGGAGCGAGAACTTGTAGCCGAAAATGGCGTTTTAACATTGATTGGCAATGAGAAACTACATATTTATTTATTTATTTATTATGATTATCCTTAATTTTCCTTTACCAGCCATATAAACTTCCTTAAACCTACGCCTCTAACCGTACGTGCGCGCGAAAACCAAGCGTCGAAGAAGCAGAAACGACTTCACTACGACCCCCATTTTTTTTCTTTTTTTTTCCTGCCACAATATTCTCTCCTCTCCCCTTCCTCAACTACTCCACGTTCTTGTCTTTCTTCCCAACATATTGGAAACCTGCACAACCCAACGCACGTACGACACGCACGCACGTAATGGTCGACAACAGTAATTTTGCTGTTCTAGGTACGTACCCACTTAATTTTGTACCTATTCCATCCTTAATTTGTTTTGAAACTCGTGAATAAATAGCAAGAAGAACATGTTTTGTGTCCCCATCTTCCTCTTCTTCCCTCTGGGGACAAAAACAAGGAATGCAGGTAAAATTTTAAAGTCTGGGCAATTGATCTTATGCATTTTTATCCTACGTACAAATTAAGAAAATTAATTTCTAGAACATAGTTTGATTTGTTTTTGTTTTTCCCGATTATTTTTCGTCATTTTTGATCGCTAGGAACTTCACTACCAGCCTTGTGAATGGGCCTAAACCATTCCTACAGCAACTGTCCTGAGGCCCTGGACCCAGAGGTTGTTATGGAATATCTGTTATAGCAGCATTCTGTGGATCAATCGCCGCCCATATGACTAGAATTCATTCCCATGTTGATGTGAGTTTTTTGGCATTTAACTGTCGCTTCAAGTTTGTTTGCATGCAAACAAATTGTTATTAATTGTTGCTTCCCTGGCTAACTAATTCGCAACCTTTAATTTTTCCCTGGCTTCAAGTTGGTTTGCATGCAATCTCTGTCGTTCGGATCCAATCCTAATTTGTTACTTTTGCTATTGCTTGCAAACCCAGTAACCAACTTCCATCTGTGGTTGTAAAATTGTTGCTTCTGCAGATGGGGTCCCTAGAGGAAAGTTCAGTGTTTCAGTTTGAGGATGAGAGCCTGTACGAACCTCAAACCGTAACTCACAAGAAGCCACTGTCTCTAGATATGGATTCCTCTACTGATGGGGCTGCTCCAAAAGATGTCCCTTCGTACCGTACTTGTAATAGCGTTTTAGATAGTATCAAAATTGTAGTTTTCTCTACAAAAATCAATTTGCTGATACCTTTTGGACCTTTGGCAATCGTGGCTCATAAACTCACCAACAATCAAGTGAATTATTCTTATTATTTCATTTGTTGATTGCCCTTTATATATGCAGTTCTTGTGCTCATTTATCCTGCGATGCACATTTCAGGGGCTGGTTTTTTTTCTTACCTTATTGGGCATCATACCCTTGGCTGAACGTTTGGGTTATGTTACAGAGTAAGAGCTTATTGCATTTTATTCATTTTAACCTACGGCATCTTATAGATAATAACGTCTTACCCATTGTGATAATTATTATAATATCATATCTAATTAATTAACTTGAGTCATCATTTATATGCAGGCAGCTTGCTTTCTTCACTGGTGCTACAGGTAATGTTATTGTAACGAGTCAATAAATTCATCCCTGAGATTATGCATTCCCATAAGGTGATACGTACAGCCCCCATTTTCAATATCCCATGATATCGGTATTAGCCTGGAAATGAGGGCAGGTCTGCATGCAATCCACCATTACTAGATCCTATCATGCAGGAGCCTTGTATACTGGCCCGTAGTCCTATTTTCTTAGCATGTTCAGAGTTGAACTGTGATCAGATCATACTTGGGTATATATTGTCTTTTATGCATTGGGTGGAATTTTCAGCTGTTTACATTCTTACAGCCTCATTAGAAAATGTGTTATGTTCTAAAAGATAATAATGAAATAACCATAAAACGGCCATTATTGCAACAACCAAAGGAATGCATATGATATGGGTGCAGCGCGAGTAGCGGGGTCCGGGAAGGGTTAGGTTACATAAGTCAATATGGACACAGACTTTTTTACAATTAATTTAATTATAAGAGGTTTGTTTATGACTTGAATCCGTTACTTTCAGCTCATATGCAATAACTATTGTGCTAAATTTAACGCCTTATGGGAAATTAGTGTAATCTCTTCAATTTTAAAGGTTACGCTATTAGTTGGATAGATCAGCTAGGTGAATATTTTTAGTTATTGCTTTTCTAATTTTAACATTTGTTTTTTGTTATATATGTATGAGACATCGACTAGAATAATATATAGAAATAATGACTCTTTCAATATACTTTCATGATATTAGAGCCAGGTTAGACTTTTATATCCTAGGTGGCTAAGGCTCCATAAGATCCACCAACTAATGACTTTGATTTGCTGTTATACTCTCTCTCTCTCTCTCTCTCTCTCTCTCTCTCTAGCAAAAAGTTAGAGTGCTCTAGTTTTCCATAAAATTTACATTTTTTTAAAAGGTTAAAAAACTTACCACTCAAGCTGTGCCTATGATTCTACAATCTATATTCACCTAGCAATTGAAATTTCTGTTTATCTCTCTAGCTCTGAATAAAAATAACGGTAAACTTTTGTTGAGATTGGGCTACATTTGCTTCAAAAGAGAAAATATCAAACACAAGAATCACAAACTACCGAAAACTAGAAAGCCAAAGATAACTTTATTCGCATAATTTTGTGGAATGTAATAGAACTCAATATTTTTACTATTTACACCTTTAAGATTACTAAGAAGATGTGAGATCATTTTTAATCCATATATTCTAAAAAAACTAGCATGTAACATGCATATACAATTTCTCATGCATATGCATGGTGCAAACATGGCAATACAACTCTTACAGAGTATTTCACAAAATTCAAAAAATTATATAATGAGATGAGTGATTTATTCCCCTTTAGTGTGAATTCAGTCACAGGATGAGAGCAACTTAATTAATACACACTCCTATTTATTGGAGGTGTGTCATCCAAATATATACTATTCAACATGATTGATTTTTCTTAGTCATTTGATTATACCATCATTATCTGCTACCCATCATCTTCTATGTAAGTTGTTTCCATTCAATGATATTAATCCATCACTTGTTACTGAAAACTTAGCATTCATGGTAAACTTCTACAAAGGTAAGAGCACATATTGGTCATTTGTGAAAGAAGGCAAAGGATATGAGGGCACTTATAATTCTATTGGAAATAAGAATATTCACTATCGTTATTGCAAAGAGTGGAGTTATATGAAGTGAGACTTCCAAAAGCACTCAAAACGTTCAACACACTCTCCTCATGCTTAGGTGGCCACTATCGATAAATCTCCCATTGAACGCACCAATTGAGTTGACATTGCAAAACTTATTCAACGGCTTGAGTAGATGGGCTTCTCTCATTCTGACATGACCTCTTAGCCTCAAATTTTGAGGGCCACTTTAGCCCACCCATGTTTGACTTTCAATTATTTTATAACATCAAAATTATCATGGATTGTTAATTCAGGTGCTACTGACCACCTGATTGGTAGCAAAAGTATCAAGATTTACTACCCCATACTACTTGTTCAAATAAACAAGGGGCTCTACTTGCCAGGTGCGGCGGGGGAAAAGAGAAAATAGAAAATAAAGTTCAAGTGATATCATTTTTCAATGTCATATAACAATTATAATTTTATAATTGTTAATTCGGTTTCGTCAGTTTAAATCGAATTGTTCCACTACAACCGAAACACGTCCAATTATATATTGGACGAGTTGTTATTCGGGTTGGTTTTTATTGGGTTTTTGTTTAGTCGGTTTGGTCGGGTTATCAGGTTGGGTTGGGTTAACAGTTTTATTGAACATCCCTAATATGATTATCATCAGTGATGATGTTTAAGGGAACTTGGCATTGAAGAACTTTTTTAAGGTATCACAATCTCCTGGTACGATCCTTGTCAAATAAACTGTGTTATTGCTATGCTTTAAAATTCAGGTGACTTTGATACAAACTTGTTGACTCTCCAGTGGTCCTTAAAACCAAGTTCATGCTTGATGACAGAGCACCCTTGCATGATCTTGAGAGTATCATAGAATGGTCAAGAAGCTAAATTACTTAACAGTTACTTAACTAGACATTGCTTATCCGGTGGCGATAAGTATAATGAGCTAATTCATGTCTGCCATACACACTACACATTGAGATGCAACTTCTCAGATCCTTAGATAGCTCAAGGGATCTCTACGTAAAGTACTTGTATATTTTGATCGGAAACATATTAGGATCGCAACGTTTATTAATAATTTGGCAGGTTTTCCTATTCAATATTATTGGATATTGTGTCTTTCATACTGACAATCTTATATCTTGGAAGAGTAAGAAACAAATAATTATATTTCAATTTAATGCGAATTCAGAATACCGGGCAATGACAAATACCTCTTGTAAGCTAGTTAGGATAAAGTGTTTACTCAGTAAGCTAGGTGTTCATCATGTTGGTTTGATATGACAATAGTCGCGATGTATATCACTACAAATCAGGTTTTCCATACATTGAGGTGGATTGTCATTTGATTTGAGATGTTATATGAGCATCCTCTTATCTCATGTATTCAACTAATTTACTTTTGGATAGATCTTTAGTTTGATGAGATTTTAATCAAATTTCTTTGCAAAGCCCTAATTAATATTATATGTAAAAAAATTGGACATGTTAGACATATAAGCTTCAACATGAAGAGGAATGTTATAGATAGAAAGTTAGATGTATATTAGATGAGTGAATGTTTCTACTTATTACTTTCTTAATTTTAACATGTCTTTTGTTTTATATGTATGTGACATTGTTTGGAGTAATATATAGAAATAATAATCCTTCCAATACAATTTCACCAGTTGTTCCTTCTATTGAGAATGAGAAGAAACTTAGGTTAGCTTGAATGTATCCTATATTTCTGTTGCTTTGGAAAGGTCCTATATGTATATATATTTATTTATTTTTAGACTTAATCAACTGTTAAATTTCACGTCGAAAGAAGATAAGGGAAAGAAGAAATGACTCATAAATCCAATGTTTTAAAGTTTTTGGGTTTAGAAATCATTCTAACTTTAGTCTTGGGTCATAATCCCCAACAATGTTATTCCCCATAAAGAGATCGGTTATATGTTCATGTAGAATGACTCCCAATTTGGGCTTGGTGGCATGTGGAAATATATAAATAGGAACGACCTATACATTCAGTGCCTTAATATATCGCTTGTCTGCAATCCGCTAACATATATTGAAAAGATCTACTTGAAAAGTTGCACAGAATTTGTTTTGCAACGGTTTCAAATTCTGAAATACACGATTTCAAGAATGTGGTGAGGATAGTTAGAAATCAAAATGACAAATGGTAGTAATCATGGTATCTTTAATCTACTGTGGATTTATGTCTATGACTGCTATATTTTTTTCTGGAATTACATACTGTGCTTGAAACATTTGCAGTCGGGGGTCTTTTAAATGCCACTTTCGGAAATGCGACAGAATTAATAATATCACTCTTTGCACTGAAAAGTGGAATGATCCGCGTTGTTCAACAGTCATTACTGGGGTCAATACTGTCAAACATGTTGCTGGTGCTTGGATGTGCATTCTTCTCTGGTGGAATTGTGTTTTCAAAGCGGGAACAGATATTTAATAAGGTCTTTCTATCATCGCACTTGGTTGTTAGTTTTTGAGTGAAAGAATGTTTTTTAAATATTTTTTACTAGTGAGGTGAGGCCTTGTATATTGTATTTTTGTTGAAAAAATTGTAGATTCTTTCCTAATTTTTTGGCAGGCTGCTGCTTTAGTGAACTCAGGATTGCTGTTGATGGCAGTAATGGCCTTGCTGCTTCCCGCTGTTCTCCACTCCACGCACACAGAATTGCATCATGGAAAGTCTGAGTTGGCCCTTTCACGGTTTAGTAGCTGTGTAATGCTGATATCATACGCTGGCTTTCTTTTTTTCCAGCTAAAAAGTCAAAAGGTTCTGTATGCCCCAGTTGATGAGGTTGGTCACTCACATTTTTTTTTTATATAGATTCATCATCATTAATCTACTTAAATTAGCATGCCTAGTGCTGTCTTTTATCTTGTCATTTTGGGTTTCTCAATTCAGTATTTTGGGGCTTGACACCTTAACACACAGAGTTTGTATAAGTGAATGTTTGTATGGAGCATGGAATGGTTTTTTTTGTTCTCTCTCTCTCTCTCTCTCTCTCTCTCTCTCTCTCTCTCTCTCTCTCTCTCTCTCTCTCTCTATATATATATATATATATATATATATATATATATATATATATGAGTTAATAGATTTAGTTTTCCGACATAATCCCATTGCTCGATGACAACAGCAGTCCTTGCAAATACAAATGTCTGGAGTTCGGAACTCCATTCCCCTTCCCTCGTAATGAAAAATTTTGGCTGTTAGGGGTTAAGGATATGTTTTATATGGGGAAGTAATTTTATCCTCCAACGCCTGAAGAAGGGGCACCTCCCCTAAATAATTGTATTGTTTCTTCACAAGCATAAATGTTTTCCGTGGAGGCTTGCGTGATTGAAATGAATTTGTTTTCTGTATAATTAGTTTGCGATAGCTGTAGGGAGTTTCCTGTTTCTGCTTGCAACGGCACATTAATATTGTATGCTTACGTCATACATGTTGCTATTTCGTCACCCCTATTGATTGGTATATCTTATTGTGTAGTTAAGATTATCTTTTCAGCGTAATGCTAATGCCCTAATCTAACAAATATTATAAAACCAGGGGGTGGGTCAAACTGAAGGAGCCTCAGAAGAAGATGAAGCTCCTGAGATCTCCAAGTGGGAGTCATTGATATGGTTATCAATTTTGACTACATGGATTGCAGTCCTCTCAGAATACCTTGTTGGTGCCATAGAGGTAGATCAGCCTGTTAAAATGTCTGTGCTAACATCATCTTTCCCTCTTGCTCCGTGAAGTTTTTCTCCTTTATCTGTTTGGGTTGATGTTATATTTATATTATCAGCAACCTATTTCTATGACAAATGTGATTATGCTTTTCAGGGGGCATCTGTTTCATTAAAAATACCAATGGCGTTTATCAGTGTTATTCTACTGCCTATTGTTGGAAATGCAGCAGAACATGCAAGTGCTGTAATATTTGCTATGAAAGACAAACTTGTTAGTGCCTATCCTGCTGGAAATTTTGTTAACTTAATGTAAATATATACTAATCTAGTACAAATTTCTTTTTTTAGGATATTTCTTTGGGAGTGGCAATAGGCTCATCGACTCAGATATCCATGTTCGGGGTAGGTTGTAAACATTATTTGCACTGAATATAAAATGCTACTTCTTTTCTTTTGGGCAAACTGAGCAGGCTTTCTGGGCGAACAACTGTAAGTTTGTATCCTATTTGGTGATGATTGATCACATATTCACTAAATTATGTTAACAGTTTATCAAATCCTCTCTGTAAATGTACTGTTATCGTCATTCAGTTTCTGAAGTCATTTATTAATTCTCCGGCTCCAAAAGTAGTTTTCCTGAAACTGATAAGGAGAGAGATTAAAACCACTGGGACAAGCCAGATCAATAAATAAACTTATTTTACTTGCACATGTTTTAGTTATGCATTTTATAAATGGTATAATGCTGATATGTAAATACTAAATATATATACAGTAAACATACAGTCCCATCTGTAGCCAATCATACTGCTACCACATCTTTCTGTGTGTGTGTGTTTGGTGTCTGGAGGACCAACAATAATATATATATATATATATTGGCAGCAAATGTTTTTAGACATATATATCATCATCATTACCATCACATTATATATATATATATATAGCCAGCAAATGTAATTGAGGTTTCCTTGACCTTTTCCTCAATCCAGTTTCTTAGTTTTCTTAGTCATATATATATATATATATATATATATATATATATATATATATATATATATATATATCATTACCATCGCATTTGCAGTGCATGTTTTACTTATGGCATAACTCACATCGATCTAATGAATACGTGGTACTATTTTTTTGCTCTATGTTGCCTGAGGTCTGTATTCTTGTTATTACGGCTGCAGATTCCCTTTTGCGTTGTTGCTGGGTGGATCATGGGCCACCCTATGGATCTAAATTTTCACCTTTTTGAAACTACCACACTTTTTATGACAGTTCTAGTGGTTGCTTTCATGCTGCAGGTATGTTGCCCGTTAGTTCTATAAATGGCAGCAATTCATGAATCATCATTTTTCTGTAACAGCTGTTATAAATCAACATTTCCCTATCTGATTCCCACTTTTTCTCGGTAGGAGCGATGCAAACTCTTGAAGAATGTTGAGATATAACTTTTGTTAAGCTCCATTCTAGTATTTATATGCTGTTTCCATTATCGACCAACCATCTTGATTGATAATCGTGTTATCTTCTTCTTCTTTTTTCCATTGTTATCTTCTTCTTCTTTTTTCATGCTGTTTCCATTGTGTTTGCAGGACGGATCGTCTAACTACTTTAAAGGACTCATGCTCATTTTTTGCTATCTGATAATCGCTGCAAGTTTCTATGTACATATAGATCCTAATTCTGTAGGTGAGTTTGGATTGTTTTATTTGCACTGGCTGGAATCATCATGGTGATGGTATATTTTGTAGCCAAATGGTTAATTCTTTTTTTATTGATGTGGGTTATCTGATTAGTGAGTGACACTGTTACTGCTTAATCCATATGAACATTTGGCTTTGCAGAAGATATGGCCGAGACTGTTTAGTGAATACTGGTAAACAAGCCATAGAAATCGCACAAGCGATCGGCGTCGCCTGAGGATTGGATTTCATGCACTTAAAAATGTGATTATCAGTATGGGCATGTTATTTAGGGTACTGTTATGTTCCCTAGATTAAACCCATTCCACTGAACTGTTTTCAAGCTCCCATGAACTGTTGGTGTTCCATGCTCTTCTCTGACAAGGCAGCTGGTGATGCTTTCTACCTTCAGACTTCATTTTCAGAGAGAAAAATGTGTGGATATAGTCGTGAGCTTTTGATTTAGCTTCAGATGCTAGGGCTACGAAGTTAGAGAAACGTATGAACATGCAGGGCACACACTTTCGTTTGTTTATTTTTGTTGGTGAAAAAAGGTGAAGTGTTATGTGTTGATCGGTTGGGAATTGATCACACATGAGAGATTAGATAGGGAGAACATTTTTTTTTTGTTTTATGTATTATGTTCAGTTCCATTTATTTTTTAAATCAAAAAAGTAAAATCCTTTATTAGAAAAGAATGATGGTGATCCTCAATCTAATCTAATAGCAGTAAGAGCAAATTCAATCCTTAAACCTACTTATTTTGAGTTAAACAATAAGAGAAATTTTTGCTAATAAAAATATGTAGCATTATTGCACGAAAATGCTTCAATTTGATTTTTTTTTTTTGAAAGACAAGTACAATAAAAATGATTGCCATTCTATTGTATTTGTATCAATATAACTTTTTTTATTCTATGAATATTAAGGGCGGCAAATACTCAATATTTGTATTAATATAACTTAATGGAAATGTTGGACTCCATATCATTTGTGACAAAAGGGCCTTTAAAAAAATGGTTTTTAAACATATTTAAAGCATCAATTTAAAAAATAAAAATAATTGTCACAATTGCTATGGGTCAAAGCAATTTAGGTACAAATATTAGAATTATATTAGATCACTTTGAAGATTACATTTTCTTAATTTTTCTTTTGTTTTTACGTTTTTGATTTTTAAAAATTTTAAAGTTTTTAGGTATTTACAAACAAGTGAAAATGTAGTCTTTAATTAAAAATAAAGTATAAAACTAATGGTTCTAATTACTATCCTTTAGGGAAACATTATCCATCGTTAAAATTCATGTCTTACATATAGTTTTTAACTAAGCTAAAGTAAGTATAAATTTTCCATTTTAAAGATATGTATGAATTTTAGGCATTATGGAGATACTTCATTTGTTGCAATGGATTAACTCATTCTCTCTTTCAATTACAATTTGTAAAAACTTATATTGATATTTAGAACTCACTCACTAATGATGATGAAATTTTAATCGTAATAATAATACTAATAATAATAAGTATAATCACAAAATTCTAACACTAATAATAATAAATTTAATTAATAATAAAGTGAATTAAATTATTATTATTATTATTAAGGACAATACCAAACCTAGTAACTAGGAAAATTTGCTGTTTTCTATTTTTATTTATTAAAGCATTCCAAATGAAATCACAACTAAATAAGACATGTTTATTATTATTGAAAAACGAATATATAAATATCTGATCCAAACAAATTGGGTCTAACATGCATAATAAAATTTGATTTTATTTTAGGCTAATTTTTTATTTTATTTTATTTAACATATTGGCCTACAATTATTAGTACTGTTAAATAGCCCATCAGTATGTGGATGTACTAATATTCTCATTATAATGTTATATTTTAATTTTTTTTCTTAAATTATAAACTATTTAAATGCATGATTGGTTTTACCGATGCTTAAAAGTATTATTATGTGAATTGGCTAAATGCCTATGATAGTATTTATTTATTCCTTCAATTATTTATTTACCTATATGGTTATACCATGCACATATATATATATATATACAGTGAATAAATTCATATGATGACATTTTTATTTATATATTTTATTATAAGGTTGGTTCTATTACCTCTACCATGAAATGATTAAATGTCACATTGATAAAATCCCCATGGTGGCTTCTCTTTTAGTATCTCATTAGCTGGTTTGACTTCATTAAGGCAAAGTAAATTTAAGTAATTTAAAATTAATATATTTATTTTTGATTTACAATATTACATTAATAATTTTAAAATAAAAAAATAAAAATTAAGATATTAATAATATAATATTAATTTGGTATTTTAATTTTTAAGATTTTAAGAAAATACACAAGAATGACATCACGATAGTAATGATTTTTCTTTTACTTCCTTTTATTTGCAAAAGCTTTTATAAATGTTATTCTTTATCTCGTTTATTTTATTGAAGTTGATGGCCCTTTTCTTACTTCAAGTTATCATTGTGAGCCTCATTATGCTTTATTGAAATTCTATTATTTGTTTTATATTAGCCACTTAATCTTATTATAAACTTTTATTGTATTTGCACAAAGTAAATTGATGGGTGGATCTAAAACGATAAAAACCTCGCAAATGCATTGACTAAAAAACATAGTTGGCTTAGATCATTATAATACAATGTAAATCATCATATATTACATATGTTACAGTTGCACGTTATTGCATATCGATTGAAATACATTACTATGATACATGTATGATTGTTACTATTTATTCTTGTTTTTGTATGGGTGCTGAATACATGACAGACTTGTACATTTCCCTCCTCATCAGTGATTGGCCTTCATCATTGTAGCATTACTTAGGCACAAAATTTAAATTAAATTTACCAAAGTGCTAGCTAGTAAGTCAAAGGCATGGGTATTGCATATATTGTGTGTCTAAACGTTTAGCTTAATTTAGTTTTAACTACAATTGATTTACACCTTAGAAATTTCGATGGTTGGTGTAGCTTGTGTTGCAGTCCCATTCACTGGGAATCACATCTACAGCCTTGAAGGTTTGGCCAAATGCTTGAGTGACTCGGATTGATAACGGAAAGCAAATCGGCTTGCCGGTGACTGAGTTGTACTGGTACATTGCACCCCACGATTGAGCCATATGTTTCCACTCCTTGGTGTTATTCTCCCTTAGTTCGACCTTAGTTATATCGTGTTTTCCGTTTTGGAATAATACCAGTATGGCCATATAATAGGGGTTTGATCCTTGATCGACTTTAAAAGTGACCGATGTTTTAAACCCACAAGAAACTCTGCAATAAGAAATGAGAATTAATGATTAGTTTATGTTTTATCTCATATTTTATGTAACTTAATTTCATATTTCAATACCATGCATTTGGTTGGAGGGAAAGTACAAGATAACTCATCTTATTTTAAATTTGTTATCTTTCTACATATACGTGTGTGCCTGCGCATACTACGTACTATATAGTTAATTAATTAATACATACCTATATATATAATACTATATAGTTTGCATTAATTCCTGCATGTATATATATACCTTTTATATTGTAATTGAAATGTTCCGGCATTGCGGAGTTCCGCGGAATGACCCGGACGCGCAAGGGCACCAAAGGCAGTACCACTTAAGTCAAAATGAGCTTGACCAGTAGAATCTTCAGGTGCTTGATCTGTGATCACTACTTTTATGGATCTTCCAGAGCATAATTTATTTGCATTGCTCTTGCATTTCACCTGTAATTCAACTCCCCTCAATCATATATATATATATATATATATATATATATATCATAAAAATTCAATTCTTCATTAGAAGTGTACCAATAACTAACCTTATAACAAGCTCCGCACCCTTTGCCAGAAAGGTAGATAGCATTGCTTCCGGCCGCTATCATGGAGTTGAATGGAGGCTGCGACACGGTTGACTTATATCCACAGGCCCCCCCTGCATGCAACGTCAAAATTCAAAATCAAGAAAAATTAATTACCACAAAAGCCAATCATATTTATATGTATGTAATTAATTATATGATTATTAATTCAAAACCAACCTTATTAATTATATATATGTGCACATCTAGTTAATGAAAAATGGTCCGAATTTATTTAATGCATGCACACACACACACACACACACACACACACACACACACACACACATATATATAACTAATAAATTATTACCCAACTTCAATAAAAATAAAAAGAATAAGTTTGTAAATATATATATAGGTAATTAATTTCGTACACGCAGTAATTAATAATTACCATCGCTGCCGGCACCCTCAGGGGAACCATACCATGTCACCACGCCAGTAACCCACGGATTGGGAACATCATGAGAATGGGGATGATCACGGATATTTAGGGGATGAGAATGAAGACGGCGATGATGATTAGTAGAAGGCCTAGGATGACTAATACTTAAAAACTGATCAACAATATCACCGTCGAATATTCTAGTGCAGACACATGTTTTGAGTTGAGAAAGGGAGGCGATAATTAACGCAGCCGCGATGACCACCGCAGGCAAAGACAAGGGGAGACGAGAGAATGCGGCAACCATTAATTAATATAGCTTGTTTACTAATTAAAATCAATTAAGTGCTTGTCGTGTCGTGGTGGTTTACTACTACGTACTATGCATTGGGGTTCATCAATGGGGCTATTTATCAGTAAATGCCTCCCCTATCCTTGGAAACAAAAACGTTGCCAGTAACTATTAATTATTTATAACCACTCAATTACTTAATTTAAACAGTGTTATTGTTACACCTTGACTCCCAACAGTAAAAGGGCGTTGGAACCTAACTTTTATGGGTTGTTCGAACGTCCTGATCAAATAACTGCATGCAATTAGTTTTTGTAAATGTACCTGTGTGTTGTTGTTGTTGTTTTAATGTTTTTTTTTTTTTAAAAAAACAGCAATTCTTTTTATAGATTCAAAATGAAAGCCTGCCTATGATTTAGGATTGTTAGGTTGGTAATCGGTAAATGAAAAAATAATCAATAAAGTTTTGATTTATTTGGTATGGATAATAGTAGGAAAAATCTTTAAATCGCTTATGGTTATGTCCTAAAAACACCCTTAAATGGCACCCATTATAATTTGTCACGTCCATAATATAATGCTGAATAAATATTTGTATAATCCATATCTTAACGTAATCGTGAAACAGCTATGATCTCTTTTTTTTCTTTTTATATTCTTTATATCTAATGAATTGGTAGGCTGCACCTCATTACCATTATCCAATCCAAGTGCAAATCTCAATCAACGCCATCTCAAACGCACGCCCGCACGCTCAGGAGTTCTTGACGCCGACTGCCTTGATGCCGACGAGGTCTCCATGAATCTTCGTAATACATGTCACGATTTTTTGGGTATATGTCCTCATAATTATGAACTAGCTAGGCGTGGACTGCGGCGAAGACGAGCAAGGTGAAGTCAATGAGTGTGGCAAGGAATAGTGACTCCACGGTGGGAGGAGCAGATCGCGAATCTCCAGATCCAGGAGTAAGGCGACTTGAAAAGGGGGAGCGATCCTTCGATGAGCGCGGTGAAGAGAGAAGAGTAGTGGAGTAGCTGTCATCAATGAGCATGAAAAGGAGCAAAAAACTTTAGATGCTTCAAAGTAGATTGAGCTCAGCCGTCGAGTATTTAAATTATATTTTTGTTCTGTTGTGGTGTGATTCACGAAATTAACACTCATGTCTAGCGTGTTGCAAGCTTATAGTTGTCTGCTTCAATTTGTCTGTGATCAACCACAATGAACTCGCTAACCCACCCTTAATAAACTGAAATTTGATTGTTGTATTAGGAATACTGTGGTGGTCCTCTTACGTCTTTTTTAATAAAACATTTTGATCCTTTTTTGTTTTTGTTTTGGTTTTTTTTTATCTCACTTCTGTTTTGTTTTTATTATATCAATTTTGTGCTTGTATATGATTATTCCTAGAGAACAAACCTTAACGCCAACAACCTTCACTATCATCCCCCTTCTCTTCTTTGCTTCCTTCCTTCGTTTCTTTCTTTTTCTTCCTTTTTTTGTGTCAAAATACAACTCAAAACAAAATAACAACACCCAACAACAACAACAACAAAAACCACGAGACAATAACAAACCACTAAATACAACACAACACAAACAACCATAACAAAGAACAATGTGCAAAAATAAAACAAAAACCACAGCAACAAATCAGTAGCAAATAATGAATCACCAATTTAGGGTGACGATACTGCCTTACCAAGAAGTCACCAATTCGGGCAACAACATGTTATTTGGTAGTAACTCACGATCCTGCAAACTGAACTCACTTAGCAATTACCAGATTTTTGAATTAAAAAAAGATTTTCTTGAACAAATGAAATTAACAGTTAAAAAACCAATTGGGTATCTGTCAAGACAAATAAAGTATCAAAATGTTAAAATCACATAAATTATTTCATCAAAATAAAATATTATAAAAGAATTTATTAATTAAATTTAAACATTAAAATTCACAAATTAAAATTCGTTATCAAAATATATCTATTTATAATTCACAATTTTAAAATTATGAATATAATATATTTTTAAGGTAACTAATAATAATAATAATATGTAATAAAATTTAGGTTTGGATTTATGTCGGGTATCCCTGAATTACATTTTTTGGTTCAAATTGTACCCGTACGGATTGGGTGGATTCAGGTAGAACCCACTCACTTTGATGGGCAATAATTATTGCCTTGCTGTTCCCCTTAAATCGTGTATTGCATTTTGATCCTTCATTCAGGTAGGAGAGACTCATCCGAACATTCTATTAATGATGCAGATATCGCTGATTAAATTGAATGTAGTTGTATGTATATCAATTGAGAAATGATACGTGCAATGCGCATTCCAACACCCATGTTTTAAAGCCCAATAAATGATTCGGAATGAGATTACCACCCATAATCACCCCAGCTTTGAATGAATTCCACCCACATGAAATCAACCGTCATTTTGACTTTTTAAGTTTAAATAATAAAAATATTTTTATATTTTTATATTTAAAAAAAAACAACAGAAAATAAACAAAACAAATATATTTTAAAGTTTTATTTCAATTCAAAAAATTTTAAAAAAAAAACACGCAGACACTTTTAATTTAATATTAATTTTAAAATAATAAGGATATTAATGTAATTAAATATCAATCATAATTTATTATTCTCTTCATCTCTAGCCTATATCACATATCAAACCAAACAGGGGATAGGTAATGTTTAATATCTCCTTCTCATTTGTTTTTGTCAATCTCATATCCCCTTCAAGATTCTAGCATAAACTAAATGAATTTGTAACCCAAAATGAGCTCCTCCATCGAGCATTCAACTTAGCTTTTATAGACTCAGGAACACGCACAATATAATCTCACGCCCTAAGCCTTCTTCAAGTTGGAGCAGTTGGGAACTACTGTGTATCAACTACCGCCACAGACAGACTTGGGGCGTGCTTCAGTAATATACACGGTAAACCAGGTAGCTCTATTTTGGCACATCTAGCAAATTGGTAAGATCAGAGAACCGCACAATCAGAAAAGACAAGCCAGCAATACACTTATATAATTGTGTTATGAAGAATAAAATCCAGAAAAGAAATGTTAAATTTACTACAACTGTTAAACAAAGCCTTGAATCATTGTTTTTTCAAGTGTATATGAATCCTGAGCTGACAGGGAAACGCGAACCAGAAAAAACCCACTAAGAACTCATACTGGCATCTTCTTCTAAATAGAGCGCAGAGCACATTGCAGTCCCACCTCACCGAATATAAATTGTATTATGGGGAGGATAAAACGGTTCTGGGAGTACAAACAGGATCATCAGCCAATAATCAATATAATATAGGCTGATCAAAAGATTGATAAAATTGCCTTTCCCTACAAGTAAAATGTAAGGAACTCATCAACAAGGACTCAACTTCGGGTTATGTTTTAATCAATCTTTACCGATGAGAAAAGGTAATGGACAAAGTAAAAAGACATAAGAAAGCCAATGGTGCCAGTAGACAACATGATAGCGATTGCCATGATCAGTGAATATCCAAGATAGACCATTGCCGACACTGGCCCACTCAAACTCTGTAGATCAAAAACCAAGTAATTGACGGAGTACAGAAACACATAAAGTGCAACTGAACCTGAAGCAAAGAAAGATTTCCACCACCATTGCCAATCCTCTATGCAGAGGTGCATATAGGTGAGAACAACAGACACTTCAGCACAAACAATAACCAGCAGTAGAAAGACCACAAGCAGGAACCCAAACACATAATAGAACCTCCCAAGCCATATGCTAGACAGGATGAAGAAAAGTTCAATGAAGAGGGTTCCAAAGGGGAGGGTTCCAGCACCAAGAACAAGAAGCCATGATGGGTATTTGCGTGCAGGGATTTCCCTGGGGATCTGGTTAGTGCGTACAGGGTATTCAATAGACTCAGCACGGGTCCCTAAGAACCCTCCCACGAGAGTGAGGGGCACTGAAATGCAGAACCAAAGAGACAAGAGTACAAAATACATGGAAATAGGAATAGCACTGGTGCTTTTGCTGCTCCAAAGAATAAGATTCAAAGCTGTAAGAATGACAAAGACAATGCCAGGAAAGAAGCATGCCATGGACCAAGAGAGTGACCTCCATCCTTCATAACTTCCCTTCATTGTTCTCCACATACGCACACCAACATACCCAGCAGCAATTCCCAGAAAAAGATACAGAATTATCATCCCTGTTAGTAACATACCCCGAGAAGCTGGTGACATGAAACCAAGGGCAGCAAAAACAATAGTGACGATTGCCATCCCACCAATTTGAACCCCATTACCAATCATCAAGCACAGCAGCTTTGAAAAATTTGGTTCTCTAAAGACATCTCCCACGACAAGCTTCCAACCCGAAAGTTCCTCATTCATCTGTGCTTGAGCTTCTTTGTCCAGCTCTTCATACCTTGTTAAATCCCTTCTTACAGTCCTTAAAAATATAACGAAAACAATCCCTGCCAGGAAAAAGATCACCATCAGTGAGTTTAAGATGGAAAACCAGTGCACACGAGCACCCTCCATCTTCAAATAGGCATCCCATCGAGATGGCCATCTAATATCACTCTTCACAAATTCCACTTCATAAGTAAACGACACTCTTTCTTTTTCCCTGATAATCTGATACTTTTCCAATTCAGCCGGGCAGTTAGAATATGTTACATTGTCATACATATGGAGTTCTAACATCACTTTAGGATCATACTTAATGCTACAAGGGGTAACTTCAAACCCAACTATCTCGAAACCAGATGCTTTTTTCTTGTCAGATTCTGAAATTATGCCCATCCCCTCTTCCCCCGTACCAATTATCTCCACACCACTTCCTTCATACTCGTGAACCAAAACCTTGAACTTCAGGTGATTGATGATGTAATCTTCATTGCTGTTTGGAGGCGTATAACCAACAGGAAACCCAGTCCATTGAATTTGCATACCATTCTGTGTGGCAAACCTCCTTGCTGGAAGATTGTCCAAAATCATATTTACTTGATACAGATCCCGTGTCCTTTGTTTCAAAAGCTTCACTTCATGCTCGTTTAAGGGAGGTGTGGTGCAAAGGTAAATAGACTCATTAACGCTCATCTGGAAACGGTAAGGGGAGTTGTCGATCTGATCTCCCATAAGGAGCTCTCCAAGATTTTCTGCACTTTTCTTAATCCCCCCATCTGGTTGGCAGTATGGAAGGCTATAATAACCGAAGGGAAGCTCAGTTTCAATTGATGTCAAGGAATTGACTTTTGCAAAAATAGGTTCACGAGTGGAATATGTGTGCATATAGCTCCCTGGCAGGTAAAACCCAACACTGGCATTAACACATAAGATGGCCCATATAAAAGCCCAGTAAAATGGGGTTGTCACCCTTGGCAGGGATAACGAGAAAGCCATCCCAACAAAAGCCAGGGACACAAAACAGATCTTGTGATAACCTTACTGCGAAAGGCAAAGCATCCAAATCTGAAGAACATTAATTTGTATGGTTAGCCATGGAGAAAAGGCTATAAACAAATTAGAAGAAAAAAAAATCTAGCCTGGGAGAACTTATATTTTTGTTCACAGACCGAAAGGTTTAAAACCGTCTCCATTTAAAAACAGATATAAATTTACAGTGAAAATTAATGAAAAGATCATGTTTATAGAAACAGTCATTGATCACCTTAAATGTTTTAAAAAAGTGGTTATAATCAGAAATAAGCTCCACCCCAAAACCGTATAACAACAATTACATTGTTTTCAGGTCTTTTACTGACAGATCTATTAATGTGAACTTAAAGCGAACACCTTCAGCGGTACAATTAGCACCAAACTAAAGATTAAGAAAAGAAATCGATCATCAAAACATGTCCAACAAAAAAACATTGATGCCTCATTGGGCTTCCACTCTCTAAAATTTCGAAGTTAGTTAAATGGTCATTTCATTTATAATCTCATCACATAAATCAAAAAATGTGGACAAGGTCATTTTTTGACAACCCACACAAATGCACTGCTCCAAACAGAGCCCGAAAAGTCGTACGGAAACAAGCAGATCAAGAATCCTTAACCACAGAACCATCAACAGAATCTATGAAACGAAAACGCAAAACACTGAAAAAAAAAAACCATTTTTTTAAGAAGACAAACAGACAGTCAGTTCCATGATTACAATTACATTGCCCATTGTGGAAAAGGAAAGATATTAGTCGTAGGTCTGTGAAAATAGGAAGAATAAGGACAGGAACAAGCAATTACGATGATGAAGGACGACACGAATAAGGAGGAGGGGAAACAGAAGGCGTACCAGATCTGATTTTTTGAAGCCTGCCTGGCACTCTGTTGTTGTGGCCTGTGCTGGCGGACAATAGACCATGTTAGTTGCGTATAATTATGTAGTTGGACTATAGTGAACCAATTTTTATATTCTGAAATATAACTATACTCTGTACTGTATATGGGCCGCGAGCATGTAATATATTATCTTATAGTCCCCACTGGTGTACTGTCTTAACGGGCCTGGAAGCCTCATGGGCCTATTGTTTGGGCTGAAAGGTCTATCACATATAATTTGGGCTTAGAATCGGGCCGTCAACGAGGCGGCAAATACAAAACTCACCATTAATGACAACACAGGCCCAGCTGGTATCATCGTCCCTAACCTCCTCCAGCATGGACGCTGCCCGGCCGTCATGGCCTCGCCGGCGCAATAAGGCCGCTCCAATCTTCTCCTCCGACCGGTGGCTCTTCTTCAAGGAAAGCTTTTTTTTGTCACAAGGGCTGCTTCCACCCCTCCCGTGAAGCGCGCTCTCTCTCTCTCTCACACGAGTTGGATTTCGATCGACCCGGCCGGGTTACATATTTTTATCCTACGTTAAGGAAACATCTAACATAAGTCCTCCCTCATTTGTTTTTGTCTGTGTGCTTTGAGAATATGAATAACCAGCTGCTATAATTATATGTTTTGGTTGTGTCTGTCAGCAAGGGCCAAACCGGTCCCTCTGGTTTGCATCCAAACAGAGCCTTTCTTACTTGGACGGCAGGTACAACAATTTCCCCTCCAATATTCTATCTAAACTAAATCAAATGTTTTGATTGCTAGCTAGCTATTCCATGATATATATATGAGCTGAGACATGATCACTGCCCAGGTTCAGTTGGTCACTAATGAATCGTTTACTTATATACAATGATCCAGTAATGAATTGAACTCATAACTTTCTTGAACCGCGCGTCATGGTTTTTAAATATGTGAGAGAGAAACAGAAAGAAGTAGGAATGAGCTTTTAGGAATAAAAAAAATATTTGCAACCGCATTTGAGAATATGTGGTAATTGTCATATCAGCAAAAATATTTAAAACTTAACATGCAGCACACCACATTTGAGATAGAGAGAAAGAGAGTGGGGGAAGCAGAGAGGAGATAAAAACATGACATAAAATTAGGTTTTAGAGACGGAAGAGTGCGTTTTTAAAAAATCTGAGAGCAGCAAATCCCTTACGGGTGTTTGGGAGTCATGTGTCTCGTCAATACTTACAAATCAAAAAAATGGACCTAAATCGGACCACTTTGGCAAACTTATGGCCGTTTCAAGTTTTCATCAAAAATTCCAGTTGAAGGAACTCAGAAACCCATAGATCTGGCCGTGAGAGAGATGATCAATGTCTGCTCGAGACGTGCTCGAACCTCTAGCTTGAGCACGGGCTCGAATAGGGTGACTCGAGCCCCTGCTCGAGGCGTGCTCAAGCGATGATTCAAGATTGCGCCAAAACGTGGGAAAAAATACTGATGTAGGTTATTCCATGTCAATCGAAAACGCAAAAATGTCGCAATGCCGGTTGTACCTAGCACTGCTCTTTTAAGAATGTAGTAGGAGATTTCTATAATAAACACCATCCACCCCCCCCCCCCCCCCTTCCTCATATCACAATATTGTTATTTCTATAACCTCTGTCCCACCTCTAAATTCGCTTATTTTTATTTATTTATTTGTTAATATATGTATTTATCATTACATTTGTTTTGTTTTAATATTTAAAAATGTGTTTATAAACAAATTGAATCTTTTGGATTTTTAGCTTTGCAAATGCTTGATCCAAAATTTAAAATAAGTTCCAAGCTTTAATTTGGTTCATGTAGAATCCTTGTTGGAAACCAAAATTATATATGGTTCTTATTAGAATCAGGCCAAAGCGTAGGCTCACCCACCCGCATATCACAATATTATTCACTTTGGGCTCGCTAAATTAGTCCGCATGGCTTTAAAATGCGCTATGACAATTTGGACCTACTCCACTATATTAACCTCTTTGGCTTCCCCAATTTTTTCCATGTGGGATAACTTTCCAACAATCTCCTCCTTTGTCACACATTGAATCACATCATAGGACACACCTATAGAATTGAACTGCCACCATGTGGGACCGTCATAGAATTTTCCTTAGTTCGATCACCTGGTAACAAGAGTTTGTATTTCAATCTAATACTGCCACACATCACGGGATACGCCGCTCGACCATACCATGACGATAAGACTTTTGATATCGTAATTTTTTTTTAGGCCAATCAGGCTCTGATACTTGTTAGGATCGGGTCAAAGTATAGGTTCACCCACATGTCACAATATTATTCACTTTGGGCTCGCCAGATCGACCTGCACGACTTTAAAACGTATCGTGATGATTTTGGCCTACTTCATTATATTAACTTCTTTGGCTTCCCCAATTCTTTCCATGTGAAATAACTTTCTAGCAGTTCTAGCTATTTCTTTCCTTTTTGTTATTATTATTTTTCCCAAAGAACATTTTTTCACTTTTCTTTTGTAAAATAAAATGACAATTAATAATGATAAATAAAAAAGGTAAGACATAATATATTTTTTTCATCAAATAACCAAAAAATGACATGTTTTTTTAAATATATATATTAAAATGAGGAAAACATTTTTGCATATTGGAATTAAAAATATCCAATTTAGAAAAATTGTAGTTCAACTACTAATTATAACTGATGTAAAACTTATGATTTCACACACACACATATACACACACACATATATATATATATTATAACTATAATTAGAATTATTTAGTAATATAATATACTGTCCCATAAATTTGTGATGAAATATGTTGCTAATTGCAATAGTGGTAAATAAATTATATAATTTTTAAAATTATAACTCTAAAAGGAAGGGAAAAAAAAAATTAGTTGGAGGGGACAAAAAAAAAAAATTTATATAAAAAAAAAAAAAAAAAAAAAAAAAAAAAAAAAAAAAAAATTAAAAAAAAAAAAAAAAAAAAAAAAAAAAAAAAAAAAAAAAAAAAAAAAAAAAAAAAAAAAAAAAAAAAAAAAAAAAAAAAATTTTTTTTTTTTTTTTTAAAAAAAAAAAAAAAAAAAAAAAAAAAAAAAAAAAAAAAAAAAAAAAAAAAAAAAAAAAAAAAAAATTCCCCCCAAAAAAAAAAAAAAAAAAAAAAAAAAAAAAAAAAAAAAAAAAAAAAAAAAAAAAAAAAAAAAAAAAAAAAAAAAAAAAAAAAAAAAAAAACAAAAAAAAAAAAAAAAAAAAAAAAAAAAAAAAAAAAAAAAAAAAAAAAAAAAAAAAAAAAAAAAAAAAAAAAAAAAAAAAAAAAAAAAAAAAAAAAAAAAAAAAAAAAAAAAAAAAAAAAAAAAAAAAAAAAAAAAAAAAAAAAAAAAAAAAAAAAAAAAAAAAAAAAAAAAAAAAAAAAAAAAAAAAAAAAAAAAAAAAAAAAAAAAAAAAAAAAAAAAAAAAAAAAAAAAAAAAAAAAAAAAAAAAAAAAAAAAAAAAAAAAAAAAAAAAAAAAAAAAAAAAAAAAAAAAAAAAAAAAAAAAAAAAAAAAAAAAAAAAAAAAAAAAAAAAAAAAAAAAAAAAAAAAAAAAAAAAAAAAAAAAAAAAAAAAAAAACCCCCCCCCCCCCCCCCCCCCCCCCCCCCCCCCTAACTCTAGAAGTATTTGGTGGCTTTTTATAATTTTATATTATTACTTGTGATTTAGATATAGTAGTACTAATCGATAATAATTTCTAGACGTATGTTATACAGTTTTTGAATTTGTTCATAGGCTACGTAGTAATAATAACAACAACAACAACAATAATAATAATAATAATAATAATTTGCCCACAGCCTTCCGGGTGATTATATGGTTTCGACCCGCTTGGCCTCTTGGCATCTACTTCATTTCAAATCATGACACCTTTACCTTCACGGCGAACTCAGCATCATCTTCAGCTTCACAACATGGTAGCAATTGCAGATTATGTGACTGGTGAACAGTCATTCAGTTGTTGAAACTCATTGAAACATAATCTTGAGAAGGCTTGTCGAGCCTTGAATATTTTAAGGAAAAAAACAACCCTAAAGAAAAGAAAAGAAAAAAAAGTACTTGAATGATGGTCACTCAAGATGTTCTTCCATGAGCTTCATAGGATGTGTAAAGAAAGAGATTTTAGTTACACTTTTGAACCTCTAGACTCTAGTTTGAACCTTTTTTTTAATTTGTTCCAAGAAATTTGTGTGACAATTATTTCAGCTTCGTCTTCTATATAGTGATCTGTGCTTGTCTATGTCAGAGAGAGAGAGAGAGAGGTGGAAGCTATGGAGGCCCCTGCTCCTCAATTTTAGCAATAATTTAATTTTCAAGATTACCAGCAGCAACATGTACCCAGTTCCAACAACAGTCATTAAAGGGCACCCACACACTGACATATATATGACATGGTTTTTACTCCCATCCATCAGGAAACATAAGTGGGGCCATTCAGTTCAGGAAGCATAAAATGATGGATTAGTTGCAAGTTCTAGTGAGGACACCAGCATTGTCTGCCTTGCACAAGCAAGCACTCTCCATCTTTTGAGTTTGCAAAAAGATCTCAAAACCCGAAATGAAATGTCAGGTCTTTTTTTTTTAGGGCTTTGGGGCCATTTAGGTAAAAGAAATAAATTTAAAAAGGCATCTTGGGTTTCACATTTGACTCTAGTTTGAACCTTTTTTTTTTTAATTTGTTGCAAGAAGTTTGTGTGACAATTATTTCAGCTTCGTCTTCTATATAGTGATCTGTGCTTGTTTGAGAGAGAGAGAGAGAGAGAGAGAGAGAGAGAGAGAGAGAGAGAGAGGTGGAAGCTATGAAGGCCCCTGCTCCTCAATTTTAGCAATAATTTAATTTTCAAGATTACCAGCAGCAACATGTACCCAGTTCCAACAACAGTCATTAAAGGGCACCCATACACGGACATATATATGACATGGTTTAGGGCTTTGGGGCCATTTAGGTAAAAGAAATAAATTTAAAAAGGCATCATGGGTTTCACATTTGAGATAGAAGATGGTGATGGAGGGGAGCGGAGTGAGCCACATGTAAAGTAGACCGAGGGCTTCCACAGGTATATATTCTATAATTATTTCATAAGCCTTTGTTGTGGATAATTTGATGCTACTACATTATTTTTGTTTATGACTGTGGTTGAGAACTGGTACTTTCCTTTCTATGTTTGTGATAATCAATCAATTTTTGCCAACTTACAAGCGCTTTTAAATATTTTTTTAGCTTCCTTTTCTTATTTTCTATTCATGTCCCGAATTTGGAAAATATTTGAAGTACTCAACATATTTTATTGAATGATACACTCGTGGTTGAGCTCCTCTCTCTAAAATTCTTGTGTATCATCCAAAAGCATTCCTAAAGTTGGAAGCATGTAGGACTCTATCTGACAAGTAATTTATAACAAATTAGATGTGAACTAAAAGTTAGTGTATTTACTTATGTAGATAGTACATATTAATTTGCTTCAATAGTTTTTTAGGATGCTTCTGTTTCATTTTCACACTTCTTTGAGACTTTAATACACCTTTAGAATAATTTTTGAGCTCTATTGGTTACCCTTGTTTTAAATTCATTGAAACTGGGGGTCTAAATGACTTTAAAAAGTAAAAACATTATTGAACCCAAAATCAGAACTTGCTTCTGACAATATAAATCTCTGATTTGCAGGGGGACAATGTCTACCATAGCAACAGCTGAAGTCTGTGATTCTAATGCAGCACTTTTGGCAACTGGTGATTTACGTGTGCTCCAACCAATATTCCAGATCTATGGGCGGCGCCGAGCAATCTATGGTCCCATTGTCACTCTCAAGGTGTTTGAGGACAATGTGTTGGTTAAGGAGCTTTTTGAGACTCGAGGTGAGGGAAGAGTCCTGGTTATAGATGGTGGAGAAAGCAAAAGGCGTGCTTTACTGGGAGGGATTTTGGGCCAATTGGCCCAGAATATGGGTTGGGCTGGTATAGTAGTGAATGGCTGCATTAGAGATGTAGATGATATTAATGAATGTGACATTGGTGTTAGAGCCTTGGCGTCTCATCCCCTTAAACCATTCAAAAACAGGCATTGGGGAGAAGCACGTTCCTATATATGTTGCAGGAACCTTGATTCGTGATGGGGAGTGGCTGTATGCTGACAGTGATGGCATTCTTATCTCAAAATCTGAGCTTTCTACTTGAGTCACATTATGCTAACCAAGAACGTCATTTGCTCTCCGGGGCGAGAGTGTAATGTTTCAATACTGTTCTGTATTTCACATGCGTACATAGCTTAAACTTGTGTATCTTTAAATAATATTGGAAAGTTCAGCCTGGAACTGTGGCAAGAGCCAATCAATTGACTTCACTACACGCACACGCACTAATGTTTCGTGCTTGAGGTCCCGCCCTTTTTCTTTCAATGATGTTGGAGTCGTACATTTGATTTTGCTATATTTTCTCTGGTCTTGTGCAGACAATATATACTTGAATCCCCGAGGGTGTGTAGCTGCCCCGTGACTATTTTTAATTAAATATAATAATATTTAATTAAAATATTAATTAAAAATATAACCTGCACACCCTAAGCTACCCGCCGCATCATCTTTCTCTTCATTACGTCGTGACAACTCCATCTCTCCAAGCCGCCCAACGCCTGCCGCCCTCCGCGCCGCCTGCTCCAGCCACCATCGACGCTCCAGCGCCCGCCACGCCAGCCACCATTGATCGATCGACGCTCCAGCTACACAGCAGTCCAGCCAGCGCCTGGCGCTCGTGCCTCGCTGCCCATCGCTCGCTGCAACGCCGGCGAGTCGGCGACCACCGCCCTCAGCCTCATGCCTCAGGCCCCGCCCCTCACTTCGACCGTTCGACGTTCACGCTCCACGGCTCCAGCAGCGCTCAACGCCAACGGACCAACACCTGTCAGCGCCAGCCGCCGCTCGTCGCCGCCCGCTGAAACGCCGGAACCCACCGCCCAGGTGAGGTGCCCACCTGCTGCCCTGTTCTGTGTTCTGCTCATCTGCTGTTCTACACTTCTACTGCGGCCTCTACCGTTCAGGTCTGCCTCACTGCCCTTCACAAAATTTTAATTGGGTTTTAATTTAAATTTTTTCAAAATGAATTTGTAGTATTTAATGCATTGCTAGTGATAAATGAACAAATATTTAGTGTTTGATATTTATAGTGTTTTAATTTAGAAAATTTTAAAATATATAATTTTTTGCTGTTGCTATTAGTAATGGATAAATTTTTTATAAGAAAACCAAAAGGTTTTTGTTTGGTTCTTATTAGTGAATTTGTGTTAATTTGAACATGGATGAAAATCGATATCATCTTATTGTCTTATTGACTTTTTTAGCAGTGTTATATTTAAAGACTTTTATGATTTTATAACATTTTATGTTATATTTTATTATTAATATTATTTTAAATTTTTATAATAAATATTAAATATCCTAAAAATAAATTTTAGAATCGCCTGCTTGAATTCATATATGGCATTATATTTTTTTTCCCTCTCCTGCCATTTAGTTCATATTTAATTTTGTTTTAATTACTGCAATTGCAATAATAAGTGACTCATTCTAATTTAATTACTACAATGACATACATACACAAATAAATCGAATTTCATATTGAACCAAATAAAATTATTAAATATTCATATCAATATTCTTATCCAATTCTTTCATGTCCAAAAGTGACCTTAAAACATACAAATGATGTTGCTATAGCAATGCTATAAATTTTCAGGGCTAGATGGACTAGGGAATGAATATAGCAGCCTTCTGCAAAGCGAAATAAGTTCTACACTGCCTTTGAATGAATAGCACTCGCTCATATTTCAGCCCCCCGAGCATCTAATTCAACCACATGATCAACTTTTGATTTTTGAAGGTAGGAAAGTTAACATTGAAAAGACGAAAGAAGTTATAGTGGCTTTTTATTAAAGGAAGGTTAAATATTTAAAAAATAAAATAATAAATCAGCCTATATCTATGGCATAGTTATTAGAACTGAACCGAATATCGATCCGATTAAGGCATCGAATGGTTGGATTACTGATTTAACTGTTTGAGTCAGCGATCGAACTGGTCATATAATTAATAATTATATATATATTAATAAAAAAATAAATATTTTAAACTAACGCATTAAAATTATGCTTCTAATATAATATTATTTATTTTTAATATATATTTCTAACATAAATTCTTAATAAATTTAAAATTTTAGTGACATAAATTCATAGTAAAAGAAAAATCAGATAAAGTTTGGAAGGATATTAAAGTGAAATATTAATATTAGTCATTAATTTTAAATTAAATTTGTATTATAAAATAAAATAAATAATATTTTATCATTTAAAAAAAAATCAGCCATCTTTATAAAACCTAGTAGGGTCAATCGGGTTTTTTTTTTTCGAAACAGTTCAATTAGAAAATTGAACCAATTAATGGCTCAGGTCATCGGTCCGATCGGCCAAATTGGTCCGATTTTAATAACTTTGATTCATAGAGACCTTTAAAGTCACTGCTGCCAAAATCATTGCTAAAGTCAAAATAAAACCTAAATAAAGATATATAAAAAATTCATGCGTGATAGAGGGAGCAGAGCATTATGTGTTTTCGATTTTGTGTGTTGGTTTCATAATTTGAATTTTTATTGGATTATAGTTTGAAATCTAAATTTTGAAAATAAATTTATATTAGTAGGAAAGAAAATATGGTTTAAAATATAATGAACTCAGATAATAAAATAGTAAAAAGAATTTTTTTAAAAAAATAAATAAATTAAATTTCACAAAAAAAATAAATTTTAATTTAAAACAGAAAACAGCTAAAACTTATTTTTAAAAAATTACTTTAAACTTTGTGATTTCAATTATTTTTTAAAAACAAAAACAACTTTTAAAAACCACCTAACCTTTTTAAATAGGCCAAGAATCTCTCTCTTCCCCTCCCCCCCCTCACTCTCTCTCTCTCTCTCTCTCTCTCTCTCTCTCTCTCTCTCTATATATATATATATATATATATATGTGGGGTAATACTCAAGGAAAAATGAGTACAAGTACGCATGATCCATTGAGCTCCTGCAAAACCTATGCAGTATCTCTCTTGTTCCGCCGCTGCCACCCATCCCAGTGTCCGTGCTGGGCGCTACCGACCGTTTCAGCATGCACGACACCATCCCAGCCATAGACCAGACTAGACGGCCGCCTCTGCTCAGCCATCACAAGTTGTGTTGTGGGTGGAATTCTCCTCACCAGTAGATAATTTTTTTCATAAATAAACATCTGAAAGTTCATTTTGACTTTCTCTTTAACTTTTCATGAAAAAGGATTGTCTTTCGAACATAATACCTCCCCATTAACTTCATATTCCATCTGAGAACCATCTGAATTATTATTTGTCACTCTATCGAGAATGAATAACGAACTGCATGATTTGCATAAACAAAGCTATCTTCCCAGAGTCTAAAAATTATTTTAAAAATAATAATAAACGGATACAAATATATAACAGTAAATGATGCACTATAAATTTTACAGATTGTGCAGCTAGCCCAAGAGCAGTCGTAGGCAATCCTTCAACCTCTTTTTCATTTGTAAGTAATTTTTCAAATTTCTATGTGGCATCCAATACTCTCTTAACACTTGCATGCGGGAAATCTTCAACAGAAAGATAGGCAGTTGCTTCCATGGCATCAGATGTTGAAGCATAAACAGCATTGGGCCTCCGAATCAGCTACTGAAATGAAATTCCCTCCAATGCTTGGTCAAATTTTTAAAGTTCTATTAGCTCAAAGGGGACATCAAACCCATTGACTCCTTAAATATCAAGTGTCGTGTAAAATTCCAGTTGCTTACTCTATAGTCCTTCACGTCTATAAAAATTGAAAAAGGGAAAAAAAAAACCTCATAGAATATGCTACCACAAATCAAGAGTTCAAGAAAGTTGGATACAGACAAATTAAGAAGTGCTGTCACTAATACCATTCAAACACAGTAGTAGGGATATTTAAAGTGCGGAAAGGAACTCAATTGATCTACAATTCCAATAATGAGTGAGCAGGTCCAAGAATCCTTGGCCTAAAAACCAAAACTACAGTGATGGCCAACGAATTCTTGGATGAATTTAATTAAGATCTAAGAACTGTGAATAGAGTTGCACTCCTTAAATCACTTGCACTCGTTTTTCCTTTAGTACTACCCTATATATATATATATATATATACACACACACGCACACAACAAATCATCAAAGTTAAGATAGATATAACAATTAGAAACAATAGCAAACTAGGCCTTGATCCCAAAGCTAAGTGGCTGTACAGAAGCATGCTCCTATTTATGACAACAAACCAATACAAACATCACCAACATAATATATCACTCATGCATACATCATCATACACAAGAGAGAGATTAAAATCTTACGTGTGCTTGAATAACAACAAACCAAAGCTGAAAATGTTATTAAATCCTCAGGAATCTTCACGTTCTTCAAGGAAGCACTTAGAAAATTACCCATTCTAAGCAAATCCCTCAACGCTACATTAGGAGAACTTATAATCCCAAAAGCAAAAAATGATGTGTTTTAGTGGGTCATTACACAAGAAACTCTTGTCGTCTTCCCAGTGAAATAAAGAAACCAACACGTCAACACATTATAAGTTAATAACCATAGTAGATAAGAGAAAAACTGAACACCCATAAATTAAGAACACCATAAACTAAAATATTGTGCAGAATCCCTAGAGAAATATTCAGAGACCTGTAGGCATATATGCCCTAGTCAGTGACAACCTCACAAAAACCGATTTGCAATTTTATTCAACAGAAGAATATTAAGTTAGGCACATTGTCTCATAGCTTTGGCAATTGAGGAACCGGAACTACCCTTGCAGATCAGATTTGTTTAATTTTTGCTTGCTGTGTTATTTGTTCATTTTTTTATGGGTGTCAATCACTGCTTGCTGGCTTCACCTGTATTCCTTCACTGCTTATTAGTTTTTGGTGCGTTCAATGTTATCTTAGGGAGCATGTGTCATTTCATTGTCTGTTTTTGCTAAGATTGTTTTATGTTTCCGATTGGGGGAGGAAGTGTTGATCCAGGTCCTTTTTCCGCACGTTCCATCTCATTATTCGCTGCCTATTTCTCGTTTTCTCCTTCTTAGTTAATCACATGTTTTTCTACGGCATGCTTAGCTTTGATTTTGCTTCTTGTGTAGCACTGAGAGAGGGTACTACAATCCCAGCAATTTATCACTGAGATATTGGTCATTCCTCTACTTTTTCGATGATGAAAATTATTCTTTGGAGTTTATCCGTTTATTCCTAATCTGATCTAATAATGTATTTTGTTGTTGTCTTGTCAAAGTTTAATCATTTTTTTCGGGCCCTGTTGGGTGTGGTTTTTGGTCAACAGTTCACTAAAATTTTGGTTTGGTTTTTTAAACCCCTGTCACATTGTGGTCACTGTAAGTTTTGTTAGGCCTGTTTTTAGACGTTTCTTCTAACCTTTGTTTTGCAGAAACACCGTTAACTTTTGTTTTGTTTTTGTTTTTGTTTTTCCTTTTCTTTTTGCTGTTTTTTTTTGGCTTATTTTCTTTGCATTTGTAATGTGGTCCTAAGACTTCTTCTTGTAATTTGTAAACAACAAAAAATAGTAAGAAAAAGAAGAAGAAAGAAGGTGAGATTAAAAAAAAAGGAAAAGAGGGAGAGAAGAAAAAAGAAAAAAAGAGAGGAAGTTTTATTTTATTTTGTGAATGTTACTTTCATATATAAACACTTTTATTTATGTTTTTTTAATATTTATTCTAAAAATATTTTAAAGTTAGAAATGTTTTTATTTTTTATTTTATTTTTTTATTTTTTTATTTTCTTAAAAAAAAATTGTTTAATAGAAACCCAAGAAATTAAAAAATATATTTTTTTTAAACACACAAAATATCACTCTTTTAAAAAAAAGACACATGTCCTTTTGCCTTTAATTTAATTTCTTTCCAAAAATATCACATATGTATTTTTCATTGATTCCCAAGCCAAGTGAATGTATTTTCCTCATCTCAATTAAAGTTAGAGCTTTCTTATTGTTTAGGACTATCTCTTAGATTTTGTTAGATAATCCTTTTAAGAACACTCCTTAAATTGGTTAGGCAAATTGAATTCAAAATTAATTTAGGAAAAACTGTAAATAATTTTTCTCTCTAACATTTCATATTCCTCTTAGACATTTTAGAATAATTGTAGATAAGTGAAATTAAACCAATAATTAAAACAAATTAGAAGCCTCTCAAACTCCTAAGATGGGTACTGAGAGGGTATTGTGAGGGTGCTGATATTTCCTCACACGTAATTAACTCTTGAATTCAGTTTTAGCGATGTAGACTATTTTTTTAGATGACCAACTGCATCTCAAAAACAGTTGGTGACGATTCCGTATTTTTTTATCACTATTCGGGTGAAGAGTGAGAGAATTGTATCCCCGAAGGCGGATTTTCCCTCAGATGAAATCCGGTGACGATAATATATATATATATATATATATATATATTAATGCCACAGAGAATTATACAAGCTAACTAGCGGCTTGGAGTGTTGGGCCGGTCACTTTTGGGTCTAGTACTAGATTTAAAAAAAAAGAGAGAAAATATTACTTTGGCCTGATATTGTAATTTAATAAAATAAATATTATTTGTGGCTTAATATTATCAATTTAATAAATATATATTTATATACATTTATATATATCATTTATGGTATGTTATTACTGGTTTGTTGATTTAAATGTTTTGTATGACTGATGCATTGAATACTGACTATTAGAAAATTTTTATTATTATTTACATGTGTCGAATTAGTGATGGAGTTGATTGGGTTAACTGCGGGTCTCATATAGGGCTGGCAAGAAGCTGCATGTTCCCTATGTGGCTAGTTAATTCAGGTCCCATATGTGACAGGTTATCATTATGGACACTACAGGTCCCACATATGGTTGTTTGGTAGTAACTGGGATCCTTGGAGTTGGTTGCGGGAATCCCGTGGATGGTTAGATCTTTCGGTGTGTACCCTTAATGAATGAAATGTAATATGTCTGATGTCATATTTTGTGATTAAATGTAAGTTTAGTGTGATAGAATAAGACATTATATTAGCACAAGCATACACCGATCATGTAAACTTAGGATTTCATGTTATAGGATGGATATCACCTACTGGCAATTCATGCTCACCCTGCTTTATTTCTATTTCCTACAGGTTTATGCCGGGAGTAGCTGGTGGTGCTACAGCGGAGCAGGTCGTGACATTTGGGTAGAGGGTTTCCCTATATTTAGACTGACTTATCATTTCTTATTCTATTTTCCGGACTTGGGTCTATGGCAGTTGTATGAACTTTATTGGTGACATCATAATGTGTTGAGTTTATAGTGTTGGATATTTATGGAACAGAAATAAATGCATTTGTTGTACTTTACGTATTAATTAAGTATTGTATTGAATTTCATTTGTAAGTATGATTCTACTCCCGTTGTAGTATTGTACAGGATTAGATCAATCACCATCCCCCTGACCCCTTAGATGTGGGCATGGGGACGTCGTGTCCCTATTTTTATTTCTCCTAGAATTTGAGAGCGTGACAATCTCAAACTTCATTCACCGATTATGAACCAGTTTTATACTTAGTTTAATTAGTAGATCTATTATATGTATGCCACACATACCAGTAATAAACTCCAATAAGTAATGAGATGTCATAATGCTTAGCCACATAAGAAAGCACAATAATATAATTTAATAAATATTTAAATAAAATATATTTTAATTAATCAGAAATAGTTTTTACATAATTAGGATTATATATTATTTTATGCAGCATTATCCAAACATTAGGGTCACCTACTGAGCTTGTAGCTCACCCCTACTTTGTTGTTTACCCTTTTAGGTGCGACTCAAGACTAGTGGAGAACTTTCTTCCAGGAGAACATGCTCACTACTTTAATGTATTGATCCATGGACAGTTGTATTTGCACTATTGTGATGTGATGTATGTATGACTGTTTGACATATTATATGCATGATAATGGATAGGAAAGTATAGGATTACACTTGACGTATAAATGTACAGATTTGCATGATTGAAACAACACACACGGTATTGTCTCTATTGGTACTTGCCACCAACTCCTTAATCCTCGAGTGTGAGCAAAGGAAAGTCACGTTCTTTATTTTGGGTTCCTTAGAATTTGGAGCGTGACATGTTATCAATGACCTCCTCCTTGAATTCTTCCACAATGACTTGCACTAAACCCTAAGTCAAATGCCTCTTCATCAAATGTCTCATCATAGGTCACATTCAACTGTTGTTAATGCCAAATAATAGGACTAGAATTCCGATGAGGTTGGGCAAGGTGAATTCCTTTGCCTTGTTCAATGTCATCATCTTTTCATCCTTGAGTGTTAACCCTCAACAATGCTTGTAATTGGTTATTGATTGCCATTAACTATTGTGTGAATTTTTAGGTTGACAATTGATATTCTTCTATTGCTTTCCAAATAGCATGCAATCACTAATGACCTCCAAGAGATTGGTTTTTGTCACTACTACCAGTTTAAGTCATCAATTGAAAGAAACTTGTTATGATACCGGTATAGTGTGTTAATTGATTAATCAAACACAATTGATTAATTAAGAGAAACTCGCTTCAAAACCAGAGATTTTGCTAAAACAAAAGGCAAATTACTTTTAAAATTTTAAAAGCTATTTATCGACTTATTATTAGAGTTACAAGACAAAATTAAAAAAATGTAATTAATAAGAAACTTTAATCAATAACTTAATTAAATAAAATAAAACATAAGTAGAAAACAATTTGTGGCCTTAATTAAATAAAATAAAAAACACAAATAAAAAGTTATTTATGACCTTAAACACGTGGTCTCAATCATATATATGCTCTGATTTTAAGTGTTGATACGTAGTCTTCTTATTATGAGTTTTTTCCTCTCTACAAGAGGCTGTGTAATGTGAGTTTGTAGTTTTCCCATATTGCATGTTTTGAAGTTTTGAAGTTTTGAGATAAGTTTTATTAAAATGGCACTCCTATTTTGCAAGCCAATGTGAACGCTGGCTTGACAAAAATTTTCCCTAGTTTAAAATATGAAAAAGTCTATTTGCAATTGCCATTGCATCTCCTTTGCGTTCCCAACTGATGTGGCAATTGACATGTCATCAAAATTACTTAAAACTTAACGCGTAGTGCACTATATCCGAGATAGAGAGAAAGAGAAGGAAGAGGTAGAGATGAGTCTTGAACGGTGCATTTAGATAGGAGAAGGTAGAACATAGCATAAAATTTGAATTTAGAGGCGAAAGAATATGTTTTTTGGAAATCTAAGAGCGGCAAATCCCCTGCGGGAGTTTGGACACTGTATATCTCGTCAATACCTACAAATCAAAAAAAAGCCTAAATCGGATCATTGTGCATAAAATTATGGCCATTTGAAGTTTTCGTTAGAAATTACAGATGACGGAATCTAGAAACTCGTAGATCTAGTCGTGGAAGAGATGATCGAACCCCCGGAAGGGGTCAAGATCACCCTCGAGACTTGCTCGAGTCCCTGTAAGCGTCTCAATAAGGGTGTCTCGAGCCTCAGTTAAAGGCCCCAGCAAGCTTGAACGATGATCCAAAAACACCTCAATCCGGAAAAAAGTACTGCTAATGTAACTTATTCTACGTCAGCCTGCCTGGAATACAAAACGCTCAAATGTCGTACACCAAAGGTGAATTTAAATGGCAAGTCCTTTGCTTAATGGCGGCTTACCGACATTCTTTTAGAAAAGTGTCGAAGTTTACTGACAGCCACAAACCAATTCATTACAAAGTCGTGGACAGCTAGTGGCGATCGTTTCGTAGTTTGAGATAGCGCCTTGCCACGTGCCCACTCTTCGTTGGATGCAGGGATTCATATCCGATCTGCATGCATAGCGTATTATAGTGTGTGGCGCAGCTCCCTCGCTAGATATGAGATAGCCATAATCGAGAGCAAGAAAAAAAACGTATTCGCAAAGAGGGGGACGACATAGTGAGCGGCAAATACAAAACTAACCATTAATGACAACACAGGCCCTGGTATCATCGTCCCTAACCTCCTCCAGCATGGACGCTGCCCGTCATGGCCTCGCCGGCGCAATAAGGCCGCTCCAATCTTCTCCTCCGACCGGTGGCTCTTCTTCAAGGAAAGCTTTGTTTGTCACAAGGGCTGCTTCCACCCCTCCCGTGAAGGTCTCTCTCGCTCTCTCTCTCTCTCTCTCTCTCATGTTGGATTTCGGGTTACATATTTTTATCCTACGTTAAGGAAACATATAATATAAGTCCTCCCTCATCTGTTTTTGTCTGTGTGCTTTAATAATATGAATAACCAGCTGCTATTATATGTTTTGGTTGTGTCTGTCAGCAAGGGGCAAACCGGCCCCTCTGGTTTGCATCCAAGCAGAGCCTTTCTTACTTGGACGGCAGGTACAACAATCTCCCCTCCATCAATATTCTATCTAATAAACTAAATGAAATGTTTTGATATTGCTAGCTAGCTACTCCATATATATATGTATATAAGCTGAGACATCACTGCCCAGGTTCAGTTGGTCACTATGAATTGTTTACTTACATACAATGATCCAGTGAATTGAACTCATAACTTTCTTGAACCGCGCGTCAAGGTTAATGTAAGAGTCATTTTTTTGGTACATATCCATGTGCAACTTGAGAGCTAACTAATAATAATAATAATAATTCGCGCACAGCCTTCCGGGTGATTATGGTTTCGACCCGCTTGGGCTCTCGGATCCCGAAGGCACAGGAGGGTTCATCGAGCCCAGATGGCTAGCCTATGGCGAGGTGTTCAACGGGCGTTGCGCCATGGTAGGGGCTATTGGTGCCATTGCGCCGGAGATTCTGGGCAAGCTCGGCCTCATCCCAGCTGAAACAGCCCTCCCGTGGTTCCAAACCGGCGTGATACCCCCAGCTGGGACATACGCCTACTGGGCAGACCCGTATACGCTGTTTGTGTTCGAGCTGGCACTGGTGGGCTTCGCGGAGCATCGGAGGCTGCAGGACTGGTATAACCCAGGCTCCATGGGGAAACAATATTTCTTGGGTCTGGAGAAGTACTTGGGAGGGTCGGGCGACCCGGCCTACCCCGGGGGACCCATATTCAACCCACTTGGATTCGGCAAAGACAGCAAGTCCATGAGAGAGCTCAAGCTGAAGGAGATCAAGAATGGGAGGCTGGCTATGCTGGCCATGTTGGGATACTTTGTGCAGGGGCTGGTCACGAGGGTTGGCCCGTACCAGAACCTTTTGGACCACTTGTCTGACCCTGTCAACAACAACGTCTTGACCAGCATCAGCTTCCACTAGAGATATGCCTGCTGATGCCTGCACTGGCTGAGACACGCCTGGGGCAAGGTTTTATGTAATATGTATTGCCATCACTCAAATGATTGTATAAATACTTGTTGATATTATCATTTTCTCAGATTTCTTAGAAGTTAGTAGTGTGGGAGACTAAAAGCAATGTTTACCTAGTTGGACGTGGCGGTTTTTCCCTGCAGTGTGGATTGAGTAAGGTGTGCATGGAAATCGTTTAATTCCCAAAATCGACCTGATATAATCTAGCAGACTGAGCTACAATTATTTATTTATTTTTATTGGTTTTTTTTACTAACACGCGCCTCATTTATTTTCTATGGTGTTTGATTCACCATACAATTATTATCCATCTATTAGTAATAAAAAAATCATTTTATACATCTCATTCTAGCCAGAAATCCAAAAATTTAATCCTTTCCACCCCATGGGATTAGATGATTATTATCCATCCAATTTATTAATTCGAATGCAGCTCATCCAAAATATTTTTTACTTCTCAATTATTATTTTTTAAACATTATTTTAGTAAAATAAAATTTCATTTGTTGTCGTGTTACTTTGCATACCAAACAGAATATGTATAAATTATGTAATTTTATGATGCCAATTCTAATCATATTCCATTCTAACTGAAAGTCATCTTGTTGCGATCCAATTTTGGCAGGAGACTTGTGAAATTTGGTATAATAAATTTTATCTTGAACTCGTTATCAATTATGATTGGATACCTATTTCTTGAAAATGATGGCATAGGAAAGTTAATTACTCATGAAACAAATTAGCATCCATGAAGCTCAAAATTGGTAATTAAGAGTAGGAATATTATTTTTATTTATTTATTATTAGTATTACTAATATTATTTTACAAAGATGAATGACATGTCATTCACAGAGATAATTGATATGCATAGTTGATATAAACAATCGTTATTTATTTATATTTATTTCAATAATCATATTATGTCATAGCGATTACTCAATCTTTTACAAAACATAATATGACATAATCATATTATGTCATAGCAATTTCAATGATACGTAACATTAATCTTTTATAAAACATGATATCAAGTAAGAGATATGATTGTCCCGTGGGGGCAGGTCAGATGGTGCACATTGTGCCTAGGAGGCTACAGCGCTCGGGATCGATTCGCACTGGGGGCTTGAGAGAGGGATTTATTTCCCACCCCGTTGACTTACCTGTGGGCCAACCCACCAGGGCAGGTGGGACCACCGAGGATTAGTCTCGCGTGGCAGCAGTCCGGGGCAGGCTACCAGGGCAAGTGCCGGTGTGAGGGGGCCCGGACGGTAAAACTAGTGCTGAGGGGCCCAGTGGAGCCGAGACTCATCTTGCTCGATCTCTTGTCGTCTGCAGCGAAGCTTACGGTCTGGTACGAGAGGATACCCTGTTAAAAAAAAAAAGAGTAAGAGATATGATTACATGATAACAAGTAATTTATGATGTGGAGTGTCACCCTCTCCACTCTTTCTCTCTTTCCCTCTTCAAAGATGTAAAAACATGTTTATGAGGAATTGAAATAATTAAGAGTGTTAGAGCGTGTTTGGTAATGATATTCAGTATCAATTTTTTATTTTTTAATATGAAAAACACGTTCATGTTTGGCATCCATTTTCGATATTAATTTTTGAAAATATTTTGTTTTTGAGTATCAAAAATCGAAAAAACATTATTTGTGTTTTCATTTTTCCTAAAATCGTTTCCCGTCCAACCCATTTGTTTTTGACGCCGCCCACTCCGCTGGTTGCCGCCCACCACCATGCCATTGCGACCACCCCCCTAAACGGCTCAGCAGATCCTTCGCCGTTGTTGATGTCACCCACCCCGTGACGCATCCCCCAGCCCGCCCTCACCAACACCCCCCTGCGACCTCTCCCGGCGACGGATTCCCCCCTCCCTCTCGGCAGCACCCCCTGCGACACAGATCTACCACTGCGCCCCAACCCTGCGACATCCCTCAACGACAACTCCCCCTACGCCCGACGCAGCACCCGCCCTACAATAGCACCCCTACAACGGATCTGCCGTTGCGATGGACCCCAATCCTGCGATGGACCCCCCCCTTTCAACGGATCTGCCCGTTGCAATGACAACCTCCCAGTCCTCCCTGCTTGCTACGACAACGCCCACCCATTGTGACGACACCCTCCGGCGAGCAAAAAACAAAAACACAGAACAACAACCAAACACAAAAAAGAATTTGCGATGAAAGATTTTGAAAATAGTCAAATACTGATTTTCGGAAACTGAAAACCAAAATGCACAACCAAACATAACATTAGGTTAAAACACTGTTTACCCCTCTTCTACATTTTTACCCTAGGTATGACCAAAACACTATTTTTCTACGACTCACTTTTTTTTCCACCAATTTTCTTAATTTATTTTACTCAACTAATTCCTAATGTTAAAATGAACCTACATCTACAAACTTAATTAAACAATAAAACTAGGAGGGAGCTAAAGAAGGAGAGGATTGAGTAAAAGATAAAATACACACTAATGCCATCTAGCTACTCCACTAGCTAGTTGCTCTACACATTAAGGGATCTGAAAGTTGTGTTTCACATTACTAATGTGTCTCTTTCTTTCGCCCATTTTTTTCCTGCATTTTCCCATTTTCTATTTTTAAATAACATAATAATAATAATAATAATAATAATAATAATTATTATTATTATTATTATTATTATTATTATTATTAATCTAAATACTATCTGAACCCGGATATGTATAATCTCGTGCTAAATCCGGCTCGTCACAGTAGTTTAGATGATTCGGGTCGAGTCAGGTTAGAGCGAATTGAGGCGAAATCAGATTTTTTACTTTATATTTATTTTAAAATATCGAATGGAAGAACCCAACCTGGTAACTTGTTAGGACAAGTCAAATCAAGACAAAATAGCCCAGGTTAGAAACGGGATAATATTAATCATGTGGCTTAATTAGATGCCAAGGAACTGAAATAGTGAAATATGTGAGAGTGCAACAAAAGTTATTCATAGGCAATGTAGGACTCGTATTGCCTTGAAAAAGGCTGCTATATTCATTCCCAAATCTATCTAGCCTTGAAAATTCATAGCATTGCTGTAGCAACATCATTTGAATGTTTTAATATCACTTTTGGACATGAAGAGTTTGGATAAGGATATTGATATGAATATTTAATAATTTTATTCGGTTTAATATGAAATTCCATTTTTTTTATATGTATGTCATTATAATAATTAAATTAGAATGAGTCACAAATTATTGCAGTAACTAAAAAAATATTAAATATGAACAAAATGAAGTGAGGAAAAAAAATGTAATGACAATATGATATATATATATATGAATTAAGTATATATTGTCTGCACAAGACCATAGAAAATATAGCAAAATCAAATGTACAACTCTAACATCATATAAAGAAAAAGGGTGGAACCTCAAACACGAAGCATCAAGTTCTTATATTGCACCTTAGTTCAATCCTAATAAATGATATTAAAGTTTAATTATTCCTAAAAGAATATTTCATTATATCAAAAGTTTTCTTGACATAATATCATTGAGCTACTTGTCCCATAGTATGCGATAGTATTGAATTGAAATATGTCACCCAATTATCAAACTTGTGTTTAATTTAGAATGTAAATTGTGAGAAAGCTACATGGAAAATTCCATGACAACTTACATGGTATTAGCTCAATTCAATAGATGTCTCCGATCTATGATGTTTATATGATGGAGCAGACATAGAATTATCATAACGCGTTTTAAAGGCATACAAATCAATATAATAAGCCCAAAATGAATACTATTATAACATTCCAGCGAACCTGAATCTTGACAGATAATTGATTAGCTGTTGCCACAGTTTCATAATGAACTATCTAATATTATTTCAAGTTATGTACGCATGTGAAATACAGAACAGTATTGAAACATTAGACTCTCGCTCCATAGGGCAAATGACGTTCTTGGTTAGCATAATGTGACTCAAGTAGAAAGCTCAGATTTTGAGACAAGAATACCATCAGTGTCAGCATACAGCCACTCCCCATCACGAATTAAGGCTCCTGCAACATATATAGGAACGTGCTTGTCCCCAAGGCCTTTTTTGTTTGATTTAAGGGGATGAGACGCCAAGGCTCTAACACCAATGTCACATTCATTAATTTCATCTACATCTCTAATGCAGCCATTCACTACTATACCAGCCCAACCCATATTCTGGGCCAATTGGCCCAAATTCCCGCCCACTAAAGCACACCTTTTGCTTTCTCCACCATCTATAACCAGGACTCTTCCCTCACCTCGAGTCTCAAAAAGCTCCCTAACCAACACATTGTCCTCAAACACCTTGAGAGTGACAATGGGACCATAGAATGCTCGGCGCCGCCCATAGATCTGGAATATTGGTTGGAGGACACGTAAACCACCAGTTTCCAAAAGTGCTGCATTAGAATCACAGACTTCAGCAGTTGCTAAGGTAGACATTGTCCCCCTGCAAATAATAGATTTATATTGTCAGAAACAAGTTCTATTTTTGGTTCAACAATGTTTCTACTTTTTAAAGTCATTTAGAGCCCCAGTTTCAATGAATTTAAAACAAGGGTAACCAATGGAGCTCAAAAATTATTCTAAAGGTGTATTAGCTCAAAAATTATTCTAAAGGTGTATTAAAGTCTCAAAGAAGTGTGAAAATGAAACACGAGCATCCTAAACAAATATTGAAGCATGTACTATCTATGTAAGAACTTTTAGTTCACATCTAACTTGTTATAAATTACATGTAGTCAGATAGAGTGCTACATGCTTCAAACTTTAGGGATGCTTCGGATGATACACAAGAATTGTAGAGAGGAGCTCACCCACGAGTCTCATTCAATATAATATGTTGAGTAATTCAAATATTTTGCAAATTCGGGGCATGTATAGAAAATAAGATAAGGAAGCTAAAAAAATATTTAAAAGCACTTGTAAGTTGGCAAAAACTGATTTGATTATCACAAGCATAGAAAGAAAAGTACCAGTTCTCAACCATGGTCATAAACAAAAAAATGTAGTAGCATCAAATTATCCACAACAAAGGGTTAAGGGATAATTATAGAATATATTGTTAGGAAATTAAACTGATAGTTTCCAACACTTTAGGGGAATGCAAAAAAAAAAAAAATGAAAATAACATATAAATTGATAATGAAGTTCAGCCAGTTGTGCCTACATATCCGAAGCTACTACAGATTTTTACTAGGAAGAAAATCTTCGCAAAAGTTTTACAACATTCAACCCTTACCCAAGAATTTTATCACAAAATTCTCTCAGGAAAACTCTCTGGTTTCCCTCTCTCGAATTGGAATGCAGAAAGCAATACATATGGGTTCTCTAATTATAGTTGCAATGATATTCATTTTGCCAGACGTTCAGCCAACACGCTTTTCCAACCCAATTCGCCAGTCAATATAATTGCCTTCCCTTTTTTTCATTTTTTTCAACGAAGGATGCCAGTGGATGACTTCTACAAAGACTTTCAAAAGAAAACAAAAACTATTACTTTGTTTTGTCTTTCTTTTTTTTAAACAAAAACAAAAACTTTTAGTCTTTTAGCGTAGCAATTTCTGACTAACAATCTCTCACTTGAAAACTAATTTCAATATGTCTTCACACCTTAATAAATGTAACGACTCTTCTTGGTCTTGTTACCATTGTAGGCCAACTGAAGCTTGTTGGTAGTCACCGTCTTTGTCAACGTATCTACTGGATTTAGAGCTCCATTGATCTTCTCAAGTTTCAAAATCCCATCTTCCAACAGTGACCTAATGATGAAATTGCAATATGTGCTTTGTTCTGGAATGAAAAGACAGACCATTTGCTAGATGTATCACAATACATGATGTTGTCTTTTTGTTTCTTGCCCAAATCCTCCAAGAAACTTCGTATCCAAACTATTTCCTTGTTAACTTCACTAATGACATTCTACTTCAACCATGGAGAGAGGAACTATCTTTTGCAATCGAGAAACCCAACTTATTGTGGTACCTCCTAGGGTATAAACATACCCTATAGTGCTCCCTCTGATGTCGAAATGTAACCTCATGCTTCAGTCCATAACATCTTGAGTAAGCCGACATGTAACCTCATGCTTCTGGCACGTTCATTCAAAGTTTTGTTCATGTGCTCTATTACACCATTTTATTGTGGTATCACGAAAACTGTTTTCTCCATCTTGATCCCATTGTTTGCACAAAAATCTCTAAATCTATAGTCTATGTACTCTCCTCTATTGTCAAACCTCAATTGCTTGGTCTTCAAACCAGTTTCATTTTCCACCAGGACTTTTCATTTTTGAAGGTATCAAAGACTTTCGATTTCTTTTTTAAAAAATAAACCCACACTACTCTTGTAAAATCATCAATGAAGGTGACATAATACATTGAGCCTGCAAGAAATGAAACTGGAGATGGTCTCCATGCATCGGTATGAACCAACTCTAGCCTTTTTGCCTTGGGTGTCTTACTAATCTTTGCAAAACTGACCTTGTGCTTTCCAAATATGCAATCTTCACATAGGCCAACATTTACACTCTTGAGATCTAGTAGCTTTCCCTTTGACAAAAGTGTCTTCATCTCTTTCTCGTTCATATGGCCAAGTCGTTGGTGCCATAGGATTGATTTTTCATTCACATCTCCTACCGCAATGATATTCTCTAAGTTTGAAGCTACATAGAGAGTACCCATCTTTTTACCACAAGTAATGCCGTGTTTTTCCATTCATGTCCCGAGAAGGTTGTAGAGTAGCCCTCTTCGCCAAGTTGTCTTACAAAGATCATATTCTTTTTTAACGACCGGAACATGTCTCACTCCTTTTAACTTCCATGTGGTCTGATTTGACAATTTTAATTTAATGTTTCCCTTTCTGATGATCTTCAAGGTTTCATTGTCAGCTAGATGAACCTTCCCATAATCACCACTGTCATAGTTCTCCATAATTTCTCGACATGGGGTGGCGTGAAAAGATGCTCCCAAATCCAAAATGGCAAAATCCATGATTCAATTGGGCTATTGATGCTTAGAATCATAGCATCACCTGCTTCTTCGGTCATGTTGGCAAATTCAAGTGCCCCAGTATCTTTCTTCGGTGCTCGACAGTCCCTTTTAAAGTGTCCCTTCTTGCCACAATTATAGTGGTTAAAATCTTTCTTTCTCGATTTAAATTTGTGACTTCTAGACTTCAATCTATTATGATTTGAATTTCTTTTTGAAGTTCCCCCTCTAGGCACCGTGGACTCATTTGGTATATGAAAATAAAAATGATTTATTATCTTACTTGTGACTAGTATACAAATTAACATAAGTAAAGTTTTATAAAAATAAAAATATATTCATTGTCAAGGTTTTCATGAACACGAGATAAACTCCCTTACAACTTCATCATTTCCCATCACCACCTTCTGTCACTGCCACCATGAATCAAACTCCCTTGTTGGTTGCTACTCTGCCCACTGAAAAAAGATATAGCAAGGGAGGAGCGGGTAATGGACTTCTACCCGATGGTTGTCCGAAGTCATCGAGGCAGAGACCGAAGTCATCGATTCGGTGACTTTACCCCCACAATGGAGCTCAGGGCTTGTTTGGATCGTGGTAAGAGCCACCCTCTGTTGCTGGCACTGGTGCCCTTCTACTTGATAGCAAACCGGCTTCATCGGGACGATGACAGCAAGATCAAGATTAACTGCAAATCTGATTCTTAGAAGGATAGACTTTTAAGAAAGGGTGTGAGGGCGGCAATGGCTCAAAAGATAAACTTGTAAATTTGATTTTCTTGTACAAGGAAATGACTCAATACAAGCAAATCAACTTTAACTTAATCAGAGTAATTTCATTCCCACGATAATAGATCATTTCTTTTCCTTTTCTGTACCAAACGTGAAAATGAAAATGAATTTCATTCCAATGCATTGCATTCTCACATATTAAATATGCTCTGCGTGTAAAGTGGGTTAGATGCTTCTCATGATTCTCTCCATCAAATTTCTTCACTCAATACCAGATCCCAAGCATTGTCAAACTTCAATTTATTGCTTCCTGGAAAACTGTTGACTGCCGTAACAGTAGCACTCCAACTATATAGCAATGATAATAAGACGAGTAGAGCTCAAACTTCATCGTCAAATTCAATTGCCATAGAACAACCAAGTTGAAATTGTGTTGAGTTCATTTACATGTTGAGCCATTGATGCCCCTTTTGTCGTCCGTAAATTGAATAGCCGCCTCATCATATGAACTTTGTTTGAGGTCGTTCCTTCTCATACATTTTGGAGAGAGTCATCATCAGATTTGCCGTGGTCTTTTCCTTTGCTATGTTGAAAGCAACATTATAGGATGACATCAATCGAATAAATACAAGGGCTTTTCTAGCAAAAAGAGCCTAGTCTTCATCCTTCATGCCATCCGGTTGAAGTCCTAAGAGAGGTTGATACAACTTTTTTTAGTATAGATAATCTTTAATATACACTTTTAAAAGTTGAAGTCCAAGCCATCGAACTTTTCAATTTTCACCTTTCCTTCATATATAGCCATCACTCCTACTTGACTTTGGTTTTCCATCTAAATCGTTTCTACTACCAAAAACTTTGATACTAGTTGTTGGAAAATTAAACTAATAATTTCTGTATAACCGAATTATGGGAATGCAAAAAAAAAAATGAAATAACACACAAATTAATAATGAAGTTCATCCAATTGTGCCTACATTTCCGTATCTGAGATTTTTATTAGGGAAAAAATCTTTGCAAAGGATTTACAATACTCAACCCACACTCAAGAATTTTATCACAAAATTCTCTCACAAAAACTCTCGGGTTTCTCTCTCTTTAATTGGAATGCAGAAAGCGATACATATGGGTTCTATAGTCATAGAGTTGCAATAATCTTCATTTTTCCGGTCAACACATTCAGCCAACATGCTTTGCCAACACACTTCACCAACCCACTTCGCCAGTCAACATAACTTCCTTCTTTTTTTCATTTTTCCAACAAAGGATGCCTGTGGATGACTTCTGCAAAGACTTCTAAAAGAAAACAAAGACTTTATTACTTTGCTTTGTCTTTCTTTCTTTTAAACAAAACAAAAACTTTTGTCTTTCGGTGTAGCAATTTTGACTAACATATATACGTGTGGAAGCCCTCGGTCTACTTTACATTTGGCTCACTCCGCTCCCCTCCAACACTTACACCATCTTCTATCTCATTTGTGAAACCCAAGATGCCTTTTTAAATTTATTTCTTTTACCTAAATGGCCCCAAAGCCCTTAAAAAATAAGACCTGACATTTGATTTCGAGTTTTGAGATCTTTGCAAACTCAGAAGATGGAGAGTGCTTCCTTGTGCGAGGCAGACAATGCTGGTTTCCTCACTAGAACTTGCATCCAATCCATCATTTATGCTTCCTGAACTGAATGGCCCCACTTATGTTTCATGATGGATGGGAGTAAAAACCATGTCATTAAAAACAGAACTGCTGAAAGTTTAGTATGTTTCTATAAGACTATTTTGTGTACATCTTATGAAGCTCATGGAAGAACATCTTGAGTGACCATCATTCGAATACTCTCTTTTCTTTTCTTTTCTTAGGGTTTCTTTTTTCCTTAAAATTTTAAGGCTCGACAAGCCTTCTCAAGATTATGTTTCAATAAGTTTCAACAACAGAATGACTGTTCACCGGTCACATAATCTGCAATTGCTACCGTGTGGTGAAGCTGAAGATGATGCTGAGTTCAACGTGAAGGTAAAGGTGTCATGAGTTGAAATGGAGTAGACCCCAATAAGAGGCCAGCAAAATTTTGGGACTGATTTGGACTAATTCAAATCTGAGAGAAAGAGGAAGAAATTGGGAGTTTTGGGAACTGCGCTGCTGAGGAGGAGAGCAGCAGAACAAGCATGGTGAAGGGTAATAGGTGAACCACAAGCATGTAGAGGGCACATTTTTGAACTACGGGTATGCAAAAGTAGATGGAGGTCCTAACACCAGCGTGCAAAGTGCAATTATTCCTAAGGCCAAAGCTTAATGAAAATAGCGTTGATGAAGCATGTTTCCAGCTTTTAGATTCAAGTTCCCCAAAACCTTCAACAACCATCCCAAAAAAAAAAAAAAAACTGAAGCTCTTATCCTTCTATACCACAACCTGTGTTATTAACACGAAATTTTAAGCATCTATAATCAAACATCTTAACACAAATGGAGTGCACAATCAGGATCCCTCTTCAATAAACAAAACACGAGCGAATACAAAACAACAGATTTTATATATATATGAACTCCGTCCCACAAACACAGCTCTCTCTCATCTCTCTCTCTCTCTCTCTGTGTCTTAACAGCAAATCCATGAAAAGCGAACATGAAAGAGAGTTGAAGTTATTACCTTCTTAACCCCGCAAAGGATGGTCGGTCGGTCTGCGGCGACGGATGGGTGTTGAAGACTCTGGTGCAGAGAGACGGAGAAGATGAGAGTGATCTTGATAGCGTCAAAGGTGATAACACGCGGACTATTGTCGTCATTGTCGGTGAGGCAGATTTGAAGGGTACATCAATTTTATGATGATTTGGGTTGGGGGGGGGGGGGGGGGGAGGGAGGGAACAGTTTACTTCGTATACTAAATTTTATGATGATTTGCCTGCGATCGACCTGAGAATGGTTTAAATTGTTTAAAAGATTTAATCTAAAAATGTTTGTCTTGTGCCGTTCAAACTATTGGGTTCGGGTCGGATTCTGTATGTTTGGGTCGAGTGTAACACTCGATTTCCACCCGATTTATTATCATTCCTTGTCGATTGTCCTTTCCACTCAGTCTCACACTCGTGAGTTAACAGGTGACTTATACTTTTATTTTAAAATTAAATTATTCGTTATATCGTGTGCAATAATTTTATTTATAGATAATTATTTTTATATATTTGAGTAGCTTTGCGTATACATTTTAAACGAATAATAATTTTATTTTATAATCAGACAATATTGTGACTTTAAAAATAACTATTGGAAAACTCACATCCCATTGTAAAAATAAACTATTAAATTAAATAAAAAAAAACAATAACAGCGTGTATGCATATTTATAAAAAAAAAGAAAAAAAAATACATCACCATTAATTTTTTTTTACACTTTACCTAAATTATTACTGTCAGGTTTCAAACTCCTTGCTAGAATATTATGATATTTATTAGATCTTACTTTTTACCAATTAAGCACTTAAGAGCATCTCTAATCTTGACAAGCTAAATTGACTAGCTAAAGTCATATTTAGCTTGCTACAGCAATGCTTTAACTAATGATACTCCAATCTCGCACTATCTATTTTATTGCTTAATACTTATTTTTTCCAACCTACCCCTGTATTTCCTTTCCCAAAATTGAAATCCTTAATCCCTAATGACGATGGCAGAGCATGGTTGACTGCACGGTGGGAGGGATGGGGGGTGTCGCGTCTCGCGCACAAGGAGGTGCCTGCGGGGGAGGGGGTGGGGAGTAGTGGGAGGGTTCGCGGTCGCGTGCGCAGGGAGGCACCTGCGGGGGGTGAGCTGAACAGGGCGTCGCGTGCCCGAGGGGGCACCTGCAGGGGTGGGCTGAACGGGGCATCGCGCACGCAAGGAGGCACCTGCTGGCAGGGGGGGAGGTGGCTGACGGGGGTAGGGGAGCGACGCAGAGGGAGGTGGCTGACGAGGGGAGGGGAGCGACGCAGAGGGAGGTGGCTGATGGGGGAGGGGGCGACGCAGAGAGAGGTGGGCTGTGGAGGGGGGAGGATGCGTTGAGTTGGTGGGGGTAGATGTTGGAATGATTATTGTTTGATGACATGGCATCTCCAGCTAAAGCAAAAGCAAAAGCCAAATTTGACTTTTTTTTATTACTTTAGCTGTGCATTTAACTAATGCATTAGAGTGAGTTTTTAGCCAAATATACATTTGGCTTTTACTTTTGCTAATGGGTTGGAGATGCTCTAAACTAGCCTCATATGGGCGCTAAGCTATATTTAATTAGCTGATTTGATCATATATATCTTTCATGGATACATGTTACACTTGCATTGTTTATAATTTTATGAGTAAATCATTAATATGAAACATGAGCTCTACATCTAAACAACCCTCTCCACCTCAATCTCATACCCAAGTTATAAGACCATAAAGTTATAACACCTTAAAAATTATGCCTTAGAGTTGTAGCACTGTCATGTACTGTGATATGTAAGATAAGTGTCATGGGATCAGGGTGAGGCACTCGATCACCCTGATGGATGCTCCGATGGAGCTCCATCGATCTTTTACACTAACTGTTATGGACCCTATTTCATCTGCACCAGTTATGTTTTTCGCTCTATCCCTCCGCAAATAGCGTGCACCTGTGCCACTTGTGAGACGCCCACCAGCGATGTCAAGCCTCGAACAACGAGGTGCTGGCGGACGTCTCCTAAGTGACGCAAGTGCGCGCTCCAATAATAAAATTTGAGATAGCATCCTCTCTAAAGTTTCCTTTAGGTGCTACTCACTAACCTTTTACTTGATCTCAGTCTTATTGAATCTTGGGATATGACAATCACGGTAATTATGCAAAGTCAGTGCGGTTGCTAGAATGATTATGGGTTCTTCTATGGTATTCACCCTTGACCGGTATAATATTCAATCCCATTACAGATTTACAGTTTTAAAAAGAACAAATGTAAACACAAATATAAAGTATTTAAAAAAATAGTTTAAAATGTTTGCAGCGTAGATTTCTCACTGGTTAATTTATAAGTGATTTTTTCCCGAGTTTGGTGTGGAGCAATGTGCATGAAATAATGATAATAAATAAATAAATAACATTATGTTTCCGCACGAGACTCATTCCGATGGTAGAAAATAAAATTTGATGAGATTGAAATAATAAGAGGTGACGAGTTTAAAACCCGTCAATGCCGGTTGAAGGGAGATATAAAATTAATATTTAAAAAAAAAATTACCAATCGACATGTGCACTACACGTCATGTCATCCATTGAGAACTTTCGTCCAATGAAAATAAGACAAAAGGACACAAGACAGTTAAAGCAACATGGAAGATGGATTAATATTAATGGTTTAACTCGGATGTTTTGGGTGGTCTATTTTATGGTTTCTTCATGATTCCTTGGATGACTTTTATTTCATCAAATTTCACCTTTATACAAAAAGCAGAAAAGGAATCATTATCTCTAGCATGCCTTGGGCATGCCCTCCAGATCGTCGCTCCTCCTTCATCCTGTCATCCTAAAAGTCTGTGTTGTTGCTTTATTTTACCCAACACCCACCAGCTAACAGGATCACAAAACCACCCACTACCCGCCCACATCCGGTACGTACGTTGCAGTATATATACAACTTTATCCCCCTCCCCCCCTTTTTTTTAATACAATTAACTCCTTATTCTGTCCAAAAACCTGGTGCTCCCGAGGTTTATTTAAACCAACTTCACACATAAAAAAGGTTTTTGAATGTTTTATTTATTCATTTATTATTTGGGTAAGGCAAGAGGGCTATTTAATGTTCTATTCTATTAATTGCATTCAAATTCATTAAAAATCAAATTGTCAGCGTTGTGTTGTGTTGTGTTTTTTTTTTTTTGGTTAACTCTCTCTTTTTTATCACCTGTTAATATTTTTTACCAAAACACCTCTGATCTCCGTGCATTTTATTGTTCTCCTCTCCTCTGTCATCAGCGCATGCTTCGGCTTCTCATGGCCAAAAGAACTGCCAATCTCATGCATAAAATGCTTGGCGTGGTATGTGGGGTGTGAATGTGTGATTATGCATCCATCTATTTTATTTATAGTAAATGACGTTAATTATGATCGATGCATGGCAGGGGTATTTTAGTGAGAGAACAAATGGGTAGTTAATGGGAAATGGGATGATAAAACCGGTGAGACAATTAAACACAATGTCCCAAGGGAATAAAAAGAAGGCCCAAAATTTTACATGTTGACAGCTTCCTAGTCCGTTGATGCGCGCTTAAAAACATGGTTGGGTTGGTTTGGTTTTAACGAGGGTCACTGAAAATCAATAAATTATATATATATATATATATATATATATTTATATATATACACACACACACACAGACATTCTGATTCTATCATTAAACCTCTCAAACCGTCTGCGTATGAAAGGCACTGAGTGGCGGTTACCATACGTACAGGTGTCGGCGGGGCCCCACTCTCTTATTAATTTTGCATTTTAAAATAATAATAATAATAATAATAATAATAACGAGGGGGGAGCGGAGAGGAGAGCCAGACTCAGATGCAACCGATTCCCAAACCAGTCTTTATGTCCCCACCAATAAGACTACTGTCTTTTGATAAAGTGTTTTCTTTTTTTTCTTTTGCTAAAATCGAGGATCGATTATCTAAAATAAATAAATATAGATTTTAAAAGAAGAAAAAAAAAAAGGAAAAGATAAATAATGTGGCAAAATTGGCCATCATCGCTGCGTCGTCATCGTCATTCATACTTTCTCATCATCACGAGGAGAGGGAGAAGGGACGGAAAAGAGGGGAAGAAAATATATATATATATAAAACAAACAAAACAAAACAAAACAAACGAACAAACAAACAAACAAATTTCAGGGAGGAGGAAGGTGGGGATGTTTCCTGCTCTATCTGTTTCTCTCCCCCGACACCGTACGAGGTCGAAGAATCCGATTCATTGTCTCTCCGGTCAGGTCGCTCTGCCTCGCCTCAACTCAGGTCTCTCTCTCTCTCTCTCTATTCAATCGCTCTCTTCAATCTCTCGCTTCTCTCTGTTGATTGTTGAACCACCCCAATAATCCATTCCGTTTTGTCCGCTCCCTATGTTATCTGTTATGAGAAATTTTTAAAATTTTGTGTTTTTAAGGTAAGCTACTCATAGCTCGCGCTCAGGTGGTACCCAACTTCATTTATTATTATTTGTTGTTGTTTATGGGCAAACAAAGCTTTGATCTATAATTCTTTTTCCCATTTTTTGTTTGTCTTTCCACTTCCCCCATATGGATTTTTGGAAGATCGTGTAAGATGCCCAAGACTGAAGTTATAAATGGGTTTGGGGATTAGATTTGGTATATTTATTTATTGGTTTGGTTTTCGATTTGTTTCGTTTTCGGTTGTGTTTTTCATTTGGTATATACTTATTTCATTATCTTTGGCATATTCATTTTCGTGATTTGTTTCATTCTTAGGCCACGTGATTTATTTGTTTCGCGATTTCTATTTATTCCCGGGTTTTATAATCAGTACATTATTTTATACATTTGGGATCTGCATTTATTGGAAATGAATTGGATTGTGATGTCAGCTGGATCCAATTGCGCCCAACCCTTTTTCATTTCAGGAAGACATCTAAATTGCCTGGGGCTGTAATTTAAGCTCTCCTAGTATAGCAGGATCATGGCGGGTATGGATGACCATGTTGCTGTCATTGGAGATTGGGTTCCCCCCACGCCAAGCCCCAGGACCTTGTTCTCTACGGCGCTGGGTGAAGATTTTGGTTCGAAATCATTCTCCAAACCTCCTTCTGCAGAAAATGGAAATGCCGGCCTCTATCTGGGGCATGGAGAACCGATTTTTCCCAGCAATCATGACAGAAAAGATGCTGCACAGAATGAGTTTTCTAGTGACCAGTTCACTAAAATAGCTGCATCCCATGAGCAGAAATTGAACTCACGAGGTAGCCTCGTGGAAAGGCTCGCTGCTAGAGCCGGGTTCAATGCTCCCAGGCTTGATACAGAAACCATCAAACCTGCTGACCTCTCGGCCAGGCCCACTGTCCGGTCTCCTTACCTGACAATTCCTCCTGGTCTTAGTCCTACCACACTGTTAGAGTCTCCGGTTTTCCTTTCAAATTCTTTGGTACGTATGAAAGCAATAGTCATGTATATCATAATTATTCACTTTTCTAGGGCCTCTTGTTTCTGAAAGATAATGTTATATTGTTATTCGTTAGTTATAATCAGGAAAATGTTATATATGAACAATTTCAAAGTTTTGGATATTGCCCCCAAAGGGTTTTGCACTATTATGTTTACAAATTTTATGCTCACAAAATATTTTAATCGTTATGCCAAAATTAATAAAATGTCAAATTTTTATTTGAATCGTATAGGAATTATTTCTTGATTATTTGGGATTGAGGCTTGTTGGTTTTGTAATCAAAGATGTGTCATGGCTGATTTTATTATGGGCGACTTAGAATCAAAGTTGCCCGCTAATGTACTTTCTTACATGCCCACACAAGCTCTTCTCTTTCATTACCTTTGTTATAGCCTTCTATTTATGGTGCCTTATTTCTTGAGACTTGAGAGGCACGAGAAAGAAAATTTTAAAACTTGCTTCCCTTAACAATCATTGAACATATTCCTTTCCTTAGTTTATTTTGTAGGTGCAAAACAGCCAATGGCAACTTATCAATCTAGTTTCAGATTTATCGATGCTTTTTTTTTTTGTGTTTTGTTCAGTTACTCGATAGAATTGATTTGAATTGGATGGTACAAATGTCTGGGATGTATCACTGCAGAATATGGTAAAATTACACTGATGTTAACTTTTGTGACTTTGAGGGCTGACATGCTATGTACCATTACCGCTTGTACATTTTCTTGTAGTTCAGCTTTGTATCAAATTTAGTGGTAACATGACAAAAGTATATCCTAATATGTGGATGCCTTCAAGTTCTCATTATGCTATTTTATGAACAGTAATTTACTTTTCTGTTCATTCTTGGATTGTGCTTCTAGGATAATTGTTCCATCAAAAGTTATTCCTTTCTAACTGGCATTATTGCAGGCCCAGCCATCTCCAACAACGGGACAGTATCCATGTTTCCCGAATGGTAACAGTAGGAGCTATGTGATGACTTTAGATGTTGGATCTAATGAAAATCCCGTTGAGGACCTAAATACTTCATCATTTTCTTTCAAGGCTATTCCAGAATCGGGCTCATCATTTTCCTTTGGCACAGCAACCAAAGTAATTATACTATTTTTGGCCTTGTGAGCTATTTTTTGGCACTTGAAAGTGGGGGACTGGGGAGAAAACATTTTAACATGAAACATTCATGTTGCAGCCCGCCACACACATGCACAGTATGTATGTATTGAAGTCCAACCTCTCAAATTGATGGGGGCTGGAGAGTGATGAGCTTGAATGACTCAATTCATTGCCTTTTGTATGCAGATTTCACAGGTTACACGGCCTCAGCATCAGCAATGCTTTCCTAGAATTGACATTTCAGTTCAGTCAATGCAATCTCAAACTGTAGATCCTCTCAAAGTTCGTTTTCAGGAAAATGATACGCCCAGTCTTCAGTCTGATATGTCCAGATCGTTTAGTCAGCACAATGTGGGGGTGAATACCATTGCTGCAGGCACACAGGTGTTTGATATTGCTGGTGGCACTGCAGCAAATTCTCCACCAACTAGTATGCAACAAGATCGAGAAGAAGGAGATCAAAGAGGTGGAGATTCTGCTGTTGGCGTGGGTGCCGGGGGTGGCAGTGCCCCTTCTGAGGATGGGTATAATTGGAGAAAGTATGGACAAAAGCAAGTAAAAGGAAGTGAATACCCACGGAGTTATTACAAGTGTACACATCCAAATTGTCAGGTTAAGAAAAAGGTGGAAAGGTCTTATGAAGGCCACATCACAGAAATCATCTATAAGGGGGCTCACAACCACTCCAAGCCTCCAGTAAGTCGTAGGTCAGCCATTGGATCATCCAACCCTACTAATGACATGCAATTAGATATCATTGAACAACCCAGGCAACAGAGTGGTGCCGATGGTAATGATGATGCTGTTTGGTCAACTACACAAAAGGGAACTGCCTTGGGAACTCAACCAGAGTGGAGGCATGAGAACCTTGAGGTGACATCGTCAGCATCTGTGGACCCTGAATATTGCAATCCATCTGCAACTTTTGATGCCCAGAATGGTACGAAATTTGAAACAGGCGATGTTTCATCTACACTTTCTAATGAAGAAGATGAGGATGATCATGGGACACATGGCAGCGTATCATTGGGCTTAGATGATAAGGAAGGAGATGAATCTGAGTCTAAGAGGAGGTTACCATCTACTCACCTCTGTTTTATTGTGTGTATTAACTGTAATGGCAGGATGTTTTACCACATTTTTCAAACCATCACAGGAAAATTGAGGCATATGCAGCAGAAGTGAGTGGGGCTAGCAGAGCCATACGCGAGCCCAGGGTAGTGGTCCAGACAACAAGCGAGGTGGATATCCTCGATGATGGATACCGTTGGCGCAAGTATGGGCAGAAGGTCGTAAAAGGAAATCCAAATCCAAGGTCGGTTAACATCACCGTTGTGGTCATAATCATCTCCCCTTTATTTACCAAGAAGATTTAAATTTATAAAAGTTGATGCATACAATTGCAATTGCTTCCCATTGATTCAGGAGTTACTACAAGTGCACCAATGCTGGGTGCACTGTGAGGAAGCATGTGGAGCGGGCATCCCATGACCTCAAGTCAGTGATCACCACGTATGAAGGGAAACACAATCATGATGTTCCAGCTGCACGCAATAGCAGTCATGTCAATTCAGCTGCATCTGCCCAAGCTGCGGTTGCAGCAGTTCAACCTCATGTTCTCAGGCCCGAGCCGCCTCAAATCAACAATGGCTTGGCAGCGAGGTTTGAGGGTCATGGAGCTTCCCTTGGTTCCTTTAGCATGCCTGGACAGCGGCAGCTGGGTCCTTCTGCCCCTCCTGGCTTCTCCTTTGGGATGATGAGTCAACCAGGCTTGGTAAACCTTGCAATGGCTGGTCTAGGTGTCGTCCCAGGCACCAGTCAGGCCAGATTGCCAGATCTGCCCGCCATCAATCCATACCTAGGACAGCAGCGGCAGTTGAATGAATTGGCTTTCGTGTTGCCGAAAGAACCAAAAGGGGAGCCTACATCTGACCTTGGTTTGAACCTCCCAAATGGGGCATCGGTTTATCATCAAATTATGAGTAGAAATTCCCATGGACATCGGATGTAATCTCTCCTTTTTTTTGTTTCTTCATTGTTTTCTTTGGTTTATTTTCTTATTTCTTGAGAGAAAGTATAAATATATACTTTTTCAATACTGATGACCTATGATGATTGGAACCAAAACAAACGCAGCCACATTTGGCTTAACCGCCCTTTATGGTGCGTAAAAGTGAAAGAAAAAGGATGATATTAGAAATGATACCAAGTATGTAATAGTACAGCTAAGAACAAGGATGGGCAATAAGGAGGCGAATCTAGGAAAAAGGGAGACATTTGTTTGCTTTAAATATAGTAAGTACAATCGCATTAGGATAGTCTCTTACCTTCTAAGAATCACATAAAAGTGATTACCTGCTAAGCATTGGTAAAACGATTCAACTTAGCACTAACCATTAGATTTGATAGCAAAAGTTAGTCCCTACTTTTTCTCTCAAATGAGTCTACTGAAAAAAAAAAGCATAATAAAATTTATGCATTTATCTTTGCGGAACTACAATATATTTAATAATATCCTAGTCATTTACAATAAAAGTGTCTAAAATTAAAGAATATATAAGAAAGTAATTAACTCTTAAAAAAATAAGATAACTATCATGAATGAGAAAAAGACTTTAAAATAAGCATGTTTTTTCAAAGTAATATTAATGCTTCAAATGTAAGGATTGAAATATGAAAAATCTAATATCATACTTTTAGGGGCTCCTTTTAAATTGCTCGAAATCAGAAGAGTCAATGTAGGACATGTAACCACAAAAAACCTATTGCCAAATATAATCATATGACTAAATCATCATTGTCTAAATATGAAATTATTAACCTATGATTAAGAACATTAAAATCCAATTGTGGTTATGAGAAAAGACCGTCAGAAAATCTTAGACATGAAAATACAAAGTAAGATATAAGCTTGATCACTATATTAATCAATGCTTCAAAAACAAACTTTTTAACTTTAAATACCTCATATTTTCCTCTTAAAGCACATCAATACATGCCCACAATTCAAATTTAAGTACAAAAGTAAATTTACAATAACCTTGAGAAAAAGATTAACAAGACCATGATTAAAATGTTTTGAACAAAGAAATGTCGGTGCTTTTAGTTGTCGTAACAACATACATGTATTGAAATTGAGGCTGCAGATTTTAAAAATTATTAATACATGTTTGATACGTAAGAAAAAAAATCAAATTATATTCTTCTTCCACAATTGATATAAATATAGATAAAAAGAATTAAATTCCCATAGAAACCTTATACTCAGAGAGAAATTAATTTTCTTTCACCCCCTGATTTACTAAGGTTAAAATATTTTTTATTTTTATACTCCTATTTTTTATTTAATTCTCCTCTCTCTCTCCCCTGCCACCCCTCTCCCTCATCTCCCTCCACCCTTGCCGTCACCCAAATGCAATCCAACGCCATCGCTGAAACCTAGCAGAGCGACACAAAAACAATAAATTGAGAAAAAAAAATTAAAAATAATAATTAAAAAATTAATAATATTTTAATAATTTTCTTAATATATTATTTTATTTAATCTTATATACTAAATACATATAAAATAATCAAAATTTTCTTTCTCTTTCCCATATCAATATCTTATTTGCTTTGATTTTAATGAGTTCAAAACTAATGCGTGCACGTATAGGGGATCCTTCCAAAAGTATTCAAAACCCGAACGCTTACTTAAAGCGGGAGAAACATATATCTTGACCAAAAACGAAAACCCAACCGAAGCATCACATGAATACCAAAACGAATTATTTGAGTGTAGAAATGTCAACTATAATAAATACATTTTCGGATTTGAATTTGATCCATGATTTGTATTTCCTCTCCTTCCTCTTCTTCCTACTTATGATACTGCTCCCTGACGTAATCATTTCAAACTTAGAACTGAATATACAAAAAAAAAAAAAACAAATTACAAACCAACATGAGAGGAGTCTAAACAATCATGGTAGCAGTCTACCTCCATGCAGGGCTTCAGCTTTCAATGACAAAATATCTGTTCACGTTGTACACTACCAAAATCCAGGACCGTGATTCTTTTCGTTTAAGGAAGTCAGTGGCCATTCACTATTATTTCAAGATTGTCTTTCCCCCCCTGCGGATACTTTGCCTTCTGCGGACTAATTTCAGTTCTACACAGAAAGGAAAACAATCGAGAGATATATAACTAAAACAATTGAAATAGTTAAGAATCCATAACAGTTACTATCAGTTTTTCCAATCAATTTTTAAATTTTCTATCGGTTGCTATCCTTTATTAATAATTACTTTAAAATAGTTAAAGAATCCATAGCATACAAGCTATAACTAATGCTTACATCATATATATATATATAGTCATGATAGAATAAGACTCTGCGGTCTCATTCTTATCATAAGATTTTTCAATCCAAATTATTGAATTTGCATCAAACATTCCAGATTGAAAAATCTCACGAATTTGACAATCTCATTCTATCATAATCATATATACATTTCATTTTACTCATGTCTCGGATACTCTAAATTATTTATAAAGTCAATCGAGTAAGCATAGTTGGTTACTAAAATGCTACAGGTAGCTCCGACAATCCATTAAAATTAATATTCTTTGAAGTAGCCCTGATTCAAATGCTGGCCATTAGATTACTGCTCTTTCACTGCAGAGATACCATTACAGGCAACTATAGTATTAAACTTAGGTGTGAATGCTATAAATGATATTTGATCCCTCAAATCTAAATCTTAGAATTACGTGTTTTTGAAATTTGAGGGAATGACTTTTTGCTTCACACATTGTTTCTATTGTTTATTTCTGATGTTGTTCATGGATGCTCCTTTTAAGCTTGTTGTTATATACTCTTTTAGCGCACATAGCTTGTGTGCGTTCTATCATAGTAATAAATTTTCTTACTTATCGGAGGGAAAAAAAAAAAAAGCCTAGTAGCCAGAATATGTGTTTCCTATATTCATTTTAGGTTTATTATTCCTTAAAAGAGTTTTCTAGATTAATGATAGATTTCTTTTTTTTTAGTCTGCTAAACTAACATAAGATTTTTAGATTATGAATAAATTTCAGATTTGAAGATTGCATTTTTTTTCACTCTTCCCCTGATTCTCCTTATTCCTCCTCTATCTTGCTTCGTATTCTCTCCTAGCTCTACATTAGTTGACTTTTCTTGGAAAATTTTATAATCTGGGTCAATGAAATGTGAAATAGAAGCAGGAATTGACAACCATAAATTGAATAGCAAAAGAAAACCTGAAGCAGGTCCAGATTGAATCATAATGAAGAATAGCAACAACTCTATGCCTCTTTGCCCTATGGGGTTCACCACCACGTTTTACCACAGGTAGTTGCTTAATTCCCTTGGCCTCCATTAGATCCTTGGCGATTGCCAGATTATTGTCTGGATAGCATGTTAAGATTCCACGCTGTTGCCCACGATAGCTCATCCCTCGAGTACAGGCAGAAGAAACAAGACATGTATTCACCTACACGATAAATAAGAATGCATATCATTGATTAGTGAGAAATGAGACATTATATAAATTCACCAGAAAAATAGCAAGAACAAGACAGCAACCACAAATCTCAAATATATAAGGTGCTTCTAAAGTCTGATAATATCTGATCACACAATAATTGCAAGGAAAACATGTCAAAATTCAGTCGTAAAATAAATATAACTACAAAAATTTCTCTTGTAATTTGGGCCATAAAGGAAAAAGAATTTTGAAGGGGTTAAGAAGGAAGCAGATTTATGGAATGAAAGTAGATGTCAAGTTAAAACAATCAATTCCAACATGTACACCATGAGATAAAACTATATATAATTATAACATGAGTCATAAAAAGGAAGCATAGGTTCAAACACTATTGTTAAAAATATGCTAGAACCATGTATACGAGAGTCGACATAAAATACATCTACGAAAGCCAAATCGCCCTTCGCAGCACCAGTAGATTTCTTGGATAGGCATCTTTTAATGTCTCCATTTGTTAAAATTCCATCAAGAAAGCCTTCAGCGTCAACTACTAGTGCACAATCCTGCTGGCTGTCATGCATACATTTTACAGCCTCTTTCAAGGTTATGGCTGGTGAAATCTTCACGTAGTTCTTTGACATGGCCTTTGAAACCTGATAAGAAAAGTGATTGAGAAACCATTGCAAAGGCATAACATGACAACGTTACAAAAGCATCAGAAACAAGCTGACGCTTTACTGAAATAACCATCAATAAGTCACATTTAGAGTGGATATGTAAAAATTACCATGATATCTTCCAGTACCGTATCTCCAATAGTTCCTTCATGGTCAGCAGCATTTCCTAGAACAGTCAGTTCATGATCATCTTGAGCATCAAGTTGCCTCCAACTAGAATCATTTCTATCTCCAACAGGTGAGAGAAAAGAATACCCTCTTGTCAAGCTCTTTGAATCAGATGTCACGACCTCCTTGGTCTGGTTAGTTACCGACGGAACCCATATTGCTAACCCAACAGCCCCCTGCTCACAAAGTTTACAAAATAGCATTATGGTAAAAAAAAAAAGTCTTCACTTCCAAACCATGTGCACAAACTAGATGAATATATGACTAACAGACGCTTGAATGTAGCTGTGCACAATATCATATCAATATAGTATTATAGCTCCGTATATAACGGCATAGATACAGGACTGTTTTGGTGGAGCAGTCCTTTGCTGCACCTGCCCAACCTGGGAGTGATGAAGTACTCCCAACCACAACTTCGCCTGTGCTTGGGGTCAAAGAGGACAGCTCATGGTCCAATGTCCAATTATGGGATACAATTTCTCAGTTTGCAGAAAACGCAACAGAAAGGATAAAATAAATGTCCATATGCAGCTGCTAGAACTACAGCTTAAGAATAACAAAATGAAACAGGCCATTCAAAAAATGAAGGAAAATCAAATGCTATGGAGGACATAACCCGATTCTTTCTGCAAGCATGAGGTGACAAGCACACATTAAAGGGGAGCACCTAAATCATTATAAGCAAGAAAATGCAAGGATTACCATGAGAGGAAGCAAGATCCGGTAATCTTTTGTCAGCTCAAAGAGAAGTAGAACTGATGTTAAAGGTACAGAGCAAACTGAAGCTAATGTAGCAGCCATGCCTACCTGTATACAGAGAATTTGAGAAAATATGTATTAATTAACTTATATTAAACAAGAATCACCTTCAGCAACAAAGAAACAAGGGCAGATAGTTAAGTTGAGAAGTTAAATTTCAGCCTAACTGTATAAATAAAAAGGTTTACCAGTGCATATGCTTGAGGCTGGGCAACAGCAGCATTTCCAGGAATAGCTGAATTGATAAGTTCTGCAGCTGAACCCCCAAATACAGCACCGATTGCAGCACCAATCATCAAACTTGGTGCATAAAGACCTCCTACAAGCCCAGATCCCTTGCACAGAGCCGTTGCTACAACTTTGGCTGCCGCTACTTGTGCTAAAAGCCAAATGCCAGGTGCTGAAGCACTCTTCCCAGTATGGAGGATTTCTTCAACATTAGTGAAACCCCAATACAGCACCCCAGGATACTTGAGAGCTATTATTCCAGCTCCTAGACCACCTAAAGCAGGGCAAGCAACGGCAGGAAGGCCAAACTTTTCTTTGATATACCCAAATGCCTCACTGAACCAATTTACCAACCATGTGAATGCTACACTTACTACTCCACAAAGCATGCCCAGTATAAGGTATAGAGGTAGTTCTGCAAGGCAATGATGACAACGCATTTCAAATTTGGACAAACAATACTCCATAAATATACTATAACCAAATATTTATTAATATTTTTAACGTAACTATAAAATGTTCAGAATAAAAATTAAAAACAAAAACTTTCAATGTAAGTCTAAGAGTATGAGGTAAAACTGAGAGGAAGATGTAACAATTATGTAAATAATAAGAAAAAATCAGGCTAGAACAAGCAAAAATACCAGCCGCAGATTTCAATTCATACGTGGGCACTGTGAAAGCCGGTTTTTCCCCAAGCAGCACATTTGAGACCGTAGATGAAATAACAGATGCCAATATTATCATTGCAGTTGTGAATGGGGGTGAGTTTTCTGCACGAAGAGGCCTTAACACAGTTTCAATAGCAAAGAAACAGCCAGCAACTGCTGCATTGAACCCTGAAGGAAATGGGAATAGAACAGACTATTAAGTGAAAATATTAGACCAAAAGAGTAAATAAATAAATAAAAATGACAAATTAAATATATATTTTTAAATGCTTTTCAAATAATAAATGCAAGCCCTCTGAATATCTATTTGGAAATGAAGCATCATAGTTCGTTGTTCATTCTCTGCCAGGAAATTTTATGAAAAAAGGGTTGTTTTCCAATATCACTGTATCAGATCTTGCAAGTTGCAACAGTTCAAATTCATATTAATGCACAATAATATGAATGAGGAAGTAAATATCTACCATGGGAACTCCGGAAGGCGTGATAGGTAATTAACTATAAGTCTAACTTGCAAGCACAAAGGATGAAATAGTAATCTAACAAGAAATATTAAAAACTGAAAACATGAATGCTCAGGACTAAAGTTGGGACACCATTCACATAATTATGCCCATTCATTATATTAATAGATCAATCAGTAGAGTGATGGTATGATAAAATGACTAACATTTGGTCGCACAAATATGGTAAGCATTGATTTGAAAGGGCAATGATGGCAATTAACAGTTTTTCAAAAAAAGAAATTTGTGAAGTGTCCACAATAATAGTTGTGACTCAAATCTGTTAGACAATTATATTTATATCCTTAGTACTCACGGAAGAAATTTGTGAAGTATTCAATCATGAAGCAGTGTTGAACAACAAAATATCTAACTTTTATGGAAACAAAATTACCTGAAGCAATTCCAGCAGCTGCACCAGCTGCGACAAGAGCTATTTTCCTTTCCCTGTTGTTTTCCATCATAATTGAGCATCCATTGGCACATGATTTACCAATATCTACATTAGGACCTTCAGGACCCAAAGAACAACCAGTACCTAAAGTTACAGCAGCCTGTATGGCCTTTATAGTGGGAAAGACTCCAGCAAGCAGATCAACACCTTGTCCTTGAGATGAACTGGAGTGCTTAATTTGATCTAATATTTCAAGTAAACCATGCATCATTCCAACAACAACTCCTCCTGTTACAGGAATGAGAAGTATTCGATGCCAAGTGTCAGCCAATCTTTGTAAACGAAGCCAAGTAGCACCCTCATTTGGAGTACCAGCCCAGGCCCATTCATGTATTACATGCACCTAAACAGGAGAATCTTTGACGTAAGGATTAAAGACAAGATTCTATTTGCTGCCAAGTTTCAAAGTCAACATTTTTGTTCAACATATGGTAAAGTGTATGAACTATGAACAAGGAATATCACTCACTCAAGTAACCAAAAATTGAGTGGTGGACGGACACCGCTGGTAGCAACGAATGATGAATCATGTGAAATCACAGCATTCATGAGGTTATCAAAAATCATCTTCTCATGAGCTAGCTACTCAATCTAAACTTCATAAAGCAATCTGTGAATCTGTATGGTAACAGTTTTGACAAAGTTGCGACTGACCTGGTACTTATCAAGAGGAATGGTAGTAATTTTCTCAATTTGCAAAGAATTATTTATTGATCTACCAACCCTAACAATTACCCTAATCATTGTGCATGCCAAATGCACAACCCCTACCATGAAGCATGCATGATTCTAATAGCCCAGTGATTATTTTTATTTAAAATATAAGAACAAAAGAATGAAGATGTGCAGCGCCCACAACATGAACCTCTCAAAGACCTTCCAAAGTTGCATCAGTCTTAAAAAAAGTCACAAAACCATTTATGTAGCTTCGAGGAAAGAAGGACGCAATTCTTAAAAGACATTAAATCATGTTTACCCAAGTGATCATGATCCAAACAGAACTTGAATCTTCCTAAAGGAAGAAGCTTCCTGGAAGTTGATTCTTTAATCTGTGCAGTCACCAAAGGAACAAAGCACACCACTATCTATGCCCAATAAAAAGAACAGACAAATAATAATAATAATAATAATAAAGTAATCTATTATCCCATTTTATTTTCAGCACAATACATGTAATTGCATGGTATATATCAGCAAGCCCCTTAAATTCTACAGATTTCATAAGGAAACCAATTTTTGACATAACATTATCCTAAAACGAATCTCTGTTCCAAGAAATGGGGATTAATCGGGTTAGTCAGTGGATTAGCAATTGGATTAACCAAAAAAATGGTAAATGACATTTTAAAAATACTCACTGATTAATCAGCAATTAATCAGAGTGTAATCACTGAGCAATCACGTGTGGCTGCTATTACTGGGATTTAAAAAAAAAAAAGTAACCCAACCAAACGACATCAATTTGATGGTGTGTTTAAAAAGTGCGCTACAACAAATCCATGTATGCCAAACATTTAAAAATGATAGCATAATCACCCATACACAAAAGCTCCTTATACCCATATCATCATCTTTGCAAAGAACACAGATCGAAAGGGCTTTTTCTGCATAATTTTAACAGTCATGGAACACAGACTGAATGGGACACAATACGCATGCAAAGGAGGTAAAAGTACTCATGGGCACACATAAAGTCATCAAGCTCGCGTATTGGGTCCTCAACATATAATCACTTTTCCAACAATCAACCGCTAAGGGCATCGATTGAGATGACAAGACATTGACTTAAACATTAAAAACCAAAATTCCATAAAAGAATAATAATTTAAAAGGGAAAAAAACGAGATGTGGATGGAGAATGACGGACCACATGGTTAAAGGCGGCGACGCAGAGACCAGTGGCGAGGCCGAGGAGACAGCCGATGAGGAGCAGGGCCCACTCGGGAGGAGCACTGTCGCCGAGGACAACGTCATCGTGGTGAAGAAGGTGCTGTTGGTGGTGGTGGTGGTGAAGAACAACGTCATCATCCGACAACGGGAGGCGAGTATGATGCTTGAGGCGGCGCTCCGATCCCGACAGCGTTAATTTTCGGTCTTGATGTCGTTTGACCACCTCATCAATCCCTTCGACCTCGTTGCTGCTGTTGATTGCTTGGAATTCCAGGTCCCCCTCCGACGAAGACAGCGAGCTCGATCTCAGCAGCTGACTATGATCGCCGAAATTGCTTCCCGACATCTCCACTCCCGTCTCATGACCCTTCTGTCCCGAATCTCGAATCTGCTTTTGTCTCTGGGGATTGTACGAACCCTAGTATTCGAAATCGCAGACGAAGCAAAAACACCGATCAGACATTGTTCTTTCTTCTCGGAGTCGCAACAGAAGATGTTTTTGATGCTAACGGAAGACCTTGTCGAGATCAGTAGAAGTTGGCGAAAGCGCGATTTAAGGAAAGGAATTATGGAAATTAATTTTTTATGTCGTATCATTTTTGTTTCTTTAAAACAGCCGTTTTGTCGTTCGAATTAAGTAAAGTTTAATAAAAATATAAAATGATGGTCGATCTATAATTTATTTAATTTTTTATGTCGTATCATTTTTGTTTTGTTTTTTTAATTAATAAACAAAACAAACTTTAATTGCCTTCAAATTTTATTTCTAGTTTTGAGTGAAATGGAAGGATTGTGGATCTCCCACCATACCACCAACATTAAAATAAAAAAATAAGAAAAATTATTCATAAGAAAAATAAGCTTTGATTTCCTGCGATTAATTGACTTTGTTACTCATTTTCATATGATGCTTGAATTTCTCCCGATCAATCTTTATACACTTGGCGACTAAGAGCATTCAAAATTAAGTTATAATTTAGTTAAATATTACCTTTTATAAATTATAACTAACTTAGTTTTACAAGGCTCTTCAAAATTTTACTATTTTAATTAAAATATTAATTTATTTAAGATTTTATTGAGAGAGAAGAGGGAGAAATATTATTACTTGTTTCAAATATTATTGAAAAAGAGGAAAGTGAAATATTATTTTACTTTTGAAAAAAAGTAACAAACACATAATAGCTCGCCAGACCTGGCGAGTGAAATAAGGCTCTTCAAATTTATAATTATTTTATTGAGGCTGATGTATAAGGTTTTTTATTCTTTTTTTGGTAATATTTAGTTAAATTTAAAATTTGTTGAGTCGGATGAGAATACTCTTAATGGTACTAAAGTAAATGTTTTAACTTTTAATCAACTAGATAAAAAAATGAATTTATTTGCGTGACATTTTAAACAAAATATCATCCATCAATTTCCATATTCAATGCAAAAGTATTGTATTGATGTGATAACAAAAGTATTGCATTAGCAAAATATTTTGAATTTGAATTGTTTGATTTATATTTAATAGTTTATATTATACTTTTATTTAATTATAATTTTATTATAATTGTTCCTATAATATTTAACTGTTATAAAATTACAGGTAAATTATAATTTAAATCATTACGATTAAGAATATTTGCACTCATACAATAAATATAAAATACAAATTTTATATACAAATAGTAACATTAATTTGCTTGTTTCTTTCAGTTTTATTTATTTGTTAAAATAAAATACTTATAGTCCTTTTATTTTATCATATTATTTTTGAAAGGAAATACTAACGACACCTAAAAGAAAGAAACTATCAGGAAGGAATGCAATAAATTTAAGCGTCATTTCAAATGTTGTCTTTAAGAGATGACAAAGAAAGCTCATCTTCACATAATCATCTTCAATCATCATATTCTTTTGTTAGAGGAGGTGATCGGGTACTATTCTATGGTATGTGCAGAAACAAATCTCGTCTCCATCAATGATGTACATATCGAGCTCATCTCCACTTAAGCGACTATTTGAGAATGTTTGAATCACTTCAAATATTGGTCTAAGTTGCTTTTAACTGTATCGAAAAAATAAGTTACTATCAAAATAAGTATGTAAGTGTTTGATAAATTAAAAATAAAATTATTGTGAAGATTAAAAAGACAAAAATATCATTTTTTTTGTTATATTATAATTTTAAAAACATTAAAAACGAACGCGTGCCACCAAACTACCCCCTCCCCTCATGCCACACCCCCACCACCCGTGCTCCACCCATCCTCTTGTCGCCCCCTATTGCCATTGTCCCCCCCCCCCCCCCCCCCCCCCCCCCCCCCCCCCCCCGCATTGTGTAACATATACAAGGATAATATTAGTATTTTAGATTTTTGAATACACTTAATAAAAAACAACTTTTATGAACAACTTGCTTTTACTGTTGGGAAAAAAATAAAACTTTTTTATTATCATTTTTTTAAGCTTACCAAATACTTTTTAATGTTTTTATTTATGTCAATCTAGCCCATTATTAGCTCAATTTTTAGCCCATCTATTGTTGTTGCATGTGTTCTACCAACATCCCTCCTCTTCAAGATATGTTTAACACGATGGATTATAGGTTGATCAAGAATTAAAGGGAATATAAAATTCAAGGTTTCTTAGAAAAGTTTTGGTTATTGGCTACGATTCCTAGATGCTGTATTATGAATCAAACTACCTTAAAAATGATATTGTCCCACACAACTCGATGGTTATCATATATTTTGTGTCTTAAGGGATTCAAGTCAACTAAGCCGAAACTACTTTGGATATGTTAAGCTCAAAGTTTTGCCTTTGGACATATAAATATATTATTTTAGTGATTATGTTATACAAGTTACCATTCATCTTTCAATGTCATCCTATTGTAGTATTTACAAAGTCGGCATTGAGGGCAAGCAACTAAGGATTGCGCCTAGGGCCTATCAAAATTGGCCCAAAATGAGGGCCTTATCTGTCCCTGTAGTCTAATTTAGTGGTTTAAAAATGAAAAGTAATTTGAAATTATTAAATTCTACATGAAAATAAATATTTAAGATGTTACTATTGTCGTGTAATTATATAAGCATTATTTGATATTAAGATTATATTATATATCATTTAGGTACACGAAAGAAACAAATTTTACTTTTGCGTAAAAGAAAAACAAACTGCTGGAGCTAATTAATTTGTATCACTAAAAATCATGAATAATTAATGATTCATATTTTATAAAATATATACTTTCATTTAAAGGTTTGAAATAAAATTTTATTTTTTTAGTTTTAATAGTCAATTCATTGACCTAACCCAACATCCAACACACACAACACTCATTTTCGTCTAATGCAACCTATACTCTAACCTCCATGCCTAACGTGACATGAATGCCTTAATCTCCATTACGCTCCAACCAACTGATAACACCGACAATACGCTCCATAGAGTCGCCCTCCTGCCCACTACCCCGCTGTAAGCTCGCAAATCCTCCCTCCCAATTCCCGTAGCCCCGCTACAGTGCAATTAGCACACTACTTTGGCAATGGTAATATGTGACATTTAAGTCTCCAGCGACTGTCCCTGCCTCGATTTAGGCCTTCTGGGATTAACGATCCTGCCAACTCGACGACTCCAATCGTCCGATAATAAGGGCCCCAACTTAATAATCGCCTAAGACCCCATAAATATCGGGGCTGACCCTTGAGTATTTATATCAAATCTTCTCTTTTGGACCTTAAAAGAATATGTGAAAATCACTATGATAACTCATAACATAAAAAAGAAGGCAAGTCCTTCAGAAAGGCATGACAACTATATTAAAGGACCTGCCTGATACTATCGTGAGGTTAACTCATTCCTCACGACTCCCACTCTTGTTTAATGTTTGAATGGCTCAATCACGAGAATCCCATCGGAGTTATTCAATCACACTGTCCTTTTGATATATGAGCGTGAAATGTGAATTACAGTGGTGATCGAGGGGCACCGGCGGTGACCGGAGGGATGTGCTCATCAGTATGGTGTGGGGAGCGGGCCGGGCTCAATGATGAACGTTGGTGGTCGACGGAGTGGATCGAGAAGGGGCCTCAGGCAGGTAGCTAGGCTGGCTGAATCCAGTGGGTGTTCGGCGGTTGTGGTGGCTAAGAGTACTTGAGCGGCGAGGTAGGGCAGTGCGCGTGGGTAACTATAGTGAGAGCAAAGCAATGGTGCGCATGCGCGCGGAAGTCATGGGGGTGTTAGACAGGAGACGAGAGCGGATCGAGAGGTGGCCGGAGATGGCAGTGCGTGCGTGGTGTGTGGAGAGGGAGGCGGGCTCGCTGGAGATGAGAAAGGAGGAGCTGTGCTGAGATCCGGCGGTGGTGGGGGAGAACGGGGTGAGTGCCAGCAGCAGTTGTGTGTGTGTGTGTGTGTGTGTTTGTTTTAAGTAGCCGACCAGACATGAGGTCCAACGCTCCTCCGCTCCCGTCGGCACGGCCAACCAACCTCAACAACCCCAACACTCCTCTTCTCTCCTCCTCACCGCAGACCAGTCTCCATCCATCCCTCTTAATTTTCTAATGACCACAGACAACCACTCCACACCTTGCGTAATTTTATTGTTTTTTTTTTTGTTTTTTGTTTTACAAAAATATCACCGGAATATAAAATAATTATTTTTAAAAATAATTTAATTTCTTTTATTATGTTTTAAAAATTTATTTTATTTTGAAACGAAACTAAATTTATTTTTTATTTTTTTAATCTCTTAAGTCTATTATATTTTTTTCTCTAATTTTCATGTATTTCGATTTTTAAAAAAACACATACTTTTTAAAATTCATTCTATTTATTATTAAAAAAATTATTTAAAAAATTTAATAAATATTCAAAAAATCAAAACGCTTAAGAGATAGAGTGAGTTTTAAAGATAAAAATTAATTAATTAAAGTTGACAAAAAGTAAATTTTCAGATAACTATCCGCCAAAATTTGGTGTTATTTTATCACCTTTAAAAATAACAATAATTAACCAAAGGAATTTTTTTTTTGTTTGTTTGGTTTTTTTAATACAGTTGACACATAAAGTAGCCCATGCCAATTTACCTTGATTAGTAACTCCATAATTTAAGCCGTCCAATTACAACGGAAACAAAACAGTAATGGCAACCACCTGGGCCAACGCCCCTCGCATGTTTACTTACTTAATTAATTAATTGTTTACGAATTAATTTAATCGTTTTGGTCCTCCTAAAGTGGCCAACATCACAACAACACGACTCCCCTCTCCTTTGTTTACTATTAAACCATCATCATCATCATCATCTGTAAATTGATGTGATGTTACCCACTCTGAGCTGACCACCTGTATCTCTTTCTCTTTCTCTTCCCTCTCTTCTCCGACACCGAGACATGGAACATGGAACATGGAATATGAAACATGGAACATGGAATGAGTGGTAATATGGGAACGGACGGAGCCAAAATCCCAGAGTTTAATTGCTTCAGCATCTCCCGCCATCGAAGTTTGCAAAATTAATTAATTGCTCTTGCTCTGCCTTCCTTGCTTCGTTCTGAGCTGCAAATTTACCACCCTGTTTCTGGAATGGAGCTTTCTGTCTGCTACCCACAAGCCTCGTCGGAGTCGCCAAATCAGGGGCGGTAGAATCCACCCACCCATGGATCTGTGGAATATGGTTCACCTGGATCGATCCTCATCTGATTCCAAGCACATACGACCGCCTGCCCCTCCCGTCCCCCGTAAGTTATTGGGATCATCGTCTGTCTGTCTGTTTTTTGTTGGTGTTGTTGCTGGCCTGCTGCTGCTGTTGCTGTCCGCTTAACCAGCGAGTCAATCGTCGGATCAGATACGTTGCCCGATTTCATCCGATTCGCTGTCCCTTTTGCCTTGTTTTGTTTTTGTTTCGATTGCTTTGTTGGATTCGGCAATTTGGCTCCCGGCTCCAAATCTGACGACACCCGGATGATCGAGCCCTGCGGAGGACCTAGCAGCTGCCTCCGATTGCGATTGATCTTTCCTCCTCTCCTTGAATCGTGCGTGATTAGGCACGTAGGGTAGGTACGACTTACGAGGATGAGAATTTGTAGGTTTTAGTGTAAAACTAGGGTTTTGAGGGGGTGGAGATCGAACGCGCGTGTTGTAGCCTTGTATATATATATAGATATAAACAGGCCAGACAGCACCGCGGTGCTGCCGGAAATGGGTACAGGTCGAGTCCAGCAGCGGGTTTAGTAGTCTCAGGCCATGGCTCGCATAGCTCGGACCACCGAACCTTCAATCGAAGTTCAAGTTTTGGGCTGCCCAAACCCTATCAATCAGCCACTCCGCGGAGGGGGGATGTGTTCATGGAGGCGGGTCGGCTGGCTGCGGAGTATTTGGTTTCCCAGGGTCTGCTGCCTGGAAATGCACTGCCCATGAAGTGGAAAGCTCACGTCGCTTCTTCCAAGAAGCGTGAGGGGGATTTGCAGGGGTTTAGGCCACAGGAGGCTCAGGAGGGACGGACGTCGGCCCTTGCTCGCCTCGGAAACTTTGTTCCTGATGCTGGCGCATCATCTGGCAAGCGGAGGTTTACTGATGAATATAATTCATCCGGTTATCGAGATCAATTCAAAGCAAGGAGAAGGCTTGGACATAGCCGGAGCTACGACTCAAATTCAAGCTCAAGTTCCAGCCGGCTGAATGGAAAGAGAGCGCTGAAAGCTGAGTCTTCACTGGATATGGAGGGTGATGTTCATTCTGCTTCTGGAAATCAGGAGCAGCGGAAGGTTGGCAGGGGCATGGTCGAGCCCTTGGTATCCGAATTAGCACCAAAAACCGATGCTGGTGACCTGGAATCCAAGTCAGAAAGTAACCAAATCCCTGAAATTACTGCACCAGAGATTTCTACTGGTGCTCACAAGGATCTCCCTCTGGTGACCGATGAGGATGTCTCAAAGATGGGCGATGATTCAGGAGCTTTAACTACAGAAACGGGGGAGTTGGTGGATGACACTGCTAATGATGAAGTGGAAAAGCAGTGTCCCACTGAAAGCCTACCGGTCCAGCATTGTGCAGTTGAGGAGGGTGATCAAAAAATGACAAACTGTGCTGATCTGAAAACATTATGCAGATTCGTCAATGTGCCCACCAGAACCCGTTCTTCACTGGTACACAAAGTTTCAAAGGTTGAGTCACTTTCCATTACTGAGGTGGATAGCACTCCTGATGTTAAATCTCAAGGATCCGCTGAAAGTGTTCTTGATTTCCCTTCTGTTGACAAGTTGACTAATCCCATACAGAGTTCTAAATGCCAGGACTCTGACATATCCAAAACACTGACAGTTGATTCTGAGGAAGTTATTGGAAAGATGAGTCCTGCATATCCCAAAGAGCAGGAAAAATGCTTTGAATCTCATTCTTTCCCCCAAGGATCTATGTTGCACCAGCACGAAGACATTCTAGAACCACCTGGATTTGGAAGGAGCACCTCACTAGCTGAGAGAGGGGACAGACAAGCTTCTAATCACAGTGATACTGGGGGTGAAACCAATAAATCTAGGGAGTGGCTACCCTCCATTGTTACCCAGGACAATGAGTATATTCGCCTTTCTAACTTGAGGGAAAAAGAGGCAAGTTCACCAGAGGAGAGGAGTCTGCATGTTGATAACACGGTTGCTGTAGCTGATAATGATACCTCAATGGATATTTCTCTGTTTCCTACAAGTGACAATGAACTATGCTTAGAATATGCTGAAGAGAAGCAGCATTTTCCAAGTTTATTTAAGATTTGTGATCTTAACCTCATGCAAGCTTCAAATGTTAATGAAAACGGCCGCAGTAGTGATCCAAATCTTATATACCCATTGAATTCAGAAACCAAAAGTGAAGCTGCTTCTGCTGATATTCATTTGCCAACAAATGAGAGTTGCAATATATCTGATGAACATGTTGGCCCTGCAGCTGATGGCAAAGAGATTGAAATCATTGATTTGGAAAATGGCTCTCCACATGGGGACAACGTGTTGAGTAATTCTGAAACAAAGTATGTTTAATTACTAGCAATGATATTGGTCATTCATGAATTTATGTATTCTTATTTTGATATCAGATTGATGATAATTTAATTTGTATTTCTACTATATTGGTTGGCCCTTTTCTTAGAGTTACCATGTTAACGTTTAACGTTGATTTTTTATACGTTTGTCTATTTGCCCTATTCCCTCCAAATTTACACATACTAATTTTACAGGGAAGAGACCTTATTTGCCTCCGTAGGAGGATTTCCTAACAATCTCCAACCTTCGAGTGGCATTAATGATGTTCACGATGGTTATGGTCTTATGGTCTCTGACTTTCTTGGGACTGATATCGGTGATTGTTCTTCAGTGCCAGCAGACTTCAATTCTCTTCATAATGAGATGAGCCTTCATAGTGGAGAGGTACCTGCACTGCCACAGAATATGGACATTCGTGATCTCTTTAACATTAATATGTCCTATTTGGATACATGGTGGGTTGGATGCATTCTGAATTTCATATATCATTTGACTAATTGAATATTCCATCATTTTCTTTGCTGTTTTTTATGGTTGATGCTGATGATCAGGACAATAACAGTAACAGTAATAATAATAATAATAATATTGCTGCTGTTGTTATTATGTTTTCAAATACCATTTCTGTCAATTCACTTTTGCGATTTCCATCAATTTACTTTTATGGTTGTCATGATTAATTTTGTTTTTTTGTTATTGTTTTTATTCATTTCGGGGATGGATTCTAAGTGGCTCCTAAACTAAAATTTTGACTATGTGTCTTATATTTTCAAAGATCAATTCCGGCAATTTTTGTGCCACTGAGGTAGTGCCAAGTATTGAGGGGCTGAAGAGTCAGGTCTTAAAAAGTTTACAAATTCTTTTTTGCCTCCAAATTTTTTATTATAAATTAGTGAACATATAATATGTATGGACATAAGTTGAGAAAATATTTAGGTTGTGATAAGGAAATATATTAAAATGTTTAACTGGTAATTAATATAAATGTTGAATAAGAAACATAAATTGAAAAAATTGTTAGATTAAATATGTTTACTGTATGATATTGATTTTTAGGGTAATTATTTATTTACAAAATACTACTTAAAAAAATAAGGGCTAAATATGTGTGAATGTTTTAGTTAGAAATTGGGTGAAAAATGATTTTGCCTTGATGTATAAAAACACATAGGGAAAAAAGTGTGATTCATGAAACAGAAAATTTTTAAAAGCAAATAATATGGTTTTGGGGAGTAACCATTTTATTTGGTAAGATCCCAAATAAAAATAAAATTGACACCGTTTAAATGGCAGCACCAAGTTTAAACATGTATAAAGAAACTGTTTATTTGAAACTTCCCTGGTGGGGCTTGGGCCCTTTTCTGCTGTACTTGAAGTGAGCGTGATATGTGTTAAGTTGGAGTGTATGTGGCGACTTAATATAGTACCTATATGTGTAATAAGAGATATTAACTGCCCTCTTTGGGCTTTGACGGACTTTAATTTACCATAGTTTATTATGGCACTGCCATCTTTTAAATTTTGCATGTGAATTATCTATAGGTTTGAGGCTTAATTAGTCATAGTTAATAGTTTAGGGACCATTTAAAAATATACCTGACTGCCTGTTGTAGTTCAAATACATTGTTTTCACTATTCATTAGTATTATCACCATGATAATGCTTATCAGTATCAAAGTTTATCTATAGAGCTTTAATTTTTCACTGTATATTTCCGCTAGGTACAGTTTATAATAACTAATGTCAAGTTATGATTATTTCAGGGACTTCTAGGAGATGATGATTCAATATATATGTCTCTGGGAGAAATACCAATAAGTATGCCAGATATTTAGTTTCATGGTATTATTGTTTTCCTTTAAATCTGCACTTTGGGTGCGTTTCATTCTACACTGATGCTTGGATTTTGTGTTGACATGTATCTGAATAGATTTTGAGAGTAAAAAAAAATAATCAGTGTATTTCCATAGACTTAGTGGATAAAAAACCCTGTTTTCTAGTAGAATTCTTATGTTCTGATTTCTGATTCCTTTTCCCTGAGTGTGAACCAATTAGATGTAGATGACTCAAAAACTGAACAGAAAGGTCATAGAAAACTGATTTACAATTGCAATCAAGTAACTCTTCAAATGATGCACCAGAAGAACTTTACATTTCTGAAAATAATGCTATCAGGCTTTGTATGATATGGTTATAGGCATACATAGAAAATTAGAACTTTCAGCATGCTAGATATAAATTTTCAGGTTTTTCTGATGAACCCATTCTTCAAAATTTGTAGAATATTACACATACTACAATAATACACATATTACACATACTTTAGAGCAGTGCTAAACCATTATATAATACTTGAATGCTGAGACAACCGGCTCGCTTCTCTGATCATAGGCTAAGTTCTCGCTTCAGTTTACAAATTGCTTCCTTTATCTTATATTTATGAAAATTGATGGTGGAATGTGAGTGCTACTGGGCGGAATAACCTGCTTCTAGTTATATATGTTCCACACAATGTGGCCTCTTATCTTGATTTCATGTAGTCTACTTGGTGGATTAATGTGTAATTTGGTTGTTGTTGGTGGTGATAACAGATTCTATATCAAACTCACGAGATAATAAAGCCACTTCAATCCTAAATGAAGCGTTATGGTCTTATACTTAACATTTTTTTTTTTGAAAACCCCTTTATATAAAAATTCTTCTTCAAGACCCAATATGATTCTCTCTTACTAATTCCAGAATGTAATGATTGGGCAAAAACATGGCCATTACATGATCTTCACCGAGGAAAATTTAATTAATTTAGGACTTAAGTATCACATGAATTTGTTTGGTGCTAGTCTCCTTTGCTTAATTGCTTTCCGAATACCAATCCTTTCGATAGCGGAAAGCTAATGAAGAATAATTTGTAAATGTGATGACTGAGCTAGAGCATGTTATTGATTTTGTTTATAGGGCTGGCCTAATGGTTTTTAAACTAATATAGAGTGGGAATGTGGGTTACCACATCACCTTTAAATGATTACAATCAAAGCATTCATACATCTCATATTTTCCACTTGTGTAGGTTTTCTGCAGGTTTAGGAGCAGGCCACGCACGAATATGAGGCCCTTTTGAGAAATTATTCTAGTCTATATTGCTTTGGTCGACAAACTTTTCCTGAAACAAGAGCTTCCTCAATCCAGTTACCACTGCTCATGTCTGTCCAGATCGATTCTGTAGTCACGAGCTCTGTCTAGAGTTGACTCTTCTTAATTCTTAGTCTAAATGTGCGAGTATGCTTAATTGGAGTTCCAACAAAATTTAATGTATGCTTTAATAAGTTGCTAGTATATTGGTGATGTTGCTTGTTCCGTCCCATATTCATTCCTTGGTTCGCTCAATGCAATCAATAGATGGGAAAAAACTAAGAGGGTATTTGATAGGTTTTTATTTTTTTATTTTATGACTTTTTATTTTATTGATAGGGAGTTTTAATTCTGAATTTAGAAAATAAATTTTATTTGGTGTGAGGAAGAATATGTTTTAAAGAGTGGTGGTCTTTGGTACGTAGAACAAAAATAGTGATTGGAATTCAAAAAATTCTAGGTCTTTCAAGTATTTTAAAATCTAAATAAAATTAAAATTCTAACTAAAAAATTGGCCTAATTTATTACTTTATTCATTATTTTTCTACCCTTCACCTTTATTTAAATTTTACAACTAGAATTACGTATCAAATATAATTTTTTAAAAATTTATGATTTGAGTTATAAAATCAATATTTATCAACTAGTTTTTTTTATAATATTAAATTTAAATAAAAATTCAACTTCCATGAAATAAAAGGTTATACAATTTAAATATAAAATTAAAAATTCATATTAAATAGATTTTTTAAAATTAAGTTTCTTAAAAATGGATATATATATATATATATATATATATATATATCGTGGTTTAGGTAATAAAAAATAAAATAAATAAATTGAATTTCATACAAAATTGAGTATAATTTTTTAAACATAAATAGTTAGATTTTAAAAAATAAATAAATATTTTTTTAAATAATAATTTGAATACAATATTATTTTATTAAAAAATATGTGTACAAAATTTATTGGTGAAACTTTTCTTAGTGACCATTTGCCCTTGGTACACATAACAGTATTATACGTGTCCTGTTTTTTTTTTTTTTAAATGTTTTTGGGTAAGGGTTAACGTATATTCACTGTTTATATTTTTTATTCGGGTATAAATGATATATTATTTAATATATTTTATTTATTATTTTATATTTTATTTTTCATTCATATTTATATTATTTTAAATTATATATATATTTTATTTTTTTTATTTTTTTTTTTTTTTATATATTTTAATAAATCAAAAGTATACAAATATATTTAAAAAATTATTTGAACGTTAAATAATGATAATCTAAATATAATATTTTTCTATAATTCCTATTTTTAAACTCTATTTCGGAAAACTTGATATAGACTCTTTTTTGCTAAAATTATAATACTCATCTCAAAATTATAAGAAAAATATCATTATAAATGACATGATATAGTTATTACTATTATTATTATTATTATTATTAATATTATTATCCTAAAACCATGAGTAAAGCATTAATGTTTGTAAACACATATATTATTTGTGAATCATTAGATCTTATTGTTCGTGAAAAATTATTTGTTGGTTGATTTGTTAAATTAAACTTGTTTATTATCTAATAAATAAGTTTTTTTTAAATATTCTAGTTTTGAAAATATTTCAAGAACATCAAAGTTGCTCTAATTTCAATCACAGAACAAAAGTCTTCTCACATAATACATCCTATAAAAATTGATTGAATAAATGTAAGTCGATTTGAAACACAACTTTATGATCTTTATGATCCTTACATTATTTCTTTTTGAGCATCTACAAAGAGGGCATCTTGCCAAATCCCAATGGTGCATCATTAAAATCCATCTATGTTAGAGCAGCCCGCATCTTCATCTGCCATAGAAAAAACCTGATATTGCAATCTAGCAGCGAAACATCATACTTCATTATTGTCATTATCAAAAAATTCAAGCAAAATAGAAAACCAAAACTTCATAGGAACACAAAGAAAACCAAATAATCCTAGAACATTAATAGCAGTTTGGTATGTTTTGGAAATGAATGCTAATGATAACTCAATCACAAAATAGATAACAAAATAAATCAAAACAGAGAAAGAATACAAAGATTTACTTAAAAATCCAAAAACAAGATAAATAACTAGCAAACGAAGAAAAACTTCACTATGATTGTAAGGAATAAAAGAATGAGTGTATGACAATCTCTTTAATTTTCTTAATACTAATGATAACTATCAAAACACGTATTTATAGTGTATTACATGATTCTATGAAAGGAAACAAATAAATAGAATCATACAAAACAATAAACTGCCAACTAATACAGTAGACAACACTCCACTTTGAAGCACGACCGATATTTAAGGGTAGGAGTATCGGCTAGGGGAGACTCAACCAAAACATTGACCGTTGTACCTGGAGGCTTGGCCATGTTGAAGCATCAACCTAAAAGAAAGCCTCGACCAATATAGACGCAGGAGGAGAAGATCGACCAAGCTGGAATGGAGTCTCATCCGAATAAAAGAGTCTCAACCACTGTAGTTATGAGAGAGAATCTTGAGCTTATCATGGGTAAAACATTAACCAAGCTGTGTATGAGAATTTGGGTCATTGACATCGACTTTCCAGTAATAAGACTTATCAAAAATAAAGTAAAGGATGTTTGAACCCTTAAATAAGGTTTGAGCCCTAGAAGTAAAGGAAGCTTGAACTCTTAAACTATACTTATATTTGTATGTAGACTTTACACCTTCAATAGTATGAACATTGGAATCTATAATTGTTTTCAAATCTTTGAAGTGTTTTCATACCTTTAAAATAGCCTTCAAACTCTTGAAGTATGTTTTGGAATTTCTGAAACATGGAGTTGAGTTGAAATTTGACATTGGAGATTGTAGATTCTGTGATGACATGGATTTTACTGATTTAATCTCTGTTTGGTATTCTAAACCTTCAAAGACACCTAGAAAGCATGTCTATGATGTGGCATGACATCATTGGGGATTGAAAAACCTAATTTAGTGTGTTGGTTTATGATTTCATGATTATGTTAGTTTCCATTATTGAAGACAACATATTACCTAGGCGGTGTGAGAAGCAGTATATAAAGAAGACAAAGACTTAATTAGTGTGCGTCTTCTAGGTTATCAGAGTTACATAGAGTAGTTCTACCATTCAAAGAACTCCACAATCTTTATCATTGTGTGAGAAAAAAGAACTAGAGTGTTAGATGTAATATTCAGTCTTATGTTCTTCATTGTTTAGTTAATCCATCCTAGATCAATTGTAAATTAGCAAAACATATTATTGCATTATATGTTCATACTTAATAGTAAATCTTTGTTTTTCACAAATGAATTTTATATTATAGAGTTTATTAGGTATTTTTATTACAAGAAAATATAAAGTGTGATTTAGACGTGTACATCTAAATCATAGAAACTTATAAATTTAAAATTAATTATAATGACATATTTTTTTACTAATGTTAGATTTTATTATTTTTTCCTCATTTTATTTATTAAAGGTTAATTTTAATTTTAATTTTTTGCTTGATTGGAATCCCCCCAACGGCCAAAGCCAACAATCAGAAGATATGTGCTTTGATTTTGCCCCCATGAAAGAGAGTCTGATTTTAGTTGATTATTTAAGAAGGTACATCCACCCATTGCTTAAATATATATTATGATAGTGTTGGGAACTTACCAATGGTGTAAGATACAAATAAATAAATACTCCTCTTTTAAATCTTTTATTGTACTTTTTCCATTTTACTTTCTCCCTCTCGTGCAATCAAAATAAGGTCTCCGATGTTGGCTGAGATGATGGGGGAGAAAAAATGCAACGGGTAGGGTCTCCGCAAAAACAAAAAAAATTAAAAAATTTAAAAAAGGGGGGAAAAAGAAAAGAAAAAGGCAACGGTAGGGAGTAATTGCATGTTTTATGGGAGGCCATAAGTGTCAACATGCGAATCTGGTCGGGAAGCACGGCAGATGGGGTCATTGGGGAAAATGAACAAGGGCAAACAAGACATTTCGCACGTGAAGATAATATCAGACACATATTAAATAACATATATTAAATAAAGGGGAAAGTTGAAGTGATTAATGGTAGGTTTGGTATAGGATAGGACAGCATCGCAGGGAGGGAACCCACACCTCCTCTCTCTCTCTCTCTCTCTCTCTCTCTCTACCCTCATCTCTCTCACTCCTCGCTCACACGCATATTCACAATAAATCACAACAAAAAAAGAAAAAGAAATGAGGTGTTTTTGGGTACAAGCCTGCTTTTTGGTGGAGGACCTGATGCCCTGTGATGTGTGAGTGGGTGGTGGTGCTCCTTTTTTTTTTTTTTTTTTTTTTTTAACACCCCCCCCCCCCCCCCCCCCCCCATCAAACGCTCTTTCCTCTGCCTCCATCTCTCGTCTCTGTCGTTACTGAGCATTTTTCAAACTCCATTTTTTATATTTGGAATTTCCTTCATCTCAGAGCGCCACCCACAATCTCTCTCTCCCCAGCTCTCTCTCTCTCTGTCCATTAATCCCATATTCATCGTCTCAGCTGAAGTTTCAACCTTGGGGAGGAGAACACAACACACTAGAGGTTTGTGTGTGTAATATCATAGCAGGAAGGAATAGGGTATACTGCTCTTGTGTTCGTCTTCTCGATCCGTATCGATCTCGGCGTCTCTCTCCCTCTCTTCTAAATCAGACAGCTAGCGTGTTTTGTTTTGTCTTTTTTTTTTTTGTTTGTGGGTTTCTCTTCTTTTCTTCGTCTAGTTGTTTTGTTTTTTCGATTTTGAGCTGGACACGCTTTTCCATCGAATCCTAGCGAAGTTAACGCGTGATGTGTGTGTGTGTGTGTGTTTTAAGTTTGACGGATTTGGTGGTCTTTAGTTGCTTCTTGGAGGACGCAGGAAGGAAAGAGCGATGAAAGGAACTGTTTATTGGGACTCTATTTCTCTCTGTGCTTGCGTCGTTCCACTGTTCATCACTTGGTCGTCCAAAAATAAATACATGTATATATACATATATCTAAAACACCTTGAATATCTCTCTCTGCTCTCCCATCTGTTCCAGCTTGTCTTTGTTGTTCTTCTCGATCGGAGCTTATGCGGTCTCCGTCGACCAGCTTCGAGTACGGATCTGTCATCGTATGTTGTTGTCGCAGTTGCTCGCCCTCCATAGCTTTGCTTTGATTTGATTCTGGCAGTCCTTTAGTGTATGTACAGTGATTCAAAAAACATGGGTCGCTTCACACATAAAATAACAGCCCTCCATAGAGGAGTTCGATCTGGTTCGATCTTGGCTCTTAGCTTTGCTTGCGAGTTTAAATCCCGGCTCCCCTATATATATATATATATATATATACATATATATGTTCTTTGCTTCGTGACTTGGTCTCTCCCGTACCCGACCATTCATTCACCGCAGATGCGTCTGTTTCACTTCGCTCTGACGACATAAAATAACGTTCCCGAGGGTTCTAGAATCCATATCTCCCTCTTTAATTTGCCTTGACGTAGGGGTTGGTTTGTCCCCCGAAGCTGCTAAATTTCTAACCCTTCTTCTTTCTTTCTTCCTTGCAGACCCGTGATGCTATGAAGCGAGATGACTCGAACGTGTTCTTCATGAGTACCCATCTCATCTTTCAGCTGTTGGCGATCCGTATATGTACATGTGCGTCTGTGTGTGTGTGTGACAGTTGATTAGAAGCTGAGGGAAGTGAAGTTTTTTTGTTATGCTGAAGGCAAGGATTAAGGTTCAAGACGGAGCCGGCGGTGGTAGTAGTGTTTATAGTAGCACTTGTATTAGTAGCCCCTGTGGGTGTTGGAGAAACAGCGCAGTTACGACAAGGGAGGTGCTTGTCTTCAGATGTTATCCGTTGAAAACCCCCCATCAGATCCGCCATGTTCTCCTCGCGATATTTCACTGCCTCTGAAGAACAGCGCTGTTAGTCGTGATGATGAGATTGGAGAGAGGGCTAACTCTGATTCTCATCACAAACTTGCCTTGCAAGGCGGCGTAGATCTGTTCAAGCCTGGTGTTGATTTCAGCTCGCTTCCCAAGTTCTCCATAAGGTAAGAGTGGTCACTTGCTTACGGATGCGATAGTTCAATTCTCTGATGCCTTTTCCTGGCCAATTATGTCAGATCCATGGCAGCTCATACCTCGTCTGGTCTCTGTTGCCCATGTCTCTCGCAGGCTTTTCTGGATTTTGTCTGATTCTCTTTAGGCACTTAGATTCGTGTTTGCTTATGCATCTAAATGTCGTTTTTTAAATAAATAAATAAATATATATATATATACATATCTTTTGGCGATGATCTCCCCTCGCAGTCTCATTGTTTTAGAATTTGACTGTCCAAGTTTAATTAATTATTATTGTTATGGAGATGAGATCGTTTTATATTACACGACGACTTTTATATGTTTCTATATTTGGTCTATATTGTTATGTTACTTGCCATCTATGGCTGGCTGCTTATCCGCTGTGTAGTTTAATGATATTAAACTCATGGTCGGTGTGTTATTACTTGTATCTATGTGTATATTTTCTCAGATTATGTTCTGTTTCATGAGCTAATCGTAACGTGCAGTATCATGCCTGGTTTCCATTTCCTTTCTGCAGATTATCTTTGGTTTTTGTGCTTTTAATCATCCATCAGTTCTTTTAAGCAGCTCGTAACATGGTTTAACAATTTGCATGGTTTTGTGTTTTTCTGCAGAGATTATGTGTATAATTCTCGGACCAAGAATATCGAGGCGAATTGGCCATTTTCTCAAAGAAACCTGCAACGTTGCTTGAAGCATGGCCTCACAGATCCTTTGCCACCTTTTCAGCCTCGAGATGAAATAAGGAACCAGCCCTTGGAAAGATGTGTCACACCAACTCCTCTGCCTGAGAAAGTAGGTGCCAGCACGTTGGATCAAAGGACTTTCTCTGAGCCTGGTAATCATGCTGTTTTGAGCAGTACAGGTGATGTTCCCACAGACAACACCCACATTGATTCGTGCAAATCTTCTGGAGAAAAAGTACCTGTGACAGCGGTTCATCCTCAGTATTGTGATATAGACTCAGTTCCTACCACTAATACTACTACTTTGTCGGAACCATCAGCTTCAACTGCAGGTCCTTCTTTGCCATCACCGAAGACCAGATGCACAGCTGAAAACTCGGGTAAGAAGTGTCGGTTGATAGTCAAGTTGGGTAGCACCTCCGATCCCAAAACTGCAGATTATATAGCATCAAATTGCACGGAGGCAGCAATGGCTTCAAAAGTTTGCCCTGTTTGTAGAACTTTCTCATCCTCCTCCAACACTACCCTGAATGCACACATCGATCAGTGCCTTTATGTGGAGCCAACTGCTGTTTGCATTCCAGATTCAAGACTAGCTAAGCATAGAATAAAGCCTAGGAAGACCCGGTCGATGGTGGATATTTGTGCAACAGCCCCTCCTTGCACCCTGGAAGATCTTGATCGAAGAAATGGGACCAGCTGGGCTGTGACTTCTGCCTCACCTACACAAGATCCTAAGATTGGTGAGAAGGAGAAAAGCCAGAGAACGCTACCAATTCCTCCTGTGGACGGTGATGATGCGGGTGCTGTTTACATTGATGCCAGTGGCACAAAACTTCGGATTTTATCGAAGTTCAGTGATGCACCTTCTTCTGTGTTAAGAGCAGAAGAGGCTCCAGCCAGACCATGCACGGCGTTGAAAAAGAGTAAACAAAACAAGTGTATTTCCGTCAACAACAAAAAAAGTCAGTTTCGTAAGCATCACAAGTACCTAAAACTAGCTCCTCCACCCCAAAGATCAGTCTCTCCCAGAGCCTGTAAATCTGAGGTACGTTATGCTAGTCGTCATTTTATGTGTTTCATGATTTTTTTCTTCCCTCAAGATCAGGCTGCCCCAGAGCCTGTAAATTTGAGGCACATTACACTAGCTGTCATTTTATGTATTCCACTAAAGCTTTCTTTCTTTTTTCTCTCCTTTTTGTCACAATTGAAATTTATTTTAGCATACAGTAATTTACTCTTTTTTTTTTCTCTTCCTTTTCTCCTTCTTTGCTTAGTTTCATATATACTACACATTGAATGGCTAATACATTGCTGATTGTGTTGAATTTATTATACTTACTTTAGACCTTTTTTTTTTGTATGCACATGCACCTTGAAAGAACACTTTTTTATCACTTTCATTTGAATGCATTAGGACAAATTTCAGCCTTCTGATTGTTAAATTGTTCCTAAGCAGATTCATCGCTTGCCTCAAGAAGGGAATACTGGAGACAAAAAAGATCGAGAGAAAAAGAGACCTCAAACACAACTTTTTAAATCTCAAGAGCAGATCAAACCAACTGCTGCTGGATCTCTAAGACCATGGGTATGCTCCAAACGAAGTGGTCTCTCAAAAAAGGTCAATAATAAGGATATCCACCAATTATCAGAGTGTAATGTAGCACGTGACTTGCTGGTTGAGAATGATCAATCACATCCTAGAAAATCCAATGCAGAAAGAATATCTCTTGCGAAGTCATCAAGCTCATCTGAAAATCCAAGTTTCTCCCCTGAAAGCAGCGGGGGAGTAGATCATTTGAGATCTGCCCCATGTGTAAGTGGCGATAAGAAGCACTCGCCTACTAGTAAGAGAGCACGAAGTCCGTTGAGTGGGGTGCAGATCGGTGATGGTGTGGATAGGCATTCTGATTTGGTGAATAAAAATGTTAACCAGGCTACCGAAGACAGTGTGCATGACAGCTTTACTTCTCTGAGCAACAAGAAAACTAAGGTTCAATCACAATCACAGCAGCTCACAAACTTCAATAGTTCTTCTGAATGTAAAGCAAAACTGTCTTGGGACTGCCATAAATCCTCGTCAGAAGCTATGAGATTCCCTGGTCCAAAAACTAGCAAGTTATTAGTCCGCCAATCATCTGTACATAAATCCAGAACCTATGTAAATAAAAAGTATATACCCTCTAAGGATCCTCGTGGGCATTTTACCTCAGAGATTGATGAAGAGGTGGCAGAAAGTTCTTCGGAAGAAGATCAGCAATACAATTTCACATGTGATGATGAAAATGAGCCTCGTGGAGTCACTGACAAAGTGTTTTTTGCTGGAAGAATGAGATCAGGAAAAATGTCTCAGTGGGAGGAGTCTACAATGTCTAAGAGTTTCCAGTCATCATCTCAGAGTTATTATCAGGATGTGGGGAGGAAAATAGTTGCATCCGTTTTGTCCAATGATGATTTAAGTGAAAATTTTGATCCACGAGAATCTGCTCCAAGAGAATCTCGATTTCATGTGAACAATGCTTGTTTTAACCCTTCTTCCATGACAGCTGGTAGGACAACCATGATGAGTGTGAATGAGTCTTTGGATCCTCAATTTTGTAAACTGGCTAGACCTTTTGATACACATTCCAATTCACCAAGATCTTTCAGAAAATATAATTTGCCTTCATGCAGAGAAGAAACATCCATGGATCTAGGTGAGCAAAATTTGGATCATGGTATGTTTTCACGTGAAGATGGCAATGACATGGGTGCAGAATTGCATTCTAAAATGGACCAAGCAAGCTTTTTCTCAGAGGTTGAACCAATACCGATTCCAGGACCACCAGGATCTTATTTGCCTAGTCCTCGAGATATGATCTCAGAAGATTTCCAAGGGAATTCATCGCTAACGACTAGTCGGGTTCAGTCTTCCCAGGATCTGCAAGAATTGGTTGATGGGTATTCAACAGATTCTCCCATATCAGCAACATCAACCATTTCTAACCCCAATGTAGCAGGATCAGATCTGAAGTGCTCGGATCTCTTGCCGCCTGCAGAACCTCTTGGAGGAATTCAAAACATTGTCAGTTCAGGCTTCCTGGGTGGCAGTGTTGAGCCTGCTCTCCAAAGAGCAGGTCTTGGCTTAGAAAGATCCTTCTTGAATGGGGGTAGTTCTAGAGTTGAGGTAATTATTCCTGAAGAGCAACCTCTCAGTTTCAAAGATGATCGTAAGTGTTGCTGTTCACGGAAGGAGAGAATCCCTCAGGCTTTTGCTGCTTTGGATTATCAAAATTCAGAATTATTAAGGCGAAGGGCATCATTGTTCATGGCAAAGCAGACTAGCTGCAATCTGGATGTACGAACAAATAATCCCACCGAAAGGCCTGAAATGTGTTCTTTCAGAAATAACACAAGCTCTGGATTTGAAAAGGTTCCATCCATAAAATCAGCGACAGGACTCATGCCCATGAATATTTCTCCTGGCACTGCAGTGAGGTTCTCAAGCCATGGTGACTCTGATTCTGCTAGTCCATCTGCTCCTAGTCCTATTCTCAGGCTAATGGGGAAGAACTTGATGGTGGTACACAAGGATGAAGACCCAAGTTTTGATGATTTGAAATACAACAATGAAGGCTCAAGGAGAAGCCATCTGACTCTGGGTGGTAATTATAAATCAAGACCAGTGGGTTCCTTCCCCAATTATCAGCCGCAAAATCCTTCCATTGGTCCTGGTGAGCAAAATGGTAGCTGTCCTATACCTTCTTCCAGGAGGTCAAGTTCAGGTACTGTTGGTGGTTGGGGTTGTACTTCAGACAGTTCTGCAAGTTTGCTGCAGTGGAACCCTTTTATGGCTCCTCCTGCAGCGGCCGCAGCAGTTCACCCCCTGAGATCTACACTATATTATTCTCCTAGGTTATCCTAGAAGAATCTGTAGGGTAGCCACAATCACAAGTCCTTTTCTGTGTATGAGAACGTTTTTTTCTTCTTCCTTTTCTTCTTGGAACTGGGTGTTAAAATATGAAGCTGTTGTTAAGTCAGGAACATTTTAAGTTGTATAATGGTTTTGCAAAAAGAAAAATAATGGCAGGAAAGCTTTTAGCTAATGAGTTCGTGCTTGTTTGTTCTTTAAATGTTTGATTGTGTTTTGATTTATCCAAGATTAAATGAGCAGCACGCCTAGAAAGATTTTATTACATTCCCACAAATAACTATTACTGGACTATCTTCTTGACAGGCTTATGAACTTGGGGGACAATTAAGTGAGCATCCAGGCACTTTTGTTATTTTATTAATTTAATTAAAAATATTTGTTTATTTTTTTTCAAAGAGTGAGAAATTAAAACGGGAAAAAGAGCAAAAAGAAAATATAATTATTGAAATATTAGAGAGAATAATAATTGTTAAATTTGAAAAAAAATTTATAATGTCAAATTTCTTAAAATGAATAGATTTAGAAGTGAGATTTTCAAGTAATTTTGTTAAATTTGTTCTGAAAACTAATAAAAAGTTAAATTTGAAAAAATTATAGCGTGTGCTCTAAGAAGACAATTTGGCAACTACATTGTAGATAGTTGTCGTCGTATGTCGACATTAAAATTTGTTACATTTTGCTTTGTTGTCATTTTCTGTAAGTGTTTCTGCATGGTGCTCTTTTTTGAACTTATTTTAATATATAAGTTCCACACACACACACACACACACACACACACACACACACACACACACACACACATATATCCATCCGTAGAGCACCCAAGACAATTTTATTAAGTCATGGGTCAAGAACACACGGATTGAAATGCAAGATACTCTGGTTGAAGCGTTCCCAGAGAAGGTTTGAAAAGCATGGGGCGGCGGCCATGAACGTATGCCTAAAAGTCAATTTGGAGCTAGTTGAGCTGCATATTAATGCATACATGAATGGCCATCACTGTAAGGGCAACCTTTTCTTTGTATGCATATCAATTCGTTTGCTTTGCTGCTCACAGCTACTAGGTGTGATCATATATTTAGATAGCATAAATGCAATGAAATACAAGTAAGCTGAAAATACGGTAAGATTGATTTATGTGTTTGGTCAATATCAACATAAGTGAGCTGTTTGGGATTTATTGGACTATGGGTTGTAATCAACTATCAGTAAGTTTGTTTTTGGTATTATTTATATTTTTTTGTCTTGTTGGGCTACTGGGCGAAAAAGTGAGCGATCATTAAAAAAAAGGTCATGCGGGTGGTCATTCACAAGTATTTTTAAGTAATTATATATTTAACATTTAATTTTTAAAAAATCCTCCAATTTATATTTTTTTTAATAATTATATACCCCCTTAATTTGATAGACGAAAATCTTAAATGGTGTGTTGACTGCTTATATGATAATTTTTAAAAATTAATTTTATTGAGAGATATAATTTTACAATTTTTTATTAATTTTTTAAAATATTCAATATAAAAATTATATTTAAAATTTTTAAGAAAATATAAGCATTCCTATTTGTCATTTGTCAATTTTTTCTATTTTGGTACATCAACTTATGTGTAATATAAGTTATATTGTTTGGAAATAAATTACATCAAATTATGAAATTATATTGATTGTAATTAAATAAATATTGAAAATTGTTCATTTAAATTAATAATAAAAATAAATACATATGTCTGAAATTTTTACTTACTGTTGAGATAAAATTAAAACTGAAATGATGAATAAAAATGTGATTTTTTTAAATAACATAATATTAAATTTTTACATCATTCATAAGTTTCTCATCCATTAAATTAATAGGAGTGACCATTGAAAATCATGATGATGATTTATTGGTGATTAAAAATCAAGTAACTAACTAAAAATATGTCACTAATATAAAATTTTCCGCCAAAGTTTGATCCTTGTCACATAACTCGAGTATCTCTTGGCATTCATTCATCATAATGTGTTATTGTTTTGCTTTTTCTAATATATTTATCAAGCTCTGATCACATTGTTTTATCACATGAGTAGCCAATAATCTACAAATTAATGACATCATCACATGCATTCGTTGACTATTCGTTACATGCATCAAGAGAACGCATCGACAATTAATAGAAATACTTTACGAGCACTTAGGGACTAATAGAATACTTAGGGGAATTTAAAACGATATGATAATAATAATAATAATAATAATAATAATAATAGAATTGGATGTCATTTGCGTTTACATAATAATTAGTAATTATTTTTTTACGTTATTGTTGGTGGATGTACGAGATCGTTTATGATTTGTTTTTTTAAAATGTTTTAATGTCAAATAGATGGTCAAAATAATCGAAGTTAAAGTTTTGGGACTAGCGAAATGGGCTAATTAATTGTAAAAGCCCTTTTAACTTTTGAAATATTTACATAGATTTTTATAATCAAGCAAAAAGTTTTAGCCTGGGGAAGATCTCGCAGCTGCAGTAATTGCGAACACTGTTCATATATAAAAAGACTGGTGCTTTAAACTTTTTAAAACAAATAAAGTAAATAAAGTAAATCTTATAAATATAAAAGAAATTATCAACAGTTAGTATGTTTGATTCGAACGATACTACATCCTCTCATTTCCTCAAAAAGTTTAACTTTGTTCCTTTTATAATACTGTTAAGTAAATTATTAGGCGAACAATGCATGGAATACAAAGATAGTAGGATGGACAGAGGACGTACTGGAATTATATTTTTGTATATACGTGTGACGTGCTTGCAATTATAGTATTAAATTGTGCGTCAATGCATGCATTATGTTTTATACGTAACTTATACATGCACATATTATACATACGTGAATACGCACATATATAATCAGGGGGGCTAGCGCACACACACACACATATATATACCTATACCACTTAATGAGTCTGTACGTGCGCGTGGTCGTCCAGTGCAGGCATTAGGCAAGGACCACCAAATATAGCCGTTAAACGTGGGACAATGTACGTGTACAGTTGTGCCTGTGCTGTGCTGTACAGGTGCTAAAATTGCGTGGACTTTCGAGCTTCATTCAAATTGATCGATGCTTGGGCCAGATCATCCCACCCACACCCTAAGACTAAATTAATCCAAACAGTAATTTGTATAGTTATTAGTTTTAGCATGTGCAGTTTTTCTTTTTTCAGCAAACGTGAATATTATGGAAAGGTAACCAATTTTTAAAAACATGAAATGAAGAGGAAAAATGAAAAGGACATGGTGAACCTTACTGTTAAGCTTGTAAATGAGTTGACACACTAAATGATTTATTTAATACTATTTGATTAAACTCAACTCATGTTCTAGCGATACATACTATAGACTCGTTTAATTAAACTCAATATTATGGGTTCAACTATACATTATATAGAATATATGTTATATATTATGTTATATAACATAATATAACATATGTAAACTATGTAATTATGTTATATATGTTATATATAATGTAATTATGTTTATAAACTATACGTATAACTTTTTTAGTAATATATTAATAATTAGGATTATGAGATTATTATTAATATCTTATTAATTAATATGTTATTTATTTATTAGTTAATAATTTAATAGTAATTAATGTGTATCATTATAACTTAATAAATTTTTATACAAATATTATAATTTAATTCTAAAAATGTATTATTATTAAGTATTAGCAATATAATTTATAATTTATAATTTATATACACATTTTAAAAACTCTTCATAAAAAAACTCATCGTAAGTGAGATTTGTATATTTGTAGTTTTTTTTATCAATTTTTTGTAAATTTGAATAATTATTTTAAATAAAAAGAATAGTTTGTAAATAGATGAGAAAAAAATAATTATTTAATAAATAGTATTTTATTATATAGAAATGAAATGGATAATGATATGTATAAATTTTTATAATAGTTTTAAATGTTATACCACATATTCTTTTGAAGCTAAAGTTAATGCCACTAATGCATGCAATACCACTTTATTATGTGTCATGTCAGTCACCGATCTCTGTATTTGTTGAAACTTGAAAAATGGTTCCATTATGGTTTGAAACTTTGTAATTTTACATAAAAAGTAAATTGGTTTACAATATTACAATAAATAATTAAATATACTTAGAGTGGCTATGGGGTCATTTAAACAAGTTAGAAACACAAAGTGTTGTCTCAAATTGTTTTTTCTTATTCTTTTCATTCAAATTGTTTTCTCAGCTTGTACATAATTTCAAAAGTGAGGGTAAAAGCTTGCATGGGACTTTTTTGCTAATTAAGTTTGGGATTTTGTCAATAATTTCTAATTGAAATAGGATTAATGAATTTCAGCATTAAATATCACCATCTATCTACCATCTCATCTCATTCTTTTTGTAGTCTTTTTGTAGGGAAATGATTAAAACTCGAAGAGCTCTCATGCACTAGCCTTTTAATATAACACTTATGTGAATTACATTATTTGGTAATATTTTTAATATATTTCAATAAAACATCATATTCTTATATTTAACTTTTGTGAAAGTTCACAACCTTCCAGAAACTTTAGTGATCTTCTTGGCAAGGACAAGTACTTCCAAGTTTAGACATTTGACTTGATGAAAAATTCAAGCATGGGTAGCTAAGTAGAAAAGTTGACTACAGAAGGACCAAGTCCTTGTGAAATATCAATAGTTTAATTAGAGTTTAAAAAGGTCGTGTTTGTTGGGTTTTAAAAAATACGATTACTCACATCGTGGAGGTACTATTAGTCATAAATTGAATCATTGATTTAACTTATCTTGGATATTTACTCTATTACCTAATGTGATTTATCATTTTTTTGTCACTTTAGAAGTTGCCTTTTTGGGGTTTTATCAATGCTATTTCTGAACAACTTCATAAAATAATCTCACTTGATTGAACTTATAGAAATAGTAAACGTTCTTGGTGATCAAAAGCCTAAAGTGAATTAGTTTACAACAAGTAAGTAAAGGTTAAACAAGTTAGGAGGAGGGTATACATAGTAAGTGATGTTTTCTATATAACTATATTGTTATTAGCTTTGTATTTGTTGTTGTGTGAAAGGAAGGGAAAAGAGAAATTAATCATTACAAAAAAGTATAGCCTTATAATAGTTGATATTATAATGGATTAACTTGTCAAATGTTATAACTATGTCATTAGTGAAGTAGATCGCGTCGACTAAGTCACGTGTCACGCTCCCAACTCCAGGAAACCTAGAACCGGACACGTGACTACCTTTTACCCACACCCAAGGATAAGGAGGGATAGTGACTAGCACCGAAAGGGACACACCACGGGCGTTGTCCAGAATGTACCTGTATAATTGTACAATGAGGATATTCCCATACACTCCTAACACATGCGACTAAATGAAATATCAAATAAAATATCATCACAGTATAACATACACATTATGAGAACCACTACAACATACACGAAATCATGTTTGGGAAGAAAAATATAGTAGAAATATAAAACAATCAAAATAGACATAGTCTCATACATCAACGAGGTTCAATCTGCTCGATTGCAAACCTCGTGACTACCTCCTGCCTGAACCTGAAAGTCAAGATAGCAACATAGTGTGAGCATAAAGGCTTAGTAGGTGACCTACAACATATTGCCCATATATACATGGGCTAGTGTAGACCGATATAGTGTCAATGAATGCATAACAACACAACAATATACATACCATAGGATTCTATGCAATACTAATGAAAGCATAAATACATATTGTCCACACAATCAAGCCAGTACAAGCAGTTCACAGTAAACAAATATCATTTCTTTTTCTCAATTACTCAGCACAGGGTAAGACTTTTACAACATGCATATCATAATGGGAACACGACATAACCATATCCACACTACATACATTTCATGCCAAGCAAACAATAAAATTACATACCTAAAAAATTTGAATTAGAAAAATAATAGGAACAACACAAAAAGGACCAACCCCAAAGAGTTAACTATAACTCCTTGCCTCGATGCTCAAAGCTCAACTGTCTCGAAGCTCATTTAAGTCTTCGACCTAACCTCTTTGACCATTCAAATCTTTATTCGAATTTCTTTTCAAATATTTTTTTGAACCTATTTTCAGATTTCTTTTTGAATCTCTTTTCGGAACTCTTTTTCAAGGTTATTGTTCATTGACACGTTAACCTGTTTTTTGTCTGAAATCCATCTAGCGACCCCCAAATTCTCACAAACCTTTCTAAAACTCATACACAATACTACACATTAGGTTTTGTAGTAAAACCATACTCAATACTACGTAATAATCAAGTATTATGCACTAAATAAAACAACCCAAATAAGGGTCTCTACATCACATATATCATTGTTTTCATTCACTCGTATACTTTTTATTGGTTTATAGATCCACCTAGTAAAGTACTCGAAATCAACAAACCAATAATCCATTTGTCTAAAAGTGAAGCTTTTTAAGACCTATCAGTTGGTGTTGACAATCCAATTAGTGTTAATTTAGGATTTTATCGGTTGGTACCGGGTAAAGTGACTATAATCGAATATAGCGTTTTTCAAATTTGCCAATTAGTGTTGGATTAGGAATCTACCAGTTGGTGTTAGGCATGTTAGTGATATAGGTGTTGTTATACCAAAGAACCAAAAGGGAGACAAAGACTTAATTGGTGTTAAAAACTTTGTTATTATAAAAATATAATTAAAACTTTAAACATTAGTTGTAGCTAGGCTTTGTAGTTTATTTGAATATAAAACACTTAGTGTAGCACAAGGTTTTATTGTTAAATAAATTATTTTAAAAGAATGATATTGATTCACCTCCCTTTAAATATCATAATGCATAACTATAAGTTGTAATTGGGAAATGCACTATTATTTTATTATTCCAATAAAAATAATTATATATTTTAAACTTATTATTTAATATCTATATAACATAACTAATATTGAATACTAAAATTAATATTTTAATTAATAATTCTTAAATATGCAGATTTTGTAAGATAAAAGTTCTTATAATATAATATTTATTTATTTTAAATAATTTAATAAAAATAAGATTAATTAAATGATTTAGATTATATATATACATATACATTGTTGCTGGGTAAAAAATTAATTTTATTAATACTATAATTTTGTATTTAGGCCTTGAAAATCTCATTTTTTAAAACTTTGATGATTAGTGATATTATTTTATAATACATTTAAAATAATAAATTGATTTAATTATTATATGCTTAATATTCCTTTTATTATATAAAACAAGGGGGTAAAAGTATGTATTATTTATGTTAATAAAACAATAAAGATAATGCTATTAATTGAGAGAAATTTAATAAAAATATGACATGGTACTATCAAAACCATCAAATTTATGAATACATTTGATTTAAGAGTAATGTTAAATGCAAGTAAATCATATAGAAATATCTTTATTATCATTAAATTGATATTAATAATTTTTATAAAAAATTATTCATCAAAATTTAATGACTGAAAGTATGTTCTTGTAGAATTAACTATGCGAATAGAGCTTAATGCGCTAATATTTTTACTAAATTATCATGAATGAACGGGCTTTGTATCATTACACAAATAATAAATATGATGTAAATTTAATTTAATTTAAAATAAATATAGTGAGAGGAAGTAAAGAAGTAAAAACAAATGAGATAAAGGGTAAATAATACCACGGGCGGTAAAAAAGACCCCTCATTAGTATTGGATTTCTCATATGATTATATTACTGGGCTGTCCTGTCTCTATGATCGTGCAGGCAGAACCGTTGGTTGAAAACAAAAGATGGATCTGAGCCTCCGCGATTTGGTCGGGAGAGAGGGAGTGAAACCACGGATGTAACGGAAGGCAACGACGAAAACGAGGCTTCGCGACTCCAGATACGGTCTCCCAAATCGCTGGCCAGAGAAGTAGGAGGAGGAGATCAGATGGGCAATGACGTCGTCGAGGCTGCGACTCCCGGTCTTTCTGGAGATTCGCCGTCTCCGTCGCCGTCACCGACGGAGACGACCAAGGGGAAAGGTTTGAAGAAGTGGAGGCGCATCAAGAGAGATGTCCTAAAGGAATCGAGCCCCCCGGTCGTGGATTCTGGTAAGATGCTCAAACGAGGTTTCTTCACGCCTCCGGACGCGGGGAGGAGATCTCATCCCGTGAGTTCTGTCGGATCTGCTTCTGCTGCCGATGCTGCGTTGCTCGGGCTTGAATCGGGTTCTAGGGTTTCGACTGGGCCTGGTTTCGCCTTCGCCGCCGGGAATTCCAGGGAGAACAGCGAAGATCGGAGCAGCAGCAAGTCTTCCACCGCAGCCAGCGCCCCAAAGCCAAGAATGTCGAAGAATTTGAGCGGGAAGGGGATGACGAGTTCGGTTCAGCAGCAGCAGCAACAGAGGCTTCAACAAGGGAAGGCCCGGGTTGAGAGCAGCAAGAAGGCTAGAGGAGGTGAGAGGGTCCAGACAGAGAAAGAGAACTCGCAATCGAGTCTCGAATCGGACTCGAGAAGCTCCAAGTTTGCCTTTGTTCAGGGTGCTTCTTCGTCCGCGTCCACCGCCGCTGCTGCCGCGAGTAGTAATGGAATTCTGGGTAATGATCACGGAGAAGACAGTGGTGAGGATCATCGGACAAACGGGCGGCGGTCTAGCCCCGACGATTGTTTCTGCAATGAAAATGCAGGGGAAGATGAAGATGTTTCGCAGGGTGATTTGGCTGCTGGCTTGGCTTGGGAAGCTAAGGAAAAAAGAAGCCAGGACCATGAACCGGAGGATCATGATCCCTTGGTTGATTCTCTTCTCATGCTCCACTCTGTCCAGGAAGCACTTGAAAGAGGTTGGTGTTACTATGAGCCTAAGTTTTAACAGTGGCCTTATTGAGGTTTGTGACTGTGTGTCTTGTCTCCTACTTTTGATGGTAAATGCTGTCGTGGCTAGGGTTGCCTTTAAAACTAAGTCTGGCATTTATACTATGCTCCTTTTTTGTTATCATATAGTCTTGTATAATTTGTCTAATTAAATTATCCATGGCGACAAAAGGTTAAATTTATTGGGTTTTTGTAATTGCACGGTGTGCGAGTCTTAATTATTGGTTCAGGAGCTGAAGTTGATTGCCCATTTGTATTCTTAGTTTGCCTGCACTGATAATATTATAGTTTTAGATTTTGAGTACGGTGGAAAATCATGGTTTTTATGAACATTAATGACAATAGAATGAACTGTTCAAATCAGAAGATGCTCTAATCTGGGTGCCAATGTTTTAAATAGTGGAAACATTTGTGGGGGTGTCCAAGAGATTGTGACATTTGTGTTGCATTGGTTTTTTATTGAGAGGTTTAAAGCGACAAAAAAAGATTTAGGCATGATCTTCATAATTTGGAGAAAGCCTATGACAGAGTACTTTTAAGTTTCAAATGTGTTACATTTGTGCTTTTGGTGAGCTTTGAAAAACAAGGTAGTTACTATTAAATATGAGTTTAAAGGATATGTATGAGAGAGTTGTAATCAACGTTAGAACTGGTGGTAGATTAATAGATGAGTTTTCAATTACATTTAGGGTATATTAAAAATTAGCTTTTCTTCCTTTTTTTGCAATAGTAATGGATAAATTAACGAAAAATATTTGTGAGGATATATCTTATGTATATTATTTGCTGATGATATTGTTTTGATCAATAAGACTAAAGAAGAAATTAACACAAAATTAGAATTATGAAAATAAACTTTAAAAATTCAAAGATTTAAATTAAGCAGATTAAAGAATAAATACGTAAAGTATATATTTAGGAAAGTAAAGTATATATTTAGGAAACTAAAGAATAACAAGAAAAATATTATTACACTTGATAACAAACAAATATCATACATATAATAGTGGCCAATAGAAATATTTGAAAGAAATGTTGAGATAATAATTCAATGCAAGTAAGCTATAATTTTATAATGTGTGCATTTGGGGTGTGATGTCTTGGAGGTTTGTAAGAATGTATTGTTTGAATAAAACTTGTGTAAGTTTTTGTGGATAGCATAGTTAATTTAAATCTTCATTTTAAAGACTTCAGTTTTAGTCTCTTAGAGGATCTTGTATTATTATTATTTATTGAATTTATAGATCTTTCAACTCATACAAGGGCATTGGGTAAGGTTCTTTTGGACTAGTAATTGTGTGCACTATATTAGTCTCTTGGGCCTGTGATGGAGCTAGTTGTTGGGGCTTGGGTAGAATTCAATCTCAAAAGCAGGCTAATGAGGAGAGGGTGTCCAAGCGTTAATAAATCCTCACTCGTTATAATTTTATGGAGGTCACGCCCCAACTCTAATACCATCGTTGGAGAGCTGACCTTCATAAGTTAGCAAAGAAATTTCAGAACCTTATTAAGTGATATACATCCTTCCTTATAAGAGGATGTGGGGCAGCAATTTAGGATCCCTTGTTTCACAATTTTAACACTAGATGTGGTGGTTGTTAGTTCAATTTTATTTTGTTAGTATGTGTTCTGTGATGAGATTGTAAATGAAGTGCTGGTGATTGTGTGTTTAATAGGCTGAGTAGTTTTTGCATATAAGCATGAGGTGGATAGGGGAAGGGTACAATGGGCCAATTTTTGTAGGCTAGGCCTGTGGGCCTAGAGTAGGCCGGGCCAGCTAAATTGACCGGTCCGTTTAAGCTCGCCTCCGTGAAAGTGTGTTGACCTGCAATTTTTATAAATATATATATTTATTTATTTTATCTTAAATGTCCTAAAATTTTAATATATATTTTATGTAACGAAATTTTATTTAAGTGTTTAGATTTCATATTTAATACTAACAATATGGTTTTTAAAAATGTACGAGAAAACTTAGCGATATATATTCGATTACGAATAATATATTGAAGTTATTTTATATTATATAGGTAAATATTAACTTACTTGTCACTTGATATATGAATAATTGAATTATAAAATTCAAACTAAATTTAATTCATGAATATTACATTATATCAATTTTATTTTTTGTCCACTATTGCTCTCTCCCTTTTAATTGTGTTGGTTGGTTTTAAACTTTATTATTATTTTTAAATAGGCTAGCTGGTCGGTTTTACACTCCTAGAAGCAAACCCCCATAAAGAAAAGTAAAACAATAAGAAATTTAATGGAGGAGCTTGCTAGTCTCTACTATGAAATATGGTTAGCCCATCTAATTATGGCAAGAGCAAAGCAAATGAATTGAAGATATTTTCTTATAGTCAGAGTCAGGTTGGGTCAGTTTCAGTATTTGGTGGTGCTTGGGAATTTGACCAAATGGCTTCCTGACCAAATTGTTGGAGTTCATCAGTGTGAAAAATTGTTTCAATGAAATTTGGTAATGTTGCAAATCATTTTACTTTGGTGTTATCTGATGCTTTCATGAGCCTATGAGCCTTCTATTCATTCAGAGGTTGGTTCATGAATTTTGAACTTGATTTGGTGGTGCTATGGTTCCTAATGTTTGGCTCCGCCTGCCCCTTTATCTTTCAGTAATTTCAATATTTCCGAGTGTTTATGTGGTCCGTTTTCCGTATGAACTCCGCCTGAACAATTGATGTTAATGCTTTCATCATTGTACTTCTCAATCACTTGTGTTTTCTAATTCCATATCTGATTTGTTTCATGTTGTCTTGTTGAATTAATGTTTTCGGATTTGCTTTTGCAGAAGTTAAGAAATTTCGGGAGATTGGGTTGGAACTTGCTTCGCCTCAGGGCTCGTGTTCTAAGAGTAGCAGTCCACCCCTGAATTTCTCCTGTGCTGATGAAGAAATTTGCGAAACAGGCTCTTCTGACCAGCTGGCTTCCAAAGGGAGGAGTCAGAATGGTTCATATTCCCTGGAGGGGCAGTTGTTAAGCCAAAACGAGAGAGTAAATTTGTTGGAAAGCAAACTGGAGGCAACAACAGCTATGCTCAAGGTAGAGGAATCTAAAGTGATTGAACTTGAAGCTGCTTTAGATAGCTGCAAGGCTCAAATGGGAGAATTAGGATGCACCGAGGATTCACCACAGGAAAGTTGTAGAATAATCGAAAGAGAGATTGAGTGCCTCCTCAAACAAAAGATTGAAGCTGAGGTCGAGTACTTGGCAACAGTAAGGAAAAGGCAGGAAGTGATAGTTGCTACTTTGGACCAAGGATCACTCACCGATGAGCAGGCACAGAAATTTCCTAAGCTCGAAGTAGCAGAAGGCGAGATTGAAATGCAAAAGAAGCGAATTGAGTCGGCTGACAAGCCTGATCCTGCAGATATCCTAGACACTGATGAGGTTCTGAGGATGCAGAAGAAGGTTTGTAAGATTGGCTTGTGTTTCTTTATACAATTGATACTGTTGGCTGTAGTCTTCGGGCTGTTGATTTTGAGTTTTTCGCAGCCCCACTCCGTGAACGTTCCCACCTGAGTTGAGTTAATGCCTCTGTATGCTGTAACATTTTTAGTTTTTTATTTTCATTGGTTTTTTTTTTGTTCGTCAAAAGCTGCTATGCGGGAGTACAATGAACAAGGCAAGCACAACAATATGAGTTGTACAGACAATAAATATCGTGCAACATCTTTTCATTGTTTGGTCACTTCTAGGTTGATGCATTTGATGCGCCCCCTTCTTTTTAAAAAAATTTGGAACGTTCAATTTCTCTTCTTCTATGGTGTTCCATTTTTTATTTTTTATTTTGACTTGGAACGTTCAGATTCTCTCATTTGAAAACTGCTCTTATGTTACTCCTACAACCCTTAAGTAAATATTAATAAATAGATAAATAATCATAAGCATTCTCATCTCAGCCTCCGGTTCAAGTTGATTCATTCAAATTAAGTATTAACATTTCACTATGGATTTAAATGTTATGATTAGAATTTGTAATATATGATTCTATATGTTATTAAAATATTGCATTCTTATCTCAGCCTAGTTTTAATTGTTTGCGGGTGATACATTGGTTGCTCCATAGGCGACATGGGTTGCTTACTTCTATTATTGAGAATTTTTGATGCACGAGTTATTGATGGTAAGAGGCACTGGTTGTTTGGTGGCTTAGTTTAGTTGCTAGCATTTGTTATCACAAATTTGATAATTAGAAGTTGTTGGTGGTAGGTAATACTGATTGCTCTTTTATATTGTCGTTAGATTATTCTTCAATTCGTGGTGTTGGTTGCCTTAGGTTGTGTAGATGGTTTGGGTCGATGGCATTGGTTGCCACAACTCTTGCTTGGTTGATTATTGATGGCTAAGGGTTGGCTTGATTTGTGAGACCCACCATTGATATATTTGATATGATAGATTGGTTGTATTTGATTTTGTTAATACTCTTTTTGTTATAGTTATAGGTTGGTTAGTTTAGAGCACTCTAATGAGACATGCATATACTGAGTATTTATAGGTTTGATAGAATTATAGTGGGTTGGAGTTGTAAGTCACCTACTTGAACATTCGTGCTCACTTATATTATTAATAATGTAACGTGAGCACATATAAATATTGAGTATTATCAAATTACATTTTCATCTATTTTAACAATTTTAAAAAATATATATAATAGTATAACATCATTTTTAATTCTAGAGAAAAATGAAAAATAAAAAATAAAAAATAAAAAATTATTTAGGTCTCTCAATAGAATTAAATTTCAATTTGAAAATAGAAAATAATTAAAAATAATTTTTAAAACAGCTATAAGACCTACTTATTTTAAAAATTGAATTCTGAAAATTAAAAGCAATCATGAATTCATCCTTGTACCAAATGCACCCATAGTTTTTTTAAAATGTTTCTAACTGTTTTCTGTTTTCAAATATAAACTCATTTTTTTTTTGAAAGATGTCAAATGATTTTTATTTTATTATTTTATTATATCAGCCCACTATATTATATATATAAATATTGAAACTAAATTTTAAAAAATACATACTTTTTTAAATACATTCTCATATCCAGCAAAAAATATTTTTAAATTAAAATTTAACATAAATTTCAATAAAATACAAAAAACTAAAACTCCTATCGAATAGCACCTAAGAGATAGATAAAATCTTTAAATGTAAAGATTCAATAATATTGTAATTTATAAACTGTTTTAAATTTTATTTTTGTTCAATTGTTTTGGCCATAGGCTTAGTTAAGTTATCAAGAACAATGCCTCTTTTCTCTTCCCGTGGACCAAATGTAGGGACATAACACTAAATTTATAGATCGTTTGATAGGTGTTTTTATTTTATATTTTTGATTTCATGATTTAAATTTTTATTATAATTTAAGTTTAAATTCTGAATTTTAAATTTAAATTCTATTTGATACAAGAGAAAATATATTTAAAAAATATATGTGTTTTATTTTTAAATCGAGTCCCACTAAAATTAAAAAATAAAATATGATGAACTTAAATAAGAAAAAATAAAAAGATAAAAAAAAATAATATTTAATGTCAAAATGAACTTAGATTTAAAAACACAAACCATCAAAAAGAATTATTTTTAAAAATAATTATTTGATTCGGAACATACCAAATAGCTTTTAAATTTTAAATTTTGCTTTTGAAAAAAAAAAATTGTTTTAAAAGAAAAACGTAGGTACCAAACTGTGCATCAGTTGCCAAAATCGCAGTTTGGAAGACACCCATAGCCCATCCAAGGAAAATGTGAATTTTAGTTCAATATGTTTTAAAAAAAATTATAAACTTTTTGGAACATGCAATGCTCAAATTAATGCATGCATTTTGCAGCCAGCAGCCCCAGGGGTAGATATTTTGGAGGCATTTATGGCCACAGTATCTCCTTCATTTAATTCATTTGATATGAGGTCTGCTAATTAAGTACAGCGCATATATTCCGGAACCTCCTTGGCTTGTCCTCTTGCAGCCGGTGCTGCTGCTCGTGTCAAAATGGTGCATCCTGATTGGTCCTCATCCGCAATCAAATCTTCCCTCCAGAAACCCTGAAGCTGAGTTCGCTATTGGCTCTGGACACCTCAATCCATCGAAAACCATCAATCCTGGGCTAGTCTATCTATGATGCATGCCCCCAGGACTACGTAAACTTGCTCTGCAGTTTGGGATACATGCAGCAGCAGAAGGCTCCAACGCATGTTTGCTGGTAAGAAAATCAGTTGCTTGCCACATAAATGCCAACCTCGGAGGAGCATTTAGGGAGTTCAACTACGTACGTACCCTTCAATGACAGCAGCAGTAGATCGGTGCAAACAAACCCTTTTAAGGTTGTCTTATTCCATAGAACACTCAGACAAATGTTGGTGGCAGAAATAGCACATACTCGGCAAAAGTACTGGTGGCCAGCACTCTACCCTATTTTTTGGGGGAATTGAATGATAAAAAATCTTTCGCTGTGACAGCTCTCGGGCCGTTGGTGGCAGAAGGGTCGTCATTGTCTTCGTCCTTGGTGTGGTCTGATGGCTCTCACACAATTGACGAGTCCGATTGTCGCTTGCGTACAGAGACGGTCAAAGAAGGCAACGCACAAAATGGAGGAATAGGCGCGCGCGTTTTGATTAACCATATGTCATAGGTCTCCCTCCGTTGATTTTATCTATAACATTGGACTACTGATACGTTCAAATCAAATGTAGGTGTATCCTTCTGAAATTTTTTGAATAATGTTAAGTGTGCAATTATCAAGTTCAAGACATAATGGGTTTGAAAAATAACCATGGTTGGATGATTGCTATATAATAATAATAATAATAATAATAATAATAATAATAATAATAATATATGTTATCACGCAGCTGTGGAAGAGTATACAGTTTTTTTAATCTTATAATAATAACTAAATAAAATAAAATAGGAAGGAGGGTTAATACCCCAATAAATGCACTTCCTTTCCTGGCATATACTACATATATGTATGAGATTTTGCTTAGAAAGGAAGTGAATTTATTGCAGAATATATGTATATATATACACAAATAAATCCTACACTATGAATTTATAGGAGTGATATAGAAATATACAAATCAATATGTGAAAATTAAAATTCATTATTTTTAGCAAGGTGTTTGTGTTATTAATTTTGAATGTATTTCTATTAAATTTACTCTTAAAAAATGATCGCTCATATCTCCTTTTTTTTTAAACACGCGCGGAATATTAGGCTAAAGAAGTGGCAGTCAATATTACTCTCCCTCTCTTTCTCTCTCTCAACCTCATCATCTTCGACTTCTTTGATATCTCGTTTTCAACTTCTAAACCCTTCACCTTTCCTACATCCCATATGAATCGTTTTTTTTTTTTCTCTTTTTTTCCTTTTTCTTGGACGAGTCTGCTCATTAGCTCAGCTCAGCTCCCTCTCGATTAGGCTTGGGATTTAATTTCATACCTCTTTTCCATATCAATCTATCTATCTACCCATATGCATATGCTTCTATACCTACCTATGTGCTCTTCATCTTCCAAATCTTGTTCTTGATCATCTTCGACTTCTTTGTAGCTCAGATATCTGCTCTATCACTCATCTTTCGTTTTAAATCTCTCAAAAAGTTTGGTTTTTGTTTAACACAAAAATCAGCTAGCTAGCTAGCTAGATCCAAATCTGAGCCTACCTATAACTTATAGCTAGCTAGGCAACATGGAGGACCATGAAGATGATAGAAAAAAGGAGTTGCCGAGCAATGGACGACTGTGCATCAAGCTCAAGATCCACAAGTCGGAGGAGGCGGATCATCATGATCATCAGCTGAGCCCCGGCGAAGAAAGCTTATTGAGCTTAATAGGGGAGGGTGGAGTCAAAGATCAGCATCAGCATCAAAACCCCAACACAAACACTGCTCCAGGAAGTGAGAAGAACAAGGAGGTTGAAGCAGGTGGTGGAAAAGAGGTTCTTCGGGTTTGCGGTTTCTGCAACAAAGGCTTCAGCTCCGGGAAAGCACTGGGAGGTCACATGAGAGTCCACGTTCAAGCCACTCATGGAAAGGCTAGCGGAGGCGGCGCCGGAGGGGTTGGTGCCCTCCAGATGAAGTCCCAGCGCCACGTCAACAACAGCGGCAGCAGCAACAATGTTGCTGCGGCCGGGGGGATGAATATGGTCCCCGTGTGCTCGCTTTGTGGCAAGACATTCTCGTCCATGAAGTCGCTATTTGGTCACATGAGGTGCCACCCGGAGAGGGACTGGAGGGGGATTCAGCCACCTCCCACCCCCACCCCGCCCCACCCTCCCACCAAGAACAGCTCCTCGTCCACCCTGTCGGATGCCTGCGCCCGTCGGAATATCGATTTCGGCGAGCAGATTGATTCGACCAACACTACCAACGCAGTAGCGGCGGCGGCGGCGGAGGATGAGGAAGCTATGCCTCTCCACTCCAACCCCAACCCCAACCCGAAACCGAATCCGAATCCGAATCCGAATCGAGCGGTGGCGGTTGATTTGGCTCGGAGGTTTAGAGGGTGGTCCAGGACGGATAAGCGAGGGCGCAAGATCAGTGGTACTTCGACCGGTACCAGCGGCTCCTCTGACCCATCTGAATCTGCGGGAGGAGCCACAGCTGTTTCTGCTTCGTCCTGGTCAGGTGCAGCTGGTTCCGGATCTGGATCGGAGGAACAGATTCCAGATGCCGTCTATAATCTCATGCTGTTGGCCCAGGGGCGTCCCTTTTCCTCCTACCAACACCAGCAGTCCGATTCCGTGGCGTGTAGGAATGTCGGATATAACAACAGCAAGTACGATAATAATAAAAAGAGGAGATCACCAATGGAGGAGGAGGTGGAGGAGGAGGAGGACGAAGAGCACCAGCAGCTAATGAAGTCCAACCCACAAGACGACGGAGGCGGCCACGACGACAATGAGGACTTGTTGGAGGTCAAAGGGACCAACAAGGGAAAATCTCAGGTGCTGTTAGGAACGCCCGATCGTCATTGTCTTCAGCAGCAGCAACAGCAGCAGCATGAACATCATGGTCGCCGTGGATCCAAGATTATGAAACACTCCAAATTGAAGCAGGAGGGCGAGGAGGAGGAGGAGGATAGGAGCTGGAGATCCGAGGAAGAAGATGATGGTCGTCAAGGGGGTCACAAGAGAAAGTCCGTGGTGACGATGATGAAGAACAAAGCGAGGAGTGAGGAGGCGTGTCTGATGACCTTGAAGAAAAAGAAGCAGAAGAAAAAAATGAAGCTCAGGGATTTGGACGCGGTGGTGGACGACGTGGGTGAACCGGTTGATGAGAAGGAGAAGTACAAGTGCAGCACCTGCAACAAATCGTTCTCGACCCACCAGGCGCTGGGCGGTCACAGGTCAAGCCACAACAAGCTCAAGCACCAACACCATCGCCCCCAAGTTCCACCACCGAAGCTAGTAACCGGAGAACAGGTTGCAGCGGCGGCGATGGAGGCGGAAGCAACTGGTGTTGGCGGGGTAGGGAAAGTGTTGTTGGGGTTTGATTTGAATGAGCTCCCCGAGGAAGGAAGTGGCATGGAGTTGGACGAGTACTGGGGCGGTGGCGGGGGGGCGTGAACATGCGGGAGGCGGCCACACCAGGTCATCATTTCCCTCCTTCTGATAAAATAGTCAAAAGCTTGCACTGATACTACACTACTATAGCTGTGCTTTATGATCCAGGCTGATCGGTGTGTATGGACATGAGAAAGACAGATGCAAGAGTCAATGAGTCAACTAGCCATACGTGTGTGTTGGGGCCTCCAATTCGTCGTGCTTGCGATGATTAAAACAGCTATCTTATCATATCAAATTCAAATGTGTTGGTTTTTTTTGTTTTTTAACGAATTTTATATGCATCAACCTTTATATGTACGTACGTACTAGCAGCTATCTAACCAAATATGCACGCGTGCAGAGTCCATATACTCTTAAGTACCTCTTCTACTGATATGCACTGCTAGGAACATGTACGGTCTAGTGTAGGGGCCCCAAGACTCCTCAGGGAAAGTTCGGGGTCTTTTCAGTAGTTAATCATAAAGTAGAATGGGGTGGTGAGTCTACACACTACTCTACTCATATATGATACTGACCTTGATTTGCCATCGAAGATTATTCAAACTACTAATATTAACTGGGATAAAGAATTAATTATAATATAAAATAATAAGTAATGGAGCTTTGAAACTATCATTCACATTACAATCGAGGGCAACCTGTTATAATTAAGTTCATGAAACGAAGAATTGAACCCCTAGTGGAGGCCAATATATGTGTATCAGTGATGGGTGCCTCTTTTTTTTTTTTTTTTAGTTAAGTTTTTTTCCTTTTTTATTTCACATAAGCACAGGGCTAGCTTCAAACTTTCCATCAGCACCGTGGCAACAGACAGGAAACTTGCTATGGATTGTCTGTCTCTTCCCTTCTCCCACGGTATTGAAAATGACAATATCGCAGTAGAATCATTGTGGACGAGTGGTGCACAGATACCAGCAATCTGCATCGATTTTCGTTTCTACCTTTACACCATTTATTTGATTAAAACACCCCAACAAATTTTAGATTAATGTTTAAGTATTTTTATTTTTAAAATGTAATAAGTGATTTTAAAGATATGAAATAAATATTTAAATATTTTAAAAATATTTAAGTTTAGAATAATTTTTATTATTTTAAATTTTATATATCAAAAAACAATTATCAACGAAAACAAATAATTTTTCTTGCCGACGCCATGTGAATGCGATTCATTCATTCTTATTTTCAATTGTATATTATTTATGTTTTCAGTTTTCTCTACCGGGATGTCTGTGCATATATTATGTTCCTTTCCAATTATTGTATTGACTTGCTTCATTTAATCATATTTAAAGATTTATGTTTGACCTTTCATTGCTCCTTGCTCATTAGTCTACACTTAAAAGGTGTTTTTTCATAACTCAAAAATTTAAACCTAGCTTACAAATAAAATTACAGACATATGTAGGTTAAAAAAATTAATCAATCACGCGCACACACATTTGGATAGAATTGATCTCCTTGCATTTAGATTTTTAAATATATATATATATATATATATATATATATATATATATATATATATGAAAATTTTAATACACTACGTCTTAATAAATTATTATATGTGGGGGACCCCAAAAATCATTGTTTTGGATGTTTGTTAAAATTCTCAAAATTAAATAAAAACGCATGTATATCTTTTCTATGTACTGTGTAAATGCATTTGTATGATTTGTTTATCTCATATATATCTCTTTGATTCATCTATCTCACACAAGACACACATATACCACTCTATCTCCTTTCAATTCAAAATCATTCACCCACGTCCCTCCACCTCACTCATGTCATCTCTCTTCAATCCCAAAGCCCACAATAATAAAAAAAAAAAAAAAAGAAACTTTCCAACCTAAACACGCATGGAATGAAGTTGACAGCCGGGCAGTTGGTTTGTTACTTATTAATCCATTTATTCACATTCCCATTTTGTTTTATATTTTCTCACAGGCACACGGCACATATGTATTGAAATACCACATATTATATATAACATCTTTGTTTGGAAGACTGTAAATGGAGTGGGGTCAAACGCGAAGATATATGCCAACCAAAATAAGGTCCTTCAAAGGACACCCAGGCAAAGGTGGAGAGGGTTTAGTACTACTTATTACTAGACAAGGAAAAGTCAAGGGTCGGATTTAACATTATCTGTCGTTCCCATAAATGCCAAGGATTAATATCTTTTCAATCTTACTTACCGCGTATTAACGCGGTGTTTAATGGGATATTACGATTTATTGAAAAGGAAAAAAAAACAATTTATGTTTCTTGGGAAACACGCAATGCTACTTTATGAGTATGACGCTCGATGCATGTTGTCCAGTTTAGTGGGACCACTATTCTATTATTCTGCGTGTGGGCAACTCCAATTTCATGGGGTTGTCGATTAATTATCATTTTAACTTTAGAATAAAACAAACAAACTTATATTGGAATTGGACTGTGATGATGCGAGTTGGATCAGACCCACTCTCCTGGTAGGATTTTTCTTAGAAGAAGAGGTTATTATATATAGAAGCTGAAGATGTGTTTCACCATTATCATAGTTTTAACATTTTCAAGAGAGATGAGCGTAAAACTACAATCAAGTTTAAAGATCGGGGGCCACTGGATGGACTAGAAAAACAATGAAGTAAAGGACTAAATCAAATCCTTCTATCTCTCCTCTTCATTGCCGCTAGTGCTGACATGCTACATGGCCCACATTATTATTTAATAATGCAATTATGCAAAATTAAGGGGGATTAATTTGATTTGTTTTTTTTTCTTTTGTTAATTACAAGTGAGTAGCAACCTTGAAAAAAATCGTCTCTCAAGTAAATGGATGAACATTTAATATAATACAAACTTTCTATAGAATCTTTACCTTATTTTGAACGTTTACCATTTGTTTGGTAAGGATAAAAAAAAAGAATAGAAAATTTCTAGGTGGAAAAACGTAAAAGAAAATATATATTAGAATTTTTTTTATTGATTACTTTTGTAATAGTCAAAATAAAGAGATTCGTTTGATTGGGGGCGGAAAAGGAATAGAAAAAAAATTATAGTTTAATTGAAATTTTAAGAAAGATGAAAAAATTATTATTGTTTAAAATATCATTCTTGTTCTTCATGTATATAATTATTTAAATTTGTGTAATATGTGAAAAAGAATAATTTTATAATTTTTGAATTTTTATAGCAAATCTCATCATTTTATCTGTTATAAAAATAACTCTAATTTTCTATACATTTTCATGTCTTTTATTTCCTCTCCCATACATTTTTCATATATAGTTAGTGGGACGAATTCTTTTAATCACTACAAAAAGCTACTTTTAGTGGCGGACTTTTAATAACGAAGTTTAATTCGTTACTAAAACTTCACTTTAATGTAGTAACAAAGTCTTTTTGTAACGGACTTTTTTAGGCATGGCGTTAAACACAAATATTTAGTAATAAAGCTAAAATTAAATGTTAGTAACAACTCATTCGTCATTAATATTTTTTAGTTGTTAAATATTTTTCAAAAAATAATAATAATAATAATATCGAATCACCTCCTTCATACATCTCTTTTACCAGCACTCAAGCTATGCTCTTAATTAAGCTCATAATTATTTAAACCCATAATTTTTAAAAATAATTCTGTTTTTAAAAATTCATAGTAATGTAGTTATAAAAAATAAGCAGTCCCCAAAATGAAATTGCATGGCAAATTGTCTTTTAGATTAAAGTACTTCAAAAAAATCAATTTAAATTTTGTATAAAATTAATTTTCAGATTGTCAAGGAATCCTGGGCTGTTTTTGTCCAAACGGATGACCCACCCACGCCTGAGCTAGGCAGCCATTCCGTTTTGTGAAACACCTTTTTAAGAAAATAAAAATAAAACACTAATGAAAATGAAACGCATACTTTATCAGTCAATGGAAGCAGTAAACAACACTGATCTCGGATAATTATGGTAGGAAGGAAGAAGCAGCAGGTGTAGTCAGGAGGCAGCTATAATATATATATATATACTCAAGGCCTACAGTTTTCTTATTGCCCCTTTGTCACAAAAACACACCCATGGTTACAGCCTCCTAGGATTGGAAAATACAAAGCTTTGGGACTCATCGCTTGTTTGATGGAGCTTGGCATCATCATGCAAATCAACATCCTTCTTAGTGCCATCCACTCTCCATTAGGTTTCAGTCTTCTACTATAACTCCACACACAGATATTCTCAAGGATATGTGTACAGAATACTTTATCTCCAACAGCTTGAGCAGAGCGACATGTACCGGAAGGAAAGGTTGCGCTCTCGCCTGGTGCCACCACAACCAACACCCCATCCGACAAACACAAATACTACAACAGCAGCGAAAACAGAGCGGAAAAAAAAAAACAAACAGCCAAGCCATATTGAAACCTTATTAGAGGCTGGCTATTGAGGCCTCGAGGTCAAGGTTAGACCTGTACTCCATCATTTCTGCCTGGTATCTCTGTTTATCTTTCAGCCCCTTCTCTTGATATACCTGCAACGCAAACCCAAAGTTGAGATGCTGGACTGCAGGTCGTTTGTGCATGTGAAGTCAGGTTTGACAGTGAAAGAGTTGAAAGCCATTACTCACAATAGGGTTAACTTTTTTTTTACTGGTGAGGTTGAAAATCAATGCTCCAACAATTTTCTTAAAGCAAACATTAAGGATTTATATTTATAATCATTTGTATATTTCTATAGAACTGCACCCCCCCCCCCCCCCCCCAAAAAAAAAAAAAAAAAAAACAAAAACAAAAACAAAAACAAAAAAACTATGAAGTGTATATCCGTCACCAGGGGTACCTGCTTTTCAGCCTCAGTTAGATTGCTCCACAGAAGCCCAATCTCCTTGCTAATAGCTTTTTCTTGACCATAGTATGATGGCTTTAGCCTGCCATAGTTTTCTGCAAAGAAGAAGGTGTAACCACTCCTATTTGGCTTGGGCCGGGAGGGATCACGTATGGCCAGCTGCGATTTCTTTGATTTATGGCGAGGCTGTTGTGTAGCACTGGAACTACCAGAGACTTTTAACGAAGGAGGAATATGATATAAGACACCTTTCAGCTCATCCAAACCCAAATTCACACTCACTATATATCCATTATCAAACTTTCCATCTATTCTTCCAGTGACTGTACACCCACGCTGCAACTTAGGAGTTTCTGTATATAATAGACAAAGATAATCAACACAGCAACAAATCTCAAGAGGAGGAAAAATATTCTCTTTTCAGATAGTACAACTTCCCGTGCCTAATATAAATCACATATATCAAGGACAGTTGGGATCTATAAACATGTGATGTTTCTAGAATCTAAATGAAACTGTAATGAAAATACGTGTAAAAAGCACACATGACCTAAGAGAAATAAACCTAAGCAAGGGAGAGGTGGACTCATCATATTGTGTTCAATTAACTCAGAGAAAAATAACAATTTACAACTATTAAATGCTACACGAAACTTATCAGTTATTACTCTAGGCTCTGGATAGCAAGATGAATCAAATAATGCACGCCATTGATGATAGTGGATTCATCCAAAATTATGTTCTCCAACTAAGTTTAAATTACTCTAAAGCTGTAAGCCACGGAGGGAAAAGTGCTCAAACCTTTCAAACCATCTTTCAAATTATCTCCGGCAGTAAGAATTCTAAGTACTTTTGGGCTAAAAAAAAAAATTAATCTTCATATATTTTGAGCGAGGTATTGTGGATTCCCAGAGTTTGGAATCTGGTTGAAAAGAAAATACAGCACTCATAAAAGCTCTAAGTGCTCATATAGAAGAAGTTCCCCAAACATCTACATAGAAAGGAGAAAAGGCCTTTCCCAGAATAACTGGTGTCCATTGCCTCCAATCATGGCATGGGTAAAGAACACTTTGTTAACAAATCAAATCACAGGGAAAGCAATACGGACATGAAATGAAGACATTAATTTTAATCAACAGAGACAACATGTGTTCAGCTAATGATTGATATGTTTTATAGCACCCATAAAATAATAAATAATAATAACTAATTTGTGATTACACCTTCCTTGAGGACATCCAAGGTTGTTGATTCGTATGAAGGATTTCTGTCTGAAACACCAGCAAAACACGAAATGTGTTAGTTTCTTTTCCACAAAAAAAAAAGTAGATAACATCAAAGAAATAGCAGGAGTCATGTTCCCATACCAGGATTTGAAATTGATTGGGCTTTTTTGTGAAAAAAGTAAACCTGCTCAAAATGATAAAGCAATGACAGATAAAACTTTCGTAAGACAAATGAAGCACTGGTGATTGTTGTCGGGAAATTAAAAACCACAGTTACTTCTTTCCACTTGCGATCTCTAATGACCTGTGAACAATTAAAATAAAACTAAATGTTGACTTCTCTAATGAACAGATTGATTATTGCACTCATTTTTGCTTTGAGCAAACAGATGGGAAAGTGGAAAAAATATTAACTTGTGAAAAGATAAAATAAAATACAAATATAAAATTTATAATATACAATTTGAGCAATGTATAAATAAAAATATATTTTAGAACATACTAAGCCCTCCCCAAGATTTTAGAGGTGGCAACATGGAACCAAGAAAGTCACAGTAAATTGTTGATATGAAGCCTCCCACACAACTTACTCCTTTACATAAAATCATCTGGAATTTCACACATCTAATGTGCATATACTTTCTCGCTATACAGTTTTATATTCCCATTTCCCGAAATTATACAATGACCATTATGACCGTTTCCTTAGAAAAGGTCAAAAAATATTGAATTTTTAGATTCAAAATTCCTTTTTTTTTTTCACAAATGGAAGTTACTGGAGAAAATTGGTGAGGATTACCTGCTTACAGGCAGGGAGGGATAAGCCGCTGAGGCAGAAATTTATTCATATTCCTAAACTACCAGATTCTTACCTCTAAAATCGTTCATATTCTCCTTAATCATTCATTCTTCTCAGAAATGCTGCCCCCTTAAATAAACTATCAGATTCCTAAATCCAGCAAGATAGTAATTTTTCTAATATAACATAGTTTGAAGACCAACCAGTTAAATATGAGGATCAAAGTTCCTGTGACTACAACCCACAACTTAACATATTTAAATCCATATATGCACAATGAAGTGCATGTCATTATGTTTTTAGTGAACCTCACACTAAAAACCTTTCATTTTATGAAACAAATATGGAAAATGAATCCACGCCTGCTTTGTGCAATTAGATATCATTTTTTTAGATTATAAATGACTAGTTTAAAAGGGACTAGAAGGTCCAATATGAAGGATGGCATATTCTCTAAAAAAAACTCACAAAAAGATAGAGTTTCAAGGAAACAACGCTCCCAACCTTGCTTAATATCCATGAAGCAGATGCCGTGAAGGCTGGCTATTCAGTTATCAGTGGAGAACCATGTGATAATCATAACACATAATGACTCTTACCCTCTCAATGCCACCACGAGATGTAACCTCCACAAAAAGGTGATGGAGATCCAGAACTTTTCCTCCTACCATTGGAGCCCTATATAACAAAAATCATAAAAGACATCAACCACACTGATATAATCTTTTATGTTTTCTATGAAAGTGAAATTGATAAGTTATACCAAAAAAAGTTCAATGGACCCATGAACCAAGAATAGTAAATGGTTTAAAAGAACATGCTATTATACTAGCAATGTGAGAATGGGCCAAAAAACAGAAAATAACTTAAATATGCTATTATGCCAGCAATATAAGAACACTCAGGCAACAAGAGAAACAAAAATTAGGTGTAAAAGGTGCTGCTTCTTGTAATGATATGAGTATCAATACACAATGTAATCCAACCATTCATTTCACCTTTGCACTATCTAATAATTCCTAACTAATCCATAATACTCTTCTGTACTAGTCCTTATGCCTAAAATGTTTAATGAAAAAAAAGACGTTATGTGTAATCATGCCAACTTTCATGGTTTCAAAGCCACTGTTTCCCACAGGACTTTTGAGTGCAACTAATGTATGGCAGATTTTGGATAGGTAATTTGCCCGATGAAAAATAATTAATTAACAAAGAAATTAAAAGTCTAGGGTGATTTGTTTTCGTTTTTCTATTACACATATTCCCACCCCAACCCTCCCCTCCCCACGGGTGTATGGGATGCAACACACAACCACCACGCTACCACCATGGGCCATAAAGTCTAAAACAATTCTAAAAAAAAAAGTAAAAAGTAAAAGCGCCTAAAGTCTAAAGAAGAAGAAAAAGTCTAAAAGTCTAGGATGATTCAACCATAGAAAAATCACAACTCCTAGGGTTTCCCGATAGCTGAAGACAGAAAGAATTTGATCCCAAAAAATTTGTATCAAATGTTAACATCAAAGTGTGCATCTTACAATGAGTGCCTCAGCTCTATCTATGGGGTTATATATCATGTGTGAAATAAGGAAGGATAGTCACCTATGGCAAAGCTATTAACCAAAGTTATAAGGTAAAAATACATAATAAATAAGACACAATGAAGAGATCCTCCAAATAGGGTAGGAAGGCAATCCACGTAACATTGATGATATCATCCATGATGATGTCACCCCATAGACTGATACCTATCAAATAACAAATGAGTGTATTTATCTCTACTACTATATCACTGTGAGTAGTCAAGTGACGTAATGTCTAATTAACCTTCCCAAGCAGAATGGATGTATGCATCAACCATAAATGCCATTCCTATTACTAATTTTGAAACATGGTTGGATTACAAGACTACTGCAGGTAGATTACACAATGAAAACTGTAAGCAAATTAGAAATATTACATTTCAGTTTGGAGTCCAAAAATTGGAATAAGATCTTCATACAAGCCACTCTAATTATGTGTTTATGAAGGAATCAATCTTAAGTGGCCTTTAGTTATAAATTCCAGCCCCAGACCAGTACAGGGTTTTTCCTCCCAAAGTGAATAGCATGCCTTAGGTACACAATGTTACACATTTTTATGTTTCTCTCCCTATTAACGTAAGCTAGTCTATCTGTTTCGTGCCCATAATTGCAAATTTTACATATTCCATAATCCATCTTAGAAATGAAATTCTAGGGCTTTCCTCCAAACTCCAAAGTGCTATTGCTATTGCTATCGACAATAGAAGATGCACCATAGACTTCATTTCAAATTATCTAATGAGTTCGTACACATTTATTTGATTAATGACAAGATAGATAGGATCGCACAAAGGGTACTCCAAGATATTATCCATCTATTCAAATATGACAAGAAACGCCGAAATCATAATGCCATCTAAGCCCGCTAAAAACAAATTAAGGCCACAAAATGAAAAAAAACCCGAAAATGAGATCGAAACCCACGATCCCATACGAGGTTGCACTCACGCAAACTTGGTTTTGAAGGATCGATGGAAGGCCTCTAACTTCTCCCAGAAAATCTCCGGACTCTGAGCGACTTCCTCGTACTGGGCTGCCGCCATGGGATAAGACCTGTCATTACTGCTGTCGTCTGAATCCTTATCGGCGGCTCCCGACTGGACAACTGCAGCGTCATCGACATTAACGGTGCCGTTGGGCACATGGGTTGTTGTCATCTCACGAAGGATTCCTAAATCTGCTTGCGACTAATTAGAGAGGGGTGTTAAGCAGAGTTCGGATTCTGGAATAAACTGCGTGCCCATACTGCATCCTGCTGCGATCCTAAATTTTCTCCTCAATTTCATCATAAAGTTTATCCATTTTAAAAAAAAATCTCCTACGTACTATTTTCCTTTCTCTATTAATATCTTTTATCTTTCGTTATTACGTTATTCTTTCTCTTATACTTGCCATAACTATTTAAAATAATTTATTTACTATCTCTAAATTTCATTTTAAATAAATTGATTCAAGATTATTTTTATTAAAATTCTAAAATATTTTTATAAATGCATATATGGAAACTAATTTAAATATTCTTAGAGCACTATCATCAAACACCCATATATTTTCTATAAAATTAAAAATTTAAACTATTTTATGCCTTTTAAATAAATAAACATCATAATAAATTATTTTAATCACTCTCGATATCATTTAAATAATATTTTATATTATTTTTCATTTGATAAGAATTTTATATAATTTAATTATAAATAAAAGTGAGAGTTATGAGAAACATAAAAAAAAGATATGGTAAAAAAATTTATATATAATTTAATAATCATATTGAGTGATATGTACACATTGTACGGATATTATGAAAAGAAGTTAAATCTAAGGCTTCTGTTAGATTATTTTATGACTTTTTAACTTTTTTTTCCCTAAAATAAAAGTAAACAACTTTCTATGAGAAATTTTTTATTAGTGCTCTCATAGCATTCTCATCCAATTTTAGTTCTTTGCCTCTATTTTAGGATATACAATACATTATTTCTCTATAATTTGTTATTTAAAAAAAAAATTCTATATCTCATTTTTCGTCCTAATATTTATTCTTTAAAATAATAAATTTTAAATTATTTTTTATTACTTTTTCCCCTTTTTGTTTATTATAACTACTCAAAACTCTCAATATATTAATAAGTAATATAAAAAAAATATGAAAAAATATGTAGGGAATGAATAGTGATACTCTGATTTGAGGATTTCTTATACATTTCCTATATCAGGCCCTATTTTAGGAAATTGAATGGAGAGTTCAAAACAAAAACAAAAACTTTTCCAGTATAAAACCTACATGAAATAAAATGATAATGCTCTTAGGGTACTAATAGAAACTTCCTAATTATTTTTACTAAGTTTAAATATCTAAGAGCACTAATAGCATATTTCTTATTAGAATTTCTTTCAATTTATTTAAGGAACAAAAATTAAAAATTATAAAATCATTCCCACAACCGAAGTCCTATGTTTAATTCTTTCCATGGAGTTTGTGTAATGTTTTTTAATGTATTAAAAATCATTATTTACTCTATATAATTATTAAATTATATAAATTTTATTTTTTCACCACTATCCTTCACATTTCTCACAACTCTCACTCTTCTTACGTATTAAATTATAAACAAATTATTAAATAAAAATATAAATATAAAATATTATTTTAATGGTATAATGCGTAATTAAGAGAATCTATTGTAATATAAATTTATATAGAAACACAAGAAGTAATTTAAATCTTTAAACTTATGAAAAAAAAATTGAAAAGTTATTGTTAGCGTCTTAGATTTTTTTTCCTTATACGAATAGACACCATAATAAATTTTATTACTTACTCATAATATCATAAAAATATTTTATTCTCATATTTTTATTTAATATTAATTTTTATAATTTAATATGTAAGGAAACTAAAAGTTGTGGAAAATATCAAAGAAAGAGGTTAAAGAAATAAAAATTTGATAATTTAATAATCATATGAATATGAAGTGAAAAGTGCCTTTTATTACATTAAGAAATATTATACAATCTTATAAAAAAAATTAAATATAAATTTTTTATTGTACGAATGATTTTATAATTTTTTTTATTTTTTCTCAAAAATAAAAAGAAAACAAATTTTCTATAACGCTAGTAGTACTCTTAAACACTATAACAAAGCTTCTAATCAATATAAACATAAGCTTGGAGCCTCTAGACTGAACCTTCCACATGACAAATCAACTAGCAAAACAAGTGTCACAGCTAAGAGAGGTATCTGATCTGAGTCTCTTGGGAGACGTTAGAATCGTGAATGTTCTATATGACCTTTATACCGTAGTGTTCTAAGTATGTATTGTGCTAATTAGTCTATGTTAGTTTATGCCTTACACCCCTCAAGTCTGGTGAGCCCTAAGCGAAATGGAGGGGAAGAGAATTTTTGTCATCACAACAATAACATTGTTTTTATGTAAAAGACAATACTCAGGGATGAATATCATTAATTTAGACACAGATAATGGGATGAGACCGAGAAAATTATTTTTGCCCTAGTGAAATCATTAAATTAAATAAAATTGATTTGAGATTTGGATATATATATATATATATATATATATATATATATATATAAACAGTATAAATATTATATTAAAAAATTATATGCAATTATCTCGTGCATACTTGACATAATATCATTTCATTGATTTAGAACCGATATATACTATCACATCAAATTTGCTCTTATATTAAATGAAAAAGGAAGAGTAAATAACAAATTTAGTATTATCCAGAACTCATTTAATTTGCTTTGATTGTTACTATTAAATGTTCATAGCCCCCAACCAACTCCTCAACCGTGTCTTTCTCTTCGACCGGTGTAACTTACCCTACTTTAAGCATGAAAGTAATTTTTCTTTCAAACATCTTCATGCTTAGGCTGGAGAAATTATCTTCATCTCTCTCCTCTCTACTATTTGTGATTCTAGGTTTTCACCATGTTGGGATGGAGCCTTAAGAGTATCTTCAATCCTTTAGCAAAAGTTAAAGCAAAAATTATATTTACCTAAAATCTTTCTCCAATGCATTAGTTATATCACTAGCAAAAGTTAAAAGAAAAAAGCCAAATAGGGCTTTAGCTGACGATGCCACCTCAGCAAAGTTGACAAGTTTCCAACCCAATCCCTTCCAATCTTGTGCCACCCAACGTAGCTCCCCCTCCCCTCCCTGCGCGTCTCCCCCTCCCCCTCGCGTCGCCCCCTCATCCCTCGGTCACTGTTCAAACCACTCGCCCACGCCATGATGCCGACAAAATTAGGGATCTAAGAAGAAAAAAAATTAGAAATTAGGGATTTGGAGCTAATATAGATAAGTGTAGATTAGGAAAAAGAATAGTTAAACAAAAATATAGATGGTATAAGATAGGAGCACCACTAGCCAAAACAGCACTGTAACAAGTTAAAATTAGCTTTAGCTACTCAATTTAGCTTCATAAGATTGAAAATGCTCTAATTAATTTTTATTATGTATTAAATCTTCATTCATAATCTTTAATTATATTTTAAAATAAATTTATTTTGTGGTCAGATAATTGTAGGGCTACAAATTTGGGAATTTTTAGCATGTCTTACGATTTTGAGATTGAGTTGGAATGACCCATAAAATATGTAAATTGTAAAATAAACATATCCCCAAACCGTGTTTTGGGTTGTTCCCATATAAAAACAATCATCGAAAGAACGAATCTTATAATTCTACTGATTTCGGTTCATACTAAATACGGGAATAACAAAAACATTTTTTCAATTATTATTTCTTTGAAAAAATAACTTCTAAAACAGGGGTAATAAACTAAGAACAGGGAAAAAATCGAAGGGCTTATTAGAGAGAGAGAGATATACAGCGTAGACAAACAATAAAACCTGGCCAGCAGCATTCTCGGGAGCAACAAGCGCTTTGAGATAGACAGGCTGCAATCAACGAATATGCAACAAATTCAGGGCCTTAAGAAGCCTTGCTTTCTCTATTATTTTTTACTTGCTCACACAATGTATGCATTCTTCTGTACAGTCCCCCACTTTAACGTTAATGTGGCAACCCACATGAGGCACCAGATTATACCAACCATGGAAGTCCTAAAAACCTTCACAACATAATATACTTACACCTAGACCCTAATGGCATGGTTTCACAGTTCCAACAAGCAAAAAACAACAGACAAGGCATGGCCAGCTGGCCGGCCAGGCCCAACCGGCGGAGAGGTAAAGCTGTGTTGCACAGCTCAAATTAAGTCCAGATAAGAGTAATTGCGACGACGGCCATACTCAAGGAGGCTACCATACGTACGATCCCATACACCGATGAAAAGGGATTCTGTATCAGGACTGAATGACGTGCCAGATATCTCCCCAAAGAAATCAATTTCCTGCTCCTTCTCATACCCATTTTTAGTATCATACACGTGCACAAAATCGGCAGGCTCTGCCATCGCCATGAACTGGCCATCAGATGAGTAGCGAATCGACCGAACTGCCCCTAAATTACCCTTGAGGACTGCAACTGACTTGGAAAGGTTTCGGACATCCCAAATTCGGCAAGTTTTATCTTGGTTGCCCGTAGCAAATGTGCGACCATCAGGGTGCCATGCGGACGCAAATGAAAAATCCAAATGCCCACACAAAGACGTCACCACCTGCAAAAATAGAACCCAAATGAAGCCAACACCTTTCCACGCATGTAATTTTATAACATTTCTATCACACCATTACAAGTAACAGGATAAACAAAAGCGCCACCTTTCCAGCCTTGGAGTCCACCAATAGACCATCGGGGTTGTCCCCAACAATCGTGAGAAGCTTACCATCTGGACTCAAGGAAGTGTGCTGCAAACATAACAAAAAATCTAAGTAAATAAGAGACGTCAAATCATCATTCAGTGGTATGAACTAGTGAATGAACAAACTCTGCAATTATGTCAAGCTAACAGAAACTTCCAACAATCATTCAAAATTAAATAATAAAAAATGGAACTTCCATTATTAGAAACTTACATTGACTGGCCAAGGAAAATGGAAATGCGATGTGGGCTGAAACTTTTCCATATCAAAGTCTCTTACTCCACAGTCATTATTTGAAGCCGTAAAACAAAGTGCACCACTGACAAAGAGAAGCACAGCAATCAGGTTCATAATTTCAAGTTACTAATTCTCACATTAGCAAATAGAAAAACAAATACCTGGGATTATAATAAATCTCAACAGCATTTGTAATTGCATTATCATCATAAGTTGTCCTGGAACAGAAACTCACACCAGGTCTGTCCAGAAACTGTGTTCCGATAGAAAGTAAGAAACATGGCTATTAAATCCAATGATTCCTAAAATTTTACCTTTGTACATTCAAAAAAAGTTACAAGGTTGTAAGTTGCAACATCATAAAAGATTATGTAACTTGGCCACACATCCTTCTGTCATCTCTGAAACTTCTACACTATTTACTTTCACCAATAGTTTATTCCTTGGACAAAATTTTTAATTTCTTCATTTTTTCCAAAAAAAATGTAAATCAAACATACCTTGCAAATAAGCTCTCCCTGGAATCCACCAGCCACTAGTAAATTATCTTTGACAGCGAGAGTACTAACTTGTGTCTGCGTAAATCCTTCTAACAAGCTTCCAGGATGTTTCTATATATAAATATACATAAATAAATCGCATGCAGCTAGAAATGCTTCGGCTAAAAAGAAAAAAGAAAAATAGTTGCATCCAAAATGGGAAACACTCACCTCTCGTGGTGCCACATGGCCAGAAACATTAATAACTTCGTATTTGTTGCAAGATAATGAAGACCAATGGATGACAGAAAAATTTGACATAAGGTAGACGTCATGCTTAGATGTAGCCCACACAAGATTCCTTAACTGAATCATCAAAAGAAAACCAAAAAGAAAAGGCATACAAAAATCATGATTTGAATGCTAATGATCTTAATAACAAGTGTCATATATAAATATAAAATCTATTGAGTCCATTTTCCCGTATGAAATATTACTACATCAGTCAAATTCATATCGCTTGTAGTCTGTGCGGAGACAGCTCCAATGCCACCTCAAATAATGCAAACAGGCCATCTAGATGGTGTTTGGATGTCCAGACAGTCAGTTTGACTGCCTACACAGTTTTTTGTCACTGCAGTAAAGATAAGTTACATAACATATCCATAGTATCCTTTTATTGTCTAGACCATTTTTTAACCTAGATACTGCCCAGACCATCCAAGATCATCTACTGTTTCACATCCATGGATACCTGGACAAAGCCATTGGCATGAAGAGCTCATTCCAGCCAATGAAAAAAATGCAATTCCAATCAAAGATGAGACAGAATAACGAGTAGATAGACAAAAATTACAAAATTAGAACAGGAAACGGCGGCCAACAGATAAGTAGCAGTAACCTAGCCAAGGAAAAAAATGTAACCTGGAAATGAAGAATTGTAGATTTCACAGATCTGGAATTGCGCCTGAACTCATAATATTGACCCCCTTTCTTTGTGACCTTGCATTCCTATTTATAGATAGAAATATTTGTTAAACCAAACCAAACCAAACCAACAAGCCTTAATCAGGATTAATATGGAGTTAGTTATATGAATCAAGAAAGTTTATAACTTTATATTTGATCAAATATACGGATTCAATCCCTTCACGTAATTTTTTATATTTTCAATACTCATTACCATCATAAATAATGGTTTCACTCCCATTGCATAAAATTAAAAAATAAATAGAATACTGGTTAAGGAAATGTTTTTTTACCTTTTCTGATCCCTCTCCAGATTGAGGGATGTTCTCATAGTTTTTGTATTGTTCCAGCCTAGTTTGTCTGTACTTCTCCCTGCTGATGCTAAGCCTATCCCATGGAATTCCTTGAATATCTTTCCCTTTCCTAGCTTGAGCAGAGGACGTATCCCCAGCTCTGTTGGTCTACATAGAACAAAAATACATTCAATTCGTTTATTCACCTCATCAGTCCCACCACCCCAGTAATAATAATAATAATAATAATAATAATAATACAGTAATTAAATTCATGTCTGTCAACTCATATCTTGTTATCCTATTTTTTATACCCATGCCATTAATTAACTAGAAGCTTATAAGAGTTGTAAAATTGAACAAGAATCGGCCAACTTTATGATTCTTAATCTTTGCTTAGGCCTCTGTCTAGATAAATTGGGCCCAGAAGCTCCATTTTTTTGGCACCAAAAATTATATTTAAAACAACTCAAGATCCTAAAATAAGCAACGAAACCAAATAATTCATTCCCCCAACTCCAGTGAAAGGCAAAAACAGCAACAACTCCACCACTCTATATCCACCCCAAGGACAACTTGAGCAGTACAGTACTTTCTTCTTCTTTCTTTCCCTTATTTTTCTTCTTCCTTTTCAGCCACCCCAACAGTGCAGCACACTTTTCTTTCTTTCTTTTTTCACGTTTTCCTCTCAATTAATTCAACTTGAACGAATCATCAGGTTTTAACTTTTCTCGGATCAACTTGGATGAGTCAGAAGGCAGCTCAGAGAAGTTTGAAACATCAGTGAGCTGGGTGGCTGACTCAGCTAGATTTGGGTCCAACTCAACCAGACTTTACAGCTAGCTTGAACAAGTTGGCAGAGTTTGAATGACAACTATATTAGGAAAGCTACTAACTCCACTGCTTAATACATAACCAAAGAAATATATTATTAAATCTACAAGTGTGAGTTTTATATTGAAGAAAACCTACCCAATATTCAAAATCATCAACATCAGACTCAGAACCACCCAAGTCTCTCCCAGCAAATTCTTCATCCATATCATCGTCAACATCTTCCATTTCATATTCATCACCCATGTGATCACCATTATCCTCCTCATTATGGGACATTATTAACCAACAATCGCCCACCTGAAAATTATTGATAAAGCAACTAAAACATTAGTTAAAAAGGGTAAATAGACATATTTTGGCACTCTCAAAATGTAAAATAAAATAACCTCTTACAAAAAAAATCAAAAGTCCTATGTTTTCGTCGTAAAATATTATGTTTTTTCTATCATAATTATAACACAAAAACTGTTGGGGTTGCGCCAAGTGGGCTCCTAACTTGTCTTTCCTACATTGCTTTGAGAATAAGCATGCAGCGAGGCTCTTTTCCATCCTCTTTGGAAGCACAGATTTGCATAAAGGTCTTTGGGCAGGTGCCCAGACTGCCCAGAGAGGATGAGGGAAAAAATGTTCAGATCTGCAGCAGTAAATGTGTCGCTGGCAGAACCCAGCCATGATGGGAAGGCAACAAGGGCAGTCAATAATAAATGATCATATGGCAGTGGTCGGAGATGATTACACAGCCATCAGAAGCTCCTTGCAGGAGGGATTAAGTGTTAATGAAGGAGGAATGAGTTATTATTACTTATTTCTTATGCAACAAAGGCCATTGGGGTAAATTGATTCCCATGCGCATGTGAACAAGTCATTCTCATGGTACTGGGGAAATGAATTTGAAAGTTTTGAATGATTACTGGGAATTACTTATTTGGAAGAGTTCAGAGAGCATAGGAGAAGATAACAAAAGATCTGGATGCAGGTTGGTTACGTTGGTACAAAATGATGTGGATTTTAGGTTGAATCAACATCCGCGACTTAATGTGACATTATTTTTTCCATGCAGCCAACAGCCCTTAACTCCTGGGATTAAAGCATCAAGACGAGTCAAAACACTGATAAAATATATTAATCAAGCTGAACACTGCAACATCAACAAAAGAACACCACAATTGAAGCAAATAATGTTTGCATTAATGACAAAGACTAGTGAGGAATTAATAACGTTTCCAAGCAATGCAGAAGATAATACGAATAATTTCAACAAAATTAAACCAATAGAATTAAAAAAATCATAATTTAATAGAATTGATGGACAATAGTATTAGTCAAAAGTTAGCTTGCAAACAACTTGTATTTGTAAGGACCAGGGGAAGCGTAAAAAATCTATCTTAATGGTCAAACCAAAAAAAACAAACAAACAATGCAATACAATCATGAATTGAATATAGATTCCCGCCCTAAATTCCAATTCGTGCCTACGATACAGTCACGAGGATAATTTTAAAAAATAAAAAATAAAAACCCAAGAATCACGCGTGAGAAAATGGGGTTAGGGTTGCGAGCCTTACGAGTTTTCGATTCGAGGACGAACAATCCTGCGACGGAGATCCTCGAACAAGGGAATTGAATTGCAGATTTGGTTTCGTGGAGAGTGCGGATGATAAAATTGAGGGCTGATCGGAGGAAGCAATTTAGGGCGAGATCGCGAAATTTGATTGCAGATGAGAGAGAGAGAGAGAGAGAGAGAGAGAGAGAGAGAGAGAGAGCGTGTTTGTGCGTGTATGATCCGTCGAGTGGACCAAATTATCGGTTCGGGTTTCCCGAGGGCAGAGCAGGGCAGCCTGGGCAGGCCCATTCACATCTGAGCTTTTTTATTTATTAAACAAACAAATAACATAGGATCTGTCGATGTCATGCAGGAGTACATGCCGTCTAGGTGGAAAAAAAATATACAAGTTAAGGAGTGCACGCCATTAGAGGGCGCGAGTTTGCGATTCCAAAGAAAAGCTCGACTTTTCATTATTATTGTATTATATTATTAAAAATTATTTAAAACAAATAATCATTAAATTAAATTAAATATGTAATATTATAAAAATTTATTTATTAAAAAAATAATAAAATTTATGTAAAAATTAATAAATATGATACATAAATATTCTAAATTTTTAAAATAAATATCAACATAAAAAAACTACACATTATGACTTTTTCTAGGTCTGCAGCCAACTTGTCCCTGTCATGAGGGGGCTTTCTCTGTATTGCAAACATTTCTCAACATCAATGGTTTCCATTATAATATCCTGTGTGATTGTATTTCAACTTATTATTATTAATAATAAATGCTTTTCATGATTCATGGTATATTTTATTTTATTTATATTTTATCTTAGCCATGGCTGGTAATCTCATTTAGGATAATAAATAAGTAAAATGATTTGAGATTGGCTCATATCTAGGCTTATAAATGAGCTAACATACTTGGTAGCTCATTTGATTAATCATGACTCGAGTTTGAGCTTGACAGTGTAAAGGTTTAGCTTGTTACTATTTAAGCTCTGTTTGGTTGCTCTACAAACTTGGCTTGAATCGTTTATAAAACTATCCAATATATGCATTTAAATAAGTAACATACTTGACAACTCGTTTGATATGTGCTCAATTAAATTCGAATTTGACACTGTACAAGTTTAATTTGTTACTATATAGTATAGTTCGATTACTATATAAGATTGACTTAGTTAACGTACAAGTTTGGCTTAAACTCTGTTAAACTTGTTCGGCTCAATTCATTTGCAGGCCTATCATGTCTACACATGTAGGGTTCGTTATCATAAAGAACAACAATAGCGTTAGAAGTTATTGACATTATTCACAAGGATCCCGATGTGTTTAGGGCACTTAGCCTCCCAATCCCTTATGATTAGGTTTTTCATATGGAGAATCTCTTATAGTATAGGTATATTAATAAAATTTAATCGAACACTTATTTATTTACGATGCATGATTCAACGATTGGGAGGTGCCTAGGCATTAACTTTAATTTGATATCTTATCCCATTTGTGCTGTCATAGACCCTATTTGTAAGTGAGTGGAGAATGGAACCTCTAGTTGTAGGTAAGTTTGAGCCCAAGCCTAGTATGAACTCGTGAGGTTTACTGAGTTTTAGCCAAATTTTATTAGTGTTTGGCTTGTGAATAGATATAGTAACAGGTTGAGTTGGAATAGGATGCTGTTCAACCCAAATAAGCAAAAGCTATCCTGCCCCAGTGATTTGGATAATTCAGGTTAAGTTGGGTCAAGTCACTCCTAGTGAATTTTAGCTTAAATTTTTGAAAATTTAAATAAAATTTAACAAATTAGGTTGAGTCAAGTTAGGCAAAACACCCAATCCCAAACAATACCCTGATGAGATGAACTCTAATGCTATAATCCTTTGTCAATGTCCAATACAATGAAAGTGATTCTACAATAGTAGCAAAGCTTCATGAGCCATTAAAAGTACTTATGTATAAGGAGAGCAAGAAAGGTTCAGGTTTTTTTAAGGTTTAATTCAAGCTTTCTTTTGTATGTTAATTGGATTTTTTTTCCTTCTTTTATTTGGTGGTGATTTTATTTCATATCTTAATTTATTTCATAGATGTCCAACTTAAGCGTTTTGCGTTGGAGCCTAGGATTCCTTGTAGTCGTTTTTTTAGTTTGGTGAGGGGTCTCTCCTTTGAAGGATTTTCATATTTTCTAATTCATTTATTCGTTTTAAAAAAATAAAATGAGTATTGATACAAAATAAAATAAAATAAAATCTCATAAGCCTTAAGTTAAGATTTCATCTTTTGGTTCTCTCTCTCTCTCTCTCTCTCTCTCTCTCTCTCTCTCTCTCTCTCTCTCTTAATCTATAATTAATTCTTACACTCTCACTCCAAGAAAATATAAAAGTAGATAAAGATTGTTCAAATTAGTCCATTAAAGTTAAATAAAATAGTGATTAAATCATCCATACATAACCTAATTTTAGTGATAGAACTATTTACAAAACATGAAGATCATTTCAAAAAAATATAAAAATATCCATTTAGAGTGAATAAAATAAAAGAAAAGAGAAGCAAAACTTGTTATGATAATGCGGTACTTCGATTTAGTTTACTCTGAATTGCCTATCAAATCTCTAAAACGTTTCAATGCATATGACTTATTCTGCAGCATTTTTAACATGTATGATTATGTTAATGTTTCATATGATACACCACCATGCAGCAGGTATAAGCGATTCAAGCTATTATTTTTCTACATTGTTTTAGCTATCAATGTCCTATATATTGAAACCATCCTAAATGCAAGTTTATGTTATGTTTGGCAACGAATGTGTTATTTTTAAAAAAATTATAAGCCTAGATGAATTTATATTACTCATAAATAATTTTAAATTTATCGAACTTATTATTTTTAAAAATAATTATATTTTCAAAAATAATATTATCATACCAAACGATCCTTACTCTCTAGAAATTACACTCCTCCGTATATTATTTGCCCTCTTTTCAAAATTACATTACTAATATTTTCATATTATGCCTCAAGAAATTAAATAGTATGAGTTCTTTTAAAATTTGGCCACTCGTGTAGTGGAAATGACAATAAAATTATTTTTGTGGAAACACGGCCAAAAAAAATCCAACCCAACAAATAATTGCAACTAGCTAGAAATGGTTTTTATTTCTAAATTAAACCGAAATGATATAATAAAAAAATAATGAATAAATCCATATATATAATTATAGATAATTTAGACAGACAGCGAATATGGGCAGCTTGGTCTTCAACGCCACCAGATATATTCCCCTATCCTTTATCAATCCAAATCGGATATATGCAAATGAGTTAATCTAAACGATTATCCAAACGAAAGGTGTAGTTTAGAAAGAAGCTATTTTTATAACCGGGCAAAAACTATAAAAGAAAAATTAGATCGACACAGCAGGTTTGGTTGGGACGTACAGTTGGTCTTAGCCCTCATCCTCTACAAATCCAACCAGGATATGCAAATGAAGTGTACCTTGATATTCCAATATATTTAAACAGAACAGAGGCAACTGCTGGCAGTTTTCATGCACCGTACGTTCAAACGAAAGGCGAACCGCGCGCAAGAATGTCTCCACTCGCGCAATTTCTAGGCTCTAGCTAGTTGTATAAATAGCAGACCACGCACCGCATCCACTTCCAACACCTCCTGCTTTGGATGAGGGAGAGTCCATTTCTTTTCTCCTGCTAGTTCTAATTGGTTGGTGTGTGGTCATCAATCATCATCATATGGAGACAGCGAGTCAACACGATGTCCCCTCCACCCCGATTAGCAAGATATTTATTGTGGCGTCAGTTGCGGCGGGTGTCCAGTTCGGATGGGCCCTTCAGCTGTCGCTGCTGACCCCCTACGTCCAGCTTCTGGGAGTCCCCCACGTTTGGGCCGCCTTCATCTGGCTCTGTGGGCCCATCTCCGGCCTGTTGGTTCAGCCCATCGTCGGCTACTACTCCGACCGATGCCACTCCCGCTTCGGACGGCGGCGCCCATTCATCGTCTCCGCCGCCGCCCTGGTCGCCATCGCCGTGGTCTTCATCGGCTTCGCAGCCGACATCGGGATGGCCGCGGGAGACAAGATGACCGCTCCCGTGAAGCCACGCGCCGTGGCCATCTTCGTGGTCGGCTTCTGGATCCTGGACGTGGCCAACAACACCCTCCAGGGTCCGTGCCGCGCGCTTCTGGCGGACCTGTCGAACGAAGACCACAAGCGCACCCGGACGGCCAACGCCGCGTTCTCCTTCTTCATGGCGGTGGGGAACATCCTGGGATACGCCGCGGGATCGTACACCCAGCTCTACACTTTCCTTCCCTTCACCAGGACCGATGCCTGCGACATCTACTGCGCCAACCTCAAGACCTGCTTCATCCTCGGCGTTTTCCTCCTCCTGCTCATTACTTTCCTGGCCGTGAACCTGGTGGAGGAAAAGCCCGTCGACGAAGGTAGCCATGCCGACGGGGACAAGTCCGGGGGAGGAGCGATCGTGGCTCAGCTGTTGGGCTCCTTCAAGTCGCTGTCGAAGCCAATGTGGATTCTGTTGCTCGTCACGGCCCTCAACTGGATCGGGTGGTTCGGGTTCCTCCTGTTCGACACGGACTGGATGGGCAAAGAGGTGTACGGCGGTGATCCCAAAGGAACTCCCCTCAAGGTGGCTCTCTACGATCTCGGCGTGCGCAACGGCTCCCTCGGGCTGATGATCAATGCCGCCGTGCTCGGAGTTGCCTCCATTGCCGTGGAGCCAGTGGCTAGGTTGATCGGCGTCAACAACTTGTGGGGAGGTGTCAACTTTATCTTGGCTATTTGCCTCGCTTTGACAGTGTGGATCACCAAGGTGGCCGAGGCTGCTAGGGCTGCTGGAGGAGAGAACCTCCCTCCCCCGCTTGGCGTCAAGCTCGGCTCCTTAGCTCTCTTCGGTGCCTTGGGTATTCCCCAGGCCATCACCTTTAGCATCCCCTTCGCTCTTGCTTCCATCTTCTCCAGCACCGGAGACTCTGGCGCTGGCCAAGGTACTATACATACATACATTCATTTGTTATTAGTTATTACTATTATTACTGCGACTACCTTAATTATCCCTTACTTCTAAGCTACCTTATAAATCAAAGTTTTGTTAAATACTATATATTACTAATGCATTTTATTGCATAACTTATGTAGGGCTTTCCTTGGGAGTGTTGAACATGGCCATCGTGGTTCCACAAGTCAGTCATTTCCTCCCATCAATGATAATTATAATAATATAATTTCCTATGCTTTTACAAATAATTAATGATAAAATTAAGTCTTGAACTGAATTAATAATATTTATTTGCAGATGTTTGTTTCTGTGGTGAGTGGACCTTTGGATGCTCTATTTGGTGGCGGAAACCTTCCTGCATTTGTGTTGGGAGCTATTGCAGCAGCAGTTAGTGGCATTCTTGCATTGACAGTGCTACCCAAACCGGTGCAACAACCTAAGAACTTGAGCACGTCATCCATGCATTAATTGGAACTGTAGCATTTGTTTCAAAGGCGATGTGACTTTTACAGTTATATAAATATTTACACCTTGCTTATTTTAGTTGAAAGTAGTGGAGAAACATAATACTTTCATTGGAATGTAGGTGAAAAAATATAAACAATCAAAACAATGACTTGAATCACTACATGGTGGCTCTTATATTGGCTCGACTGATGAGTTTGAGAGAAACATGGATTTGAAGGAGGGACAACAATGTGGTTGGAAAAAGCTATGTGGGTCGGGGATATGATGGAATACTTCTATGGTTTACTAATGTAATTAAATTTGTCTTAAATTTAATTTTGTATAGACGCAAATTAATATTTTCATGTAATTATGATAGATTTCTTTCATTAGATTTTGATATAGGTTTTCCTTAGAAGTTAATTAATTGAAAAAATAACAATTTAATTTTAATGTATAAATTGAAAGCCCATAACATATAATAAAAAAGAAAAAAAATTAAAGACCATTTTTGTTTTTAGACTATTAAAATAGAGAAATAACAATAGACAGTAACTTCGTTAATAACTTTTTGTTCAACTTTTAAGACATTAAATGGCATCATATATGTAATTTCTAAGGAGAGAAACAATGCCTTGCCCATGCCAATGCCTTAAAAAAAAAACAATGCCTTAACTGTGCATCTTAATCAAGAATGAAAACAGCTAGTAACAAGGTTACTGCACATTCACGATGCAATCTAGATAAGTTGTCATCAACTATAAAAGTGTCGAGAATAGAAAAAACAAGTATGACTTAAGAAATATATGTTTGAGACAATATAAGGGCAAGTTATGATTGTCATCTCTACTTGCGAATATGTTTAGCATGAGTTTTTTTTTTTACATTTTGTGATTTCAAAGAAACTCACAATAAATATTAAAGAGCTTAACTTGATGGATTTGTAAGAGACTAATTAGTAAATCCATTATATGTATCTTACATATTCATAGTAATAGACTTTAATAAGTAACAAAACGTTATAATGCTCAGTTTTAAAAGAAAATACATGAATACAATCCAATAAATATTTAAATAAAATATATTTTAATTAATCAATTTATATTATCAAGATGACATACTGCTTTATATAATATTATCCTAACAGTTTAATAGCACTATATACCCACATACAGAGAAAAATAAATAATTTAAATATAACGTTGAGAAATATAATTAAAAACATTAACGGAGATAAGCCAAAACAATGAGATATTGCTCTAACATAAGATGAATCTGCTTATAATACTATTGTTCATACCGTTACATGTCAATCCCCATTTACTTTGGTGTATAGGCAACCCTAAGCTTGCATTGGATCTAGTGAGACTCCCAATACCCACCACTCCATGAAATGTGATGTTGTTGAGGCCATTGCCGAACAAGTATGTAATGCCTGGGGGGGGGGGGGGTGTTCTATGATGTATAAGGATAATACAGATAGGGATGTTAATTTTGACTCACCCCACTTTATCTGGGCTATTTTTATCCGACCCAAAGAGACAAGAGGACAAGCACGAGTATTGACTACATCACCTGATCCAATATTTTTTTAATGTTTTGAAGTAGTTTTAGCTTAAAATATTTGCCTTGCCCCGCACCGCTCTTTAGTTTCATCCCGCCCGACCCAACTCACCTGGGGAGAGTTCGGGTCACCCAATACTTGATTTCGCCCTGACCTGTTGCCCGCAGATATCAAACAACACATGAAAGTATTCACTGTGGGAGATCAAGTAATTGTGTTTTTGCAAGAGGAGAAATTTCTCACAGGCACATATAACAAGTTGGAGTCAAGGAAATATGAACGATAATTTGTGTTGAGTAAAATTAACAACGCAAACATGATAGACTTGTCCGATAATATGAACATCTCACATACATTCAATGTGACTGATCTTTATGAGTACTTCCAATACACACTCTTTATCTTTATAATTACTCGAGGTCAAGTTCTTTATAGATTGATGAGACTAATGTAGGACAACTATCCTTATAATTTGAATGGGAAATAAATCAAAAACTTTTCAAATCATTAAATTACTCGATGTCACATTACTCGAGGGAAAATCATGGCTTTCTATATGATTGATCGACAACATAATTTCCAGCCAAGGGACTCTCCATGTTAGATGAGGGAGAAGAAGGTACTTGGAATTATTTTTTTTATTGGATCGTGAGAGCTCCCCTTGCTTATGGTTTTCTTGAGGTTTAAATAGAGAGGAAGGAAGGGTTTTTGGGTTTGATTGGGGGCGGCTTGGGTGACTGGCCATAGTTTGCTTCAAAGGGGTTGGGTTATGGCTTGGGTATGGCCATGAGAGAGAGGGAAACTAAGGCTTGACCATGGTTCGGTCATAGGGAGAAGAGAGATGGAGGTATGGCCGTGAGCTGTGGCTAGCAGGGCATAGTTGACTAGACTCTGCTGTGGTCTTTCGAGCATGGTGGCAAGATGTGGGGAAGGAGATGGCATGGGAGAGAGAAGAAGCGGAAGAAGACAACACATGAAGAAGGTTGAATTAACATGTGGTGGGAAGTTTTCCTTTTTTTCTTCTTTATTTTAATTTATTTCTTTTTTGTGTTTTATTTATTGTTTTTGTTTTTATTTTTTTTAAACTTCAATCAATGAAGGGGTGACAACTGGACTGAGGTAGGTGAAAAAAGAAAAGATGGTGGCGGCTAGGGTTTCTGGATAGTTTTTTAACTGCGTTTTGAGATTTTTTGGATCAAAAAAACGACACAGGTTTTAAAAAATTTCACAAAAATTATTTTTGAACTTGGGGCATGAGCGACACTGTGTCTTTTTTATTTTAAAATGATTTTGTTTTTACGTCAGACCTGTATTATACTTACTGAAATTGCTTTTTTATCGAACAATTTTATTTTTATTTTTTTAGAAAATGCTTTAAGAGTGAATATGTGCAATATATATATATATATATATCAAAATTCTTATAACGATAAGTATAGTAAAAAATGAGGTTCATGACCTAATTTGGAGTATCGTTTTGAAGGTCAGTTATCATTTGACCATTTGAATGCCTTTCTGAATATATCATTGAAATTTGTCATTTTCGGCTCAACGATCATGGTTCTTTTATCTTTTATCCTGTAAAATTTTGTTGCAAGCAATGGTGAAATGAAAGAAATTAAATTTGATAAAACATGTTCAAACCGGATAAAATAGAGTTATATATATATATATATAACATATACCATTCAAACAAGTGGGAGGTTAACCTCAAGTGAAATAATGGGCAACTAAAGTGTCATAATTGTGAGATTTTAACTTTTTACAAACATCACTTCATATAATTATGGGCCATACTTGGTTCTTATATTTTGAATACATGTATAGAATAGAACTAATATTAATTTAAAATCATGTCTAAATTTACATATATAATTTTAGTGTTAAATTCACACTATGATAACAAGTTTTTGTGTCCAGATTTTTTTGAAGAGTGAGTTTCAGTTTGACTAATTTAATCAAAACTTAAGAGCATGTTTATTTTGCATGTTTTTTTCATTTTTAAAATATAATAGCTATTTTCGAGTATAAAAAAATATAAAACTAAAAACAATAAAATATTATTTTAAAAATAAGTTTATGTTATTTTTGGTTTTCAGTTTTTTGTATTAAAAAATAACTATTACATTTTGAAAACAAAAACAGAAAATACCTCAACCAAACATACCTTAAGTTTGCTTGAACTCAATTTTGACAAATCTAATCAAAGATGACTTATTTGCAACCAATTGTAACACAATGCTAAGAAAATTTTATATAAATAAAAGATGAAATCCATAATATAACTGTTTAAATTTATATTAAAATGTAATATACTCATTAAAAAAACTCATAAATTAGTTAGTCCCATGATGATTTAGATTTGTGTAATTTATAGGGACTTAGCAGATGTGAAAAATATGGTTATAATTTAAGACCAAATTGTATGTTTTGTATGAACAAAGTGACCCATGAAAGTAAATTATACTTACTACATTATTTATGTTTACCTCTAATTTAGTACCACCAATTCAAATACAATTTCAACATTTAATTTGTTTGCTTTCCCAAGGATGTTTCATATTTAGGTGACGGATACTTTAAATGGTGGAGGAGACAATCCTTTTGAAGATATCAATTCCCACATTGGTTTCTCAAATTTGATTGGTCTTATGGTAGAGTAATTTCAAAACCTTTTATTTTATTTATATATTTAGAAATATTTTCATGCATTTTACAATTTTAATTCTAATATTTCTATGTGTTTTATCTTTATTTTAATTAAAATAATATTTTTAAATTTATTTTAGTTTTTTAATTATTTTTATTAATATTATAATAATGAGAAATAAAAATATTATAATATTAAATAAAGAGTATGTTTTCATTTGTTATAAATAAAAATTAATTTTTTAATATTTACAAAAAATAAAAAATAATATAATATTATTTAATTTTTTATTTATAGATAATAAAAATTTGGCGGTTAACGTACACTACTAAAACAAATTTTAATGTAAAAATATTGTAACGGTTTTCCCCCCTCGGCTGTTAAATTTCGCGGTTGGTGGGAACGGTGACCAACTACCTCTTCTCAATACCATGTCACATTAATGGTCTTGTCTCCCATTTTCAATTTTCAATTTTCAATTTTTATATAATAATAATAATGATACGTCATCTATCGTCTTTAATCTGTGACATTAATTAATCAAAATCGAAAGTTGACGGGTTCAAAACTCAAAAAACAACGTTGTTGTGCTTTGAATCAAACAAATCCGGATCGAAGAAGAAATGAAAGTGGGAGAAGCGACGTGATTGATTTCCATGGCGACGAACATGGTGAAGAAGGTTTGGGAATCGGTCTCGACTCTGTCGAGGCTCACTGCTAGCAGAAGCAGCAGTACCAGTAGCTGCCCGGTTCGAATCGGTTTGAAGCGTACGGAGGAGCACTACTGGGATCTGGGATCCACCTCGGGAGGGCCGTTCGATCGGGTACCGATTGATTTGTTGATGCAAATCTTCAGGCTATTGGGGCCCAAAGACGTTGCCAAGTTGAGCGTGGTCTGCAAGTACTTGCGGATCCTCGCTTCCGACAATCGTCTTTGGATGTTCTTCCTCCAGAATCAACATCCCGAGTTCTCCACCGACTCCGTGTTCTTCTCAGAAACGCGCCTCAGTCTCGCCTACCCTCTTCAGTAAGCCCCTCTTGGGTTTTTTTTATTTTTAAAATAAAAAATGATACGTGGAATGATTCATAAATTTATTAATTTTCAGCATTACCCTTTTAAAATTAGCAGTTTTATGAGCTAGCCTGGAAACCTATGTTTTAGTTTATTGTTTTAGTGTCAGCTTGTGAGCATTAAATGGGCTAGGTATAACCGGCGTTATGGTATTTTTTGTCTCCGGTTGACGTGTAATAAGCATTAATAAGCATTAAATAAGTATTTTTGTGTTACCGGTTGACGTTGCCATGTTGAGCGTGGTCTCCGGTTGTGAGCATTAAATGGGCTAGGTATAACCGGTGTTATGGTATTTATGCGCTTGAGCACACTGCTTGAGCCACTCTGTTCGAGGTGTCTCGAGCCTTAGGTCTCGAGCATCGAGCAAGCCTCAAGCACGTCTCGAGTAGGCATCAAGCAAGCCTTGATCAGGTATCGATCATCTCTCTCACGGTCAAATTTACGGGTTTTTGGGTTCTGTCAATTGTAATTTCTAATAAAAACTTCAAACGACCATAACTTTGTACACAGTAGTCTGATTTAGGCATTTTTTTTAATTTGTAGGTATGGGCGAGAGCTACAACACCCAAATCCTATAGAGGGTTTGTCGCTCTCGGATTTCCAAAAAACGTACTTTTTCGCCTTTAAATCTAGATTTTATATCATGTTCTACCTTCTCTTTTTCAGATGCACCGTTCGAGGTTCCTCTCTATCTCCTCCACTCTCTTTCTCTCTATCTCAGATATGTTGCACTGCACATTAAGTTTTAAATAATTTTACGGACATAAAATTTGCCACATCAGCTAGGGACACAACCAAAATGCAATGCTGATTGCAAATATTATTTTTTAAAATCATTTGTGGAATGATTTTTTGAGTTTTTTAAAAATATTTTATAATTATTACTATATATCTTGGGGCTAACTCGACAACCCATTATTTTGTTTTTTGTTTTTCTTTATGTTTTCGTTTCTTTGTTTGCTATTGTGATTGCGTTCCAATACCCATACTGCATGATTTATTTTAGTTGCAGTAAACTCTTAGTTTATATGAATTGTTTTTAGTCTATGCTCCTACGCTTTGAATACTTCGAGATAAGCATTTTTTTTAATTGCAGTTTGCTGACTTCTTCATTATTATTTTTTTTGAAATACTTCCGTGGGGCTATTGGCAACCTAGCTTTAAGTTTTTTTGTTTCTTTGACTTCAATTGTGACTGCAGCGCATTGCCCAGGCTGAGCAACTTATATCAACTGAGTCTTCTACTTTTTATGAAATGACTTTAGGATAGTTTTTGATATGATAATCACTATAAAAATTACAGTTTGTTGATTTGCAAGTTTTTTCCCCTGAATAGTTTTATGGGATTTACATGGAAACCAATCATTTTTTGGATGATTTAAAATATCTTGTTTTTTACTGTTGCTGTGATTGCAGCCCCACACCCAGATTGACGCCCCAGTTGTCTTTCATGCTTATCTATAGCCAACGGGCCCAAGTACCTGGATGCGTTGTTGTTGATGGTATATAAAAGGAACTTGCTCATTATATTCTTCATCATAAATGTTACTATTTTAAATTCGTTGACTTTTTCCTTTTATTTGGGCTTTTAAATTTTAAATTACCTGGACTCAGGTAAAAATTATCTTCTGTGTGCTTTTACTGTCATACTGGAAAGCTTCTAAAGGTAACAGCATGATGTTTTTGGCCAGACATAGTTTCCGGAGTTATTTGATTATTGCCAGTTTATGATCTCCCTAGTCTGTTGCTTCACTCACGTGTACTATTTAATGACCTGTAGATCTCTTTATTGATATATATATATATATATATAATGTGTTGATATGACTTAATTGCTAATTTTTATGTTTTCAAAAGGTGGTTCTGGCTATTGCAAGTATGGTTGGAGCAAATATAATTCTCCATCTGGGAGGTCTGCTACATTTTTGGTAAGTTTTAATAGTACAACTAACTGTTGTGACGATTTCATGAACAACTTGTGCTATGTGTTACTCCTTATTCATGAAATGGATGAAATTAGAAACTGCTCTACTGTGCTTGGGCTGATATGCAGCTATCCTGCAGGAGTTTGGTAACATTGAGACTCCGTTGATTTCTAGAATTCACAATTTCTATGCAACAATTTTCAGCAGGTATGTTTTTATATTTTCCAGAATGTAGTGCATCTCCAGAAGTTTATTTATTTTAATTTTCTTGTTTAGGGAAACCTTAGTATTTCCTCTTTAGTGCACTGCCCATTGGGCTCAACATATGGCACTTCCAAATGCATGGGTTGAGAGAGCATGTAAAAATATGAAATCCCTTAAGTTTCATATCGTTTAAATTTACATGGTTGAAATTTAACGATTTGACCATTTTTATTTGACCATGTAAACTGAAGACGCCATGCATCTTCAAACTATATGGAAATTCGTAAACATTGACATTCATATTTTTTATGCTCTTATAATCCAAGCAAGGCTCATGAAAATCCTTAATTTGTATTGGACAGTGCACACATAAGGTGATGCATACCTTAGACCTTTATAGAGTAAATCACGAGAATCATTAGTTTGTTCTCAATATATATCCTACTTCTGCAATTTTGCCAGTAATCATGTATCGTCATGCTGTCCATCCTTGGATGAACCTTGTTTCTATGAGAGATAGTTGTTACATGATATAAAACATAAGACATGCATGGGTGTGATGATGGTCGGGCTGGGGTTCGAGGGCACTGATTAATTTTCTTACAGGATGCAGGTGAAGCCATCTGGACAACCAATTATTGTATCCATTCCTATCTGTCATTATGATGGTGAGCTGCTATGTAGAAAAATATTATGAAAATTTTAACCATGTTCGTATGTGACATTCAATATATTTGACTTCCTGAAACTGCTTTAATAGAGATTTTCTTTTGAGAACTGATGTGATAATAGTCACAGTTTGCCTTTTCAGGATATGTAACTTTTTCTTTTCTACCAGCAAAAAATCAACTTTATTATTCTTTTTCATTGATATAGGTGAAAATCTGTTTTATAACGATAAATGTCATATGGATAGGTGAAATTGCATTCAACTGGTAATGAGCTTCCATGAATAATATATTTTTATAGACGCGTGATTTGTTAGTGGGAGATTCAATGGAGGGAACAAAACTAGATAGTGTTTGAAAAGGGGTTTTTCTTCATATACACCCATAGGACCCTGTGTACTTGAATCATTTTAGTACGGAGAGGAGTAAAGGACAATCTTTTATGACAAGTAAGACAATATTTGATGACTAGTATTGAGTTGCCTTTTGATACTTCTTCGCCATCTAGATTTTTGGATTTGATTGTAATATCTGCTATGGAAAATTTGATTTGTTAGAAAACATAAAATTATAAAGAACAGAATAAAGCTTGGAGAAGACTATCTTTATGTGATTTTGATTAGAGTTTGACCTTTCACGAGTGAAAATTAGATAGTTATGATCATAATCATACTCAATCCTTGCACCTCTACTTCCTCATTTTCCCTAGTATTCTATTTAAAGACCTAATGTCTAAAAAGCTGTTCCGATCATTGCATTTCAAGATTCAATGTTTTGATTCTTTCGATTATTGTTGTTGTTGCCTGAATTGCTTCCGTACATTCCAGATACTGAATCTGCTGAAGCAGCTAGAAGACAACTGAAGGATGCCATTTATTCCGCTCTGTTTGATTTGAAAGTTCCTGCTGTTTGTGCAATTGATCAGGTTGACTGAGTTGCTGATGACCTGGAAGATTCACGTCAGACATATTTGATTGAAAATCTTTGATACTATTTGACTTTGTGATACCATATGTTTTTCTTGAAAATTCTGAGTTTTTGACTGACCATTGTGAGACCATTTTTCCTCCATCCCCTTTTCTTTTCCCACGTGTTTTGATGAGTTCATGCATTGCATTTGGTTTTCTTTCTTAGATTCCACATTGAGAGCTTCACCTTTATCTTTATATTGTTTCATTAATATATTTCTTCCAAATCTAGGCAAGTCTAGCTTTATTCGCTGCAAAGCAGACGTCAGGAATAGTAGTGAATATTGGTTTCCAGCAAACATCAATTGTTCCAAGTAAGATTTCTTGATCCTCTGACAATTATGCTAAAATCTTTGATTTGCTCTGATGTTATGTGGTTTTTTATCATTAGCAAAATTTTAAATCTGTCATTTTTGTCAGTGAACATGCAGTGCACTCTCATGTTTCTTTGATATATAAAAAAATAGTTTTTTAATGTTTGAATCCTTACATGCTCATATATTGTCTTTTTAATGTTCATGCTTTTAAATTTTTTTAACTGAAGTGTTTAAAAAATGTATAACAATAACAGTGGAGTTTAAGGGCTAAAAAGACATCTCCATGCATCATGAAAGTTATCCACTAAATCATGAGGTATTTGCCCATTGTCAAAGACATCTCAGGTGGACATGTTTTTGAAATTATAAAAAGTAAATAGCTTGTTGGAAAATATATATTCCACTATCATTTTTTAATAAAGGAAAAACTTGGTGCACAAAATTCCATCGAGTGGCAGGATCGGAGAAAGTGTTGGGACATAGGCCAATATGAACACAGTCTTACTCCACAATTAATTTAATTGCAAGAGACTTATCCGAAATTCGAACTCATGACTTTCAAGTCATGAGGCAGTAACTTTACCGTTATGCCAAGGTTCACCCTTCCATCATCATCTTTCCACTATCATCTTTTAATGATTTATTAAAACATGCTTTTTCAACATTTAACTTGTTACATGTTCATATATTTTTTCAATACTTCTGTTTTCTCAACTTCAAATTTTATAGTTTAGGTGTTTACAAAATGTTTAAGTTTAACAATGAAAGTTGAGCTTAATGACCAGTAAGACATCCCCAAACATTTTCTATATTATCACTCATGAGGTGTATTTTCACCATCAAACACACCTCATGGCTTAAAGGAGGAGATAGATCACCGTGTTCTTCCTCAAATAAGACCAGGCGTTTGCCTAAGTCTAGAGTTTAGTCTGCCACCACCCTTGGCCTTGCGTCAAACCACTGACTCACCGGATGCCTCCTAGTCCAACACCTGGTGCCTTAATCAGCCACCAAACACATGCCCCAAGTCATTAGATGTATCCTTTTTATCAGGTATGTTACAATATGACTGTTGCAATTGATATAATCATTGAAGCAGTAGGCAAGACACCTCCACTTATTATCCAGATGCCTCCTAGTCCAGCTCCCGGTGCCTTACTCAGCCACCAAACACATGCCCCAAGACATTAGATGTATCCTCCTTATCAAATATGTTAAAATATGACTGTTGCAATTGATATAATAATTGGAGCAGTAGGCAAAACACCTCCACTTATTCTCCAGATGCCTAGTCTCCGGCAAATTTGTTGTTTACTTTTTGCTTTTGATCTTGCTTATTCAATGGAAGAACACGAGACTGTTTTAGTTTCGAGACGATCGATGAAAGCAACCATAGTCGATATCAAATGACACTCTTAGTGAAGTAGAGTATAAATTGGCGTTTGCATTTCTCCCTCTTCTTTATATTGTATAAAAATTAGAGTTATTTTTCATATAATTTTGCTTCCACATTTTTTAGCACACAAATTTTAATTCATCATTTATCATATTTTGGTATTCCCATCATGCCATATATTGATATTCTGTTGTTGTTTTTTAATCTGAGGAAAACCCAACAAGCTTTGTGTCTGCATGAAAATCATGAGGGCTATTTGTAAGTTTGTTTTCGAATTGTGTAGTTTTACATGGTAAAGTAATGCGCAAGGTGGGTGTTGAGTTTGTGGGAGTTGGAGGTTTAAAGCTTACAGGGTTCCTCAAGGAGCTGATGCAATACAGCAATATAGATTTTCACTCGTTGTACACTGTTCGCACACTGAAAGAGGTAATATGTTGTCTTTTATCTACAAACTAACTGTTTATCCTCTTTTAGAAAAGAAAAAAGAAAACTTAGGTAAGTATCTCTTGAGGGGATATTTTTTAGTTGTAGTTGTTTGATCAGTATGACCTTAGGTTATGTTTTAAGATTCTAGAAAATTGCTTATACTTTTTTGGAATAGAGGTTGGGCTAAAAGTCCACAGACAAAATAGAACGAACTGACATCATACTTGGATCAGATGCATGGAAGCAGCAGCTTCTTGTGTTCTCTCTATGCTTTTAGTTTTTGCTTAGTTAGGGTTGAACTTTGATACTATGTTGAATAGAAGATCAGATCACATTATGAACAGTTGATAACTTTGTGTAAAATTAGCTAATTCTATTATCTGATTAAGTTGTGAGTTGTGTAGCTCTGGATGGCTTGTAAATCATCTTTCCAAACTTCCGCTATAAGCAGCGGCATTGTGCTGTGTTTGTTTGCCCATTATATTGAAACGCTAACAAGTTTGTGAATGAAGTATAGCAAATATAGTTAAAATAAATATTAACAAGCATAAGCAGTTTTGAAATTTTAGGATCCAATAGAATAGCACAAAGTAGGCTTCTATATGCTTTGTCTGATCTTGAACTTAAGTACTTGTCAGGTTGTTGCATTGATAGTTCTTTGAGAGTTTAAAACTAAAATGGACTGAATCAGAAGTTGCTAAAACGATTTGTACGTGTTTGTGAATAGCATATATAGAGATTATATATTATTATCATATATTGCGTGGATGCCAAAACATATTAAAATGGCATCCAAGGCGACCATACATATCCCTCCATTGACAATATGGATGGTCATAATTCATAATAATAACAGCAATGCTAGAGACTTTGAATGCTGTAAATATCCATAGCCCCCCCCCCCCCCCCCCCCCCCCCCCCCCCAAATAAATAAATAAATAAATAAATAAAAAATAAAAAAATCCTTTGCCCTTATGAAGAGAAGGGATGTGCCAGAAATTTACTTTTTCTAGTTTTCTAGATCCTGAATATTGTTATTGTTTTTTCATAACTGATTGTTGAAAGAAAGTATGAATTTTTTTTGTTCTTTTGTTATTCTACTGCAATCCTTCAAAACTATGGGAATATTGTTTTTCCTTAGCTGTGAAATCTTTTTACTGCACGCCTGATTTTTGTTGCTCATGACTTGACGATGTGCAGAAGCTTTGTTATGTTGCTTTTGATTATGAATCTGAACTATCTAAAGACACAAACGCATCATTTGAAACTTCAGAAGGTTGGTTCACACTTGGAAAGGAACGCTTTAAAACAGGAGAGATCCTATTTAATCCAAGAATTTCAGGAGTGTAAGCCCATTTTCTCATAATATATTTAAAACGTCTTAGGCCAACAATCTACTTTTTTATAACCTTTTCACAATTGCCCTTCGGTCTTTACGGACCACTATTTTAGTATTATTTTTACTATTTTGGATGGGATAATTTGGGTATTGCCTTCACATTTGGTTGCCTCTTATATGGTCCATTGAGAAGAATTTTTATTTTATTGTTGTATTAGAATTAATTATGAGAGAAGACTGCGTTCATTTTGGCTTGTGGTCTGATTTCTTCTTGGATTTCACCCTTCATGGAATTCTCGTGCACTGGATTTATCCTTTTTTTGTATTGGAACTTTATTTGTGTGGGCGCAGGCATGCAATGGGCTTACACCAAGCAGTGGGACTTTGCATGGAACATTGCCATGCCGCAGAACTAGCGGCAGATGATGATTGGTTCAAAACCATAGTTTTGGCTGGTGGAAGTGCTTGCTTGCCTGGACTAGCAGGTAGGAAGTAGTTATTTTTGGACCATCTCTGATTTTGACGCAAAAAAATATGAATCTATATTAGGAAAAAAACTGTTGGCATTGAAAATGAATGATAATAGAAATCTATTTTTATAATGGAATGAATCTGTTTACCCATAAGGTCTTTTACGTAATTTTTTTATATTCTCAGAGAGGCTAGAGAAAGAACTTTGTGAACTTCTTCCCTCGTGTATAGCAAATGGGATTAGAGTTCTGCCTCCTGCTTACGGGGTTGATTCTGCATGGTTTGGTGCAAAGCTTATCAGCAACGTAAGCTACTTTTTATTTATTTATTTATAAATGTTTTTACAATAATGCCCCCTAGACCTTTCTCACCTTTTCTAACCCTAAAAATCTCCCTACCCCATGGATGCAAGGTTGGAACCCACGACCTCATTGAGCTGTCATTTCATGTGTTCCGCAATCATTTTTGCACGTGTTTCTTTCTTGCTGTTGCGTGCTCCTGCGAAACTGGTCTCTCTCACACACACGCACCCACCATATTCAGAACAAGAAAGGAAATTCTGTACAGTTAATGTAGTTAAAGGAGTATACAAAAATTGTTATAGTCCAAGGTTTGATTTGGCTTTTGTGGCCATTGAATTGACTTGGAACACACACTGTTGAGAATCATATTTCAAGGTTTTAAACTGATTATTCCGGCAATAAGGAATGAAGGATAATTGCATGGTTGAAGAGTCTCCAATTCCGAGCGTGCCGAAGGAATGAAGGATGAATTGATTTGTATTATTTTCTCAAATGATTGAATAGTCTCAGATTTCTTCTGCCTTCTTTCAGATGAGCACATTCCCTGGGCCCATGTCCTCTGGACCTTCTTGGTGTATGACAAAGAAGCAGTTTCAACAGAAGTCCAGACGCCACCAGTTTGTCCCACCATGGTGAGATTTTGTGAGGCATGCTCTCTACTTACCAATTGTTTTCAGAGTAGATGAGTCCTTGCCAATGCAATGAACTTGCCTTTAAGAGCATTAAGGAGTGAGCGCCCACCCCCCCCCCCCAAAAAAAAAAAAAAAAAAAAAAAACTGGCTGGCTGTAATTTCTTTCATTCAATATTTGTTCTTGGGTGTCGAAGATTTTTAGTGCACTCAGTTTCAAACATGTAAATAGGTTTTTGAACAGCAACACGTACTCAGTGAAAAGGTTGTACTGACAGTACGTGAAAAGATTCTGTCAGGGTACTAGGAATCTTCACCGACAAAATATTTTATCGTCCGAACTTCAAATTGGATGTATTGTGTAAAAACCATACAAATTTTATGGTACAATGAGGGTTTATTGTATTTACTGCCCCTCCCACTCCGAGTTGTATTGTTAGCAGTAACTTTTCCCCCATTCTAAGCCAAATCATCAATGCTGTGAGTTGGGTGGTCATGAGGCTAATTAGAAGCCTTTTTTGCCAACATGTTCTGTCAACTTCCATTCGCTGTGCAGTGTGCACGAGGGAGGAAGTTCTCCGGCGATGACTCTGTGCTCCGATGGTGAAGCTTTCCATCTCTTTCTCCCTCCGGCCTCCCCCTTCCAGAACCCTCGGTGACGTCCAGGCTCAGCGCGTCCAGTGACCTCCGATCCTTCTTCTCCGGCGAAGCAGCTCTCAAAATATGATTTAAGCAGAGAGCGAGAGAGAGAGAGAGAGAGAGGAGAGAGAGAGAGAGAGAGAGAGAGAGAGAGAGAGAGAGAGAGAGAGAGAGAGAGAGAGAGAGAGAGAGAGAGAGAGAGAGAGAGAGAGAGAGAGAGAGAGAGAGCGAGAGAGAGCGAGAGAGAGAAGAAATATGGGTTTTAATGAGAGAGGAAAGAAAGCTGGTTCGTGGGTTTTAAATGCTGCCATTTGGATTCAAAACCACCTTTCAACCTCCCTCCCTTGGATTGTGCTGCTCGATGATGTGGCGCCATTGCAACGGCCGCCGACCAGATCACTGCTCACCAACGAATACTGGCGCGCCATTGCAACGGTCGCTGACCATATTGCTGCTCACCAAAAATTAGGCATACCTTAATCTTTATATAAAAAAAAAAATCACCGTTCGTTTATTACATATTATTTGATTATTTTTAAAAGTTTTTTCTTACACCTTTTCTCTCTCTTCTCAATGAAAATAAAGCCAATTTAACATTAAAAAAATAATATTTTAATTAAAAATGAGAGTAAAATAAAAAAGTATAATTAGAGTTACATGTGTAAAATTATTCAAAAAATTTAGAAAATATAGAAAACTGTATTGAATAAGCTCAAAGTTCAACAAATTTGAAACGGTATTTGAATTCAAAATTTGAAATCCAATTTAAATATCACTATAATTTAGATAAATATTAAAATATATGAGATGGATTCAAATCAAATTTGAATATTATATGAATAGTATTATTTTTAAAAAATTAAATCGAAATTAAATTTATTAATTTGACTTATGTAAACATTGTAACATTAGTCTTAGTATATATAAATATAAATATAAATTGATATGAAGTATAATTTAGATGTATATCGAATTGAATTTGGCTATTTAATTTTAAAAAATTGAATATGAATGTAGATAATAACTATTTCATTCAAATACAAATAAAATCTATTTTAATGGAATTCAAATTCAATTGCTAGTCTATTTTTTAGATGTTTTTTTTTTAAACTTAGGCCATGTTTGGTATGTATTTTTGTTGTGATTTATTTCATGAATTTTTACTTCTGGAATCTAGAAGTGAATTTAAGATTGTAAAAAAAAATCTATATAGTTTTGATTTTATAATTGAAATTATTTTTTTAAATAGTGTTTCATAATTTAAATAAAGTAAGGTGGAGGAGAGAGAAAAGGAGGAGTAGGAGAGAGAGAACAAGAAAAACAAATAAATAGAGTAATAAACCTATTTATGAAGGTTTAAAAAACCTAATATAGATGTTCTAAGTCAAAAGTGTTAGGATTTCTTATAATAATCTACATTTTTTTATATAATTTAAAATATTTTTTCTCTTATGCTTCATTTAAAAAAAAAGTTTTAAAGGCTTAAATATGATTAGTTTGATATTGAATTTACGGGCTCTAATATTCGACCGGAATTGTTCACCGGATTCTTAAACCGAATTAATGTGATAGCTGATGTGTTTGGGTGCGTAGAATTATTAATTGCATTCATTGCAAATAACATGTTTAAATTAATTTGATGAATTTTGGTTTAATTTCTGTCTTTGTTGATTATTATTGTATTCGCAGAAAATACATATTTACTCCGGTTCGGAAAAATAGGACTTTACTTCGAAAAATAAGGTTTTGGTTTAAAAAATAGGAATTTCAGTTCGAAAAATAAGGATTTTGATTTGGAAAATAGGAAATTCAGTTCAGAAAATAAGACTTCAGTTCGAGAAATAGTGACTTCGGTTCGAAAATATGTCTTTGTTCTAGGAAGTAGGACTTTGGTTCGAGAAATAAAGACTTTGGTTTGGGAAATAAGGCTTCGGTTTGAAAAATAGGTCTTCAGTTCAGGAAATAAGAACTTCAGTTTGAAAAATAGGTTTTCGGTTCGGGAAAAGCTGCTATTTCTCGAACTGAATCATCAAACTAAATTAAATCATCTCCTACCTATAGGTTTTTGGGTTCCGTGAATTGTAGCTATTTCTAGTGAACTGTAACTTCAAGCAAAATCTTCAAATAGTCATATCTTTGCATACGATGGATTATTTTGGGTCCATTTTTTTATTTGCAAGTATCTTGCATTTGGATCTCGATCTAGGCAGCACAGAAGCTACCCCCCCTTCTATTATAGAAGATAAGCCACAAGACCTTGACAATGAGTGTGCGGTGGTGGAGTCAGTGCGTGGCGTAGGCATGACTAAGAGAGGTCCAGAGAACGACATTGGGGTCGGAGATGAAGGTGAGGTTGATGTGGTTGAAGACGACATAAGCCCACTAGAGCTTAAAGCCAGTAACGGGGTTGCAGTGGAAGACGTTGCAAAGGAGGAGGGAGGCATGGATGTGAATGAGGCGAGTGAGGGTTTTGGAAGTTTCAATGTGGGACAAGAGTGCATCAATCTAATGAACGAGGTTAAGGTAATGGCAATTGTAGTGGCGGCAGCCGTTGGCGGCAGATGTATTGTTTGGTGGTATCATCAACTTGGAGGAGGCAAAGTGAGTGATCGGTGAAGAAGAAGAATAGAGAGAAGTTTTATTAAAAGTATATAAAAATAATATTTTATTATGATAGATAAAAAATATTAAAGTTATTATTGGATGTTACGAATGATGAATAGTTAAATTTTATAAAAAAAATATTTTTTAAATTAAATTTTAGTTGAAAATAACTAGCTAAATGTGTTATTATTATGATATTACTCTTTGGAAAATTTTTAAGGAGTTTATATATTTATTATTATCCTTTGAATACTTAAATGAAGAAGAGGAACTAATGAAGTTGAGTCCGATTACAAGTTTGATAACCACTACCACCACCCCACCCATGACCCTCCCCACCAGCGGCTGTATTACCCACCATATTCTATGACCCTCTCTGTGACTCCTTACCCTCGCTCCCCCGGTTTGTGCAGGCGATGTGACAAAGACCCTCCACCTTCTTTCCTTTACAACAACCTTACTCTCCCCGACAATTACATACGCAGATACAAGAGGACGGGTGCTTATGTCTGACAACAAACATGATGAGCGTCGTAGGTAGGTAGGGAGGGCGACAGAGGAGAGGAGGTTGTTGGTTGGGTCAACGAAAACTTTGACGCATAAGCTGGAGAGGGGAGAGAGGCCGCCAACGCTTGCCGCCTCCAACAATTTATATGTTTTAGCGTACCAAACGTGACATGCTATTATAGTATCACCAATAGAATGATAGATAGGCCGTCAAATTGTTGTTTTTGGCGTACCAATGTGAGACGACGCGTCTATTATAGTAGTACCATGTTCGCCACTTCAGAGGACAAAAACTCCAATGGGAGGGCGGGTAGTCGAGCATTTTTCAAACTTTCAAAAAAAAAAACAAAACGCCTCTTAAACCATTCATCATTCCTTGACATATGCTAGGCTCATGAAGCCGCTCAATGTTGGTGCCATGGTTCTTTCTGTACAGCAACATTTATGGGATTACACAAGCGTAGGAAAGCAGGAACAAAAGATGCCGCTGTATCACATTGCCTTCACCTTTTCACCTCTACGATATCTAAAATTGAGGTATAACCTGCAACAGCTTTTATTTCTGCCCCTTCTACCCAGAAATTAAAAGATATAGAGCCAGAAAAAAGGGGGAGGGGGTGTCTATGCCTCTTTCTCTTCTCTTCTCTTCCATATGTGTTCTCCCATTACCGATGCCTCCAGATTTGTGTAAGCTTTGTTAACCACGCACCTCCTATACTCAAGAGTTAGGGTTCGCTCAATTATTATCTTTCAGAGAACAAAAAATTAGCAGCGCTATCTGTGCACAGGTTGCTTGGCTCAATTGTCACCTTCACGGTGATATTCAACACTTCAGCAGAACAACCTTCTTTGCTGCAGTAAGGACACACTAACATCAAACTCAAAAAAGAAAGAAAGAAATGGTTTGGCGCACAATATAAAATGACCACCTGTGCAACAGTTTTTTTTCAGGATGAAACTTACACGAGAGTTAGCCTGTTGTAGATTCTCCAGCAAATCATTAATCTCATGCTGCTTCATCGCCGTAGCATGCAGTACCTGTAACAACATGATCCATAGAGAATAAGCCATCACATAAAAGCTGCAGAACAACCCGAAAAGGGATGACAAGGCTTACTCTCTTTGTTTTCTCAAGGTCAAATTCAACTGATTTGATTCGGTTCATGGATTCCAAAAGCATCTGCTCCTTCTCCAAAGGAATTCCAGCTGGTTTGTTACTCAGTTTCTGTATTACTTTTTCTAGCTTCTGAAGGCGCTGTAAACAAGAAAGGACATGATCATCTTCCTTGATTGCTCCAGCAGCAGGAGACTGATTAGCCAGTTCATCGGCCATTAGATTAGACGGAACAAATGGATAAATGTTGTTCTGTCGCCTCCAAAATTCAAACAGAACACGCTGCACTAGTGCAACTAGTCTGCCAACAAACGAGATCACTGCCCTCCCTGGAACCTGGTAGTTGAAATTCTCAATGTTTTTTCTAACAATGTTGAACCTGCGGGTGATGGAATTTCCTGTACAATGCCACGAACCTCAGATGCGAATTCTTTGGATTCGGGAATAGAAACTATTCTAGATACACACTTTTCATCTTCTACCAAAGCCAAACAATAATGTAATTGATAGACGCTAATAATAGCAAGATAGTAATAAAAACTACCTTCCGCAACGTGTGTTGCCTCACTGGAACAGTTCACAAGATTATCAGCTTTAGATGATTGACCCTGGGAACATTCAACTCCTTCAGAAAGAGAAGCTCGATCAACCAAATTAAATTGATCACACACGTGGAAGGTACTTGGAACCGAGGCTTTGGACTGCAAAAAACACAAGTTCGAAATCACCTACCAGAATAACACATGGACAGGTCCAGCATTCTTGCCGGCACACCCGTGAATGCGTACAAACTCATGGACTATTTTGAATCTATGTCAAATTAAAGGAACTCACAACTTCAGAGAATTGAGCAAAATGGGGGGCTTTGCAGCTTTCTTGTCCAAATGGATAACAAGGATTATCATCTGCCCCTGGTTCTTCTATGGATGTCTTATATATTCTCCCCTGATAATAAAAAGTAAAGCATGAATTAAGAACATCACATCCTATCTTCTTAGTTTTTACTAGTCAATTAAAAACCTAAACTGACCTTTAATGGTCGCACTTTCAAGTAAGATTCAATTTTATGTTGCTCACTGGAAACTCTGGTAATTTGCCTCACAAATGTTGCTTCCTCATTTCGTACCATCTATAGTAAGAGAAACACTTCAGTTTCAGATTTTTTTGGTTGACCTTTAGGTGCCAACACATTTGGGAAATAAGAAAAGAAACTAAAATTATATATATGTACACACATATATAAATGGCAACCTTTATAATTGCAGGATCATTCCACGGTCCTTTGTTAGACCTCAGACACCCTTCACTACCAGGACATGTGCATGACCCACCTAAGAAGTCAGGCAATTGACTGGGTAGGAAAAACAATTAAAAGGAAAAAAAATTAGTAGACATTGTCATTGAGAATTTAAACAATACAGAGAAAACAGGAAAGATACTAACCAGGAATCAATCACATCAAGCAGCTTACACAAGGATTTGGGCTCCAGCACCTGCAAATTTAGCATATTGATTATACATGGCGAAAGCAGTGATTGTAGCATTGCAATACCAAGTCCGCGTGCATGCAAATTACCTGAATCTTTTCTATAGTTTTTGCATCAAGGAATTTTTGTGCTGCAGGCCAAAGCATCTTCTTGAAGCCAGGACCAGCATTAACAATGAACATTCGATGTAGAGTCTGTAAGCACACGGGGAGAATAATTACAAGCCGATACAGGAAATTAGTAACCATATCATAGAAAGACTTAGATACCTCTGGGTAGTAATTGCTGTCTATTTTTGTCATAGAGGCCAAGATATTCACAGCAGTCTTGGTGAAATTTTTAATGCCCTGAAGTTCACAAGTTCACAATATATCTATCAGTCGCTAGCTAAAACTCTGCAGATTTGCAGCTGCAAGCCTGTAAGTAAGAAAAATAATCAGCCTGCAACAATGGAATAATATGTCACAGATTAAATCAGTCAAGAATATCGTCTGATTACGACATACAATTGACACATATTAGACCATTGGTAAATTGGTCGTAGATAAGAAAGCAGAATGCCCGAGCTAATTTAAAGTGATAGGAAATTCATAAACTGATGATCTAAACTGATATATGCAGCTAAGAAAATTAAGTTGACACGGGCCACATATCACAGGTGAAAGGCTCTTCAAGAAGGAGGGGTTGACATACCAGGCCATTTACATCTAAAATAGTGGTTGTTGAACAGATGTGTTTCTTTGCTGCAATTGAACAGGCGGGAAATTTCTCTTGTAGAGCCCTCTCAAATTCTTGGATGTGATACTTTAAGTAGCGATCTATTGTGGTGATGTGCATGAGCTTACTAGGGTGAGCTTTCCCAAGTCTTTCAATGTAAACTGGTCTGCCTTCCTTATCAACTCCATGGTACCCATGAGGGTAACATTGCATTACCTCTTCTAGCTCTTTGAATTCAAAATCCTTAAAATTAGAAGATGCACTACATTAGTGGTTAGACAACATAATGACCTAATTGAGAGGCTACCACTAAGAAACACTTTATAAAACTAATACAAGTCACATGTGACAGAACTAGAGCCCAAGTAAATAATGAATGGTTTAATGATGACTAAATTCAAATGATACCTCCAGTATGGTGTCTGTTCCGTATTCTTTTCTCCACCTAACCATTTCTTCCCACATTTGGATAGTTTTCTCAATGTTGAATTCTGAAGCTTTCATAAATCTACATAAATAATAATAAATATCAAAATTAACAGGTGTCAACGGCCGGAAAAAGTTGTGGAGCAGACATTACATGTTGGCAGATTACAGTTCCAATTAAATACGCTAAGTCAGATGAAACCCAACAAACGGATTCGAATTTTCAAAGCTTCCTCCTTCCAAGTGGTTTTCATAATAACTTGTGTAATTAAAACAGGCAAATCTTTACAAAAACCCAAATTTGATACAATTTCAGGGATCTGGAGCAAGTTACTTGAATTGGCAACTTCTGGAAACAGCCAATCAATATGGCACATTTGTTCACATTAGTATCATCAGCAAATAATGACTAACCTCAACAAAGTATGGTAGTCGTCATGCCTCGGAGGCAACGAACCCCTGTCAAGCAGTTTTTGACGCATTTCATAAACAGCACTCTCCTCCTTCGCGTCACGAACATCCTCTATAGAAACGGAAGGATCCATGTAGACAGTTTTTCTTTTTCCACGCTTCTTAAGTGAGTGAGTGAACTTATGGGAAGCAAATTTAGCTTTTTTCTTAAGGGTTCCAATCTTCGACCAACGTCTTTCATCATCAGAGTTCTCATAATCTGATCTCCTTTCTCGTATCTCATCAAGCCCTTCTAGCCCTTGCATCAAAAAGGGTCAGGTTAAATCTCACTACAACTACTCACTCACATGAATAAGGGAAAAAATATATATTAAGATTACTCGCCAGAGCCACAGCATCAATAGTACTGACAAACATTAAATTGATCCTACAGATTAACACTGAAGCCTTTTACTATTAAGGGCATAACCGCTGAGGTGCATTTCTTGGGTCTACGCGGTAAAAACAAAACAACAAACCCATGATTCATCTAACCTCGTACATACCTGACATTCCTTAGATCCCAAAAGCTCTGGCTCAACGTCAAAAACACGCTCACCGCGAATACATACTCCCCTGCAACATATTTTTTAAATTAAAATAAAATTTCGACAAAGTGTCCGACGCAAAAAAGGAAAATAAATAGATCTGGAGCGTCTTGAAGCAAATAGAACTCATCAACAACTGAAAAAAAAACGTTAATTTGAAACAATGCCGGTGCAAGAACCTGTCGGATCTCGCATTAAAACCCACTTAAAGACCAATTCTTGCATTTAATTAAATTCATGAACAATCACCGTAACTGAAGAAATAAAATTTAAATAGAAAAATAAAGAAAGAGAGAGAGAGAGAGAGAGAGAGAGAGAGAGAGAGAACAAACAAACAAACAAACATGTGAATATTGGAAACCATTAAAAAAGCAAAAACAAAAGAAACAAAGGAAATGGAATAGGATCGTACCTAGGCAAAGCAAGCACTAAAACGAGGGATTTTAGGGGTGGGTTGGAATTTTAAGAGCCATCGATGCCATCAAAGTAGGGGCGGAGAATCAGATGCTGAGACAGTGAGCGTGTCGTGTTGTTTTGTGTAACAGAATGCGAGGGAGGCGGCGCGAAACGACCCCGTTTACCGCGCTTAGAAACAGGAAAGCCCCTGTATTGACTAGGGTTTGGGAGCGAGCTCGCCGTAGAAGAAGAGAGAGAGAGAAGAGAGAAATGGGGAAGAAGTGCTTTTGTGGGTGTCTCTCTCTCTCTCTCTCTCACACACACACACACAGTCTCACTAGCTTTCCCAAAGCCCAAGTGGTGTGTGAGGACTGAAGATTCCAGGCCTCCACCGCGCCTCGCTGCTGTGCTGTCACTCCAAAGAAAAGCAAAGTCAGGGAAAAAAAATTAACTATTATTCTTGCAAAAATATATCCAAATAATTAATGAATTGCCATAAAAAAAAAAGTTAATATAAATGGCATCTAATCTCTTAAATAGTCAAACCATTGTCAATTCTTTACCTTTTTTTTTTTTCATATTCTTTTTGCCAAGGAACAATTGTCAACTTGTGGATTAACTTAATAGATGCTACTGAACTAAAGCCACGAATTCAAGAATTATGGTAAAAGAAATCAGATACCTTAAAGCACGGACCTCAAATTCAAATCTTTCTAAGATTTTTTTTTTTTTGGGTGTTAAATAAACAAGGTTCTTGGTTATTTGTTTATGGTAAAGCAAAAAAAGGGACTGATCAGCTGCAGCAGAGAAGACAGAACGGACACAACATTTCATTCAAAACACGAATTGTTTACTATTGTCTGTGGTGTGTCGTGTGTGTGTGTTTTCCCCTCTTGGGTTCAACGGGTTTGCTGTGAAAGCGTTAAAAGAAGGAAAGAGGGGGCATTTGGATTTGGGTAGAAGACAAGAGCATTTAATGAGGGAAGTGGGGAAGGGAGGGAAGGGGCATTTGCGCGGGGAGGCCAGCCGCGTGGGGGGCTGCTGCCGTAACTTTGATCGGGGAACGTGGGTCCCTACTGCATGATGCGGGCCTCTCATCTGAAATGGCAATAAATCCTGTCCTGACAACTAAATGATAGATATATTATTACCACCACCATCGAACCAAGAAGGGTTTTAAGGGCAGTAAAAGTGCCTTGGGTTTGGGGATGGCTTCTTCAATTTCAGTTCCTCCCAGCGCATACCCTCTGTGCTTGGTTAAAGGCGAAAAACAGGTAGAAAAACAAAGAGGTGAGAAGTAGGTGAAATGGAAAATAAATGAAAAAAAAAAGGTGTAAATTTTTTTATCCATGTAGTGGCTGGCTGATTCATACAGAAAAGAGATAAAATATATATATATATAATATAATTTTCTTTTATCGTTGAAAGCAACTCATGCCTCAAAAAGTGTATTCGTTAGCTGAAAAAGAATCGGTAGTGGATAACTTTTTACGGCGTTTTGGTGTGAAAAAATTACACAAATATAATCGATAGCCTGTTTGTTGTTTCCATATTTTCTATATATTTTTTGCCTTAACCAACCAATAGAAAATCAAACTTTCACCTCTTTTCAGTCCTTTTTTTATTTTCTATAACTTTTCTGTATCATGGGAATATTTAATATTACAACATTGATATTGGTATTAGTCATTATTATTTTTAATATTTCACAAAATTTATAATTTATTTTATAATTTAAAAATTCTCATATATTTACTTTTAACTCATAATTAAAAATTTTAACACATGCTCACCAACTGTACCTAACAAAACTCATTTTATATTATGACCTTTCTCTCACGTTTGCATGTTTAATTATTGTATATATAATTTTCTCCCTCAATAATAATAATATTTTTGTTCATAACTTGCTTATATCCAGTGACCCCCCCCCCCCCCCAATTTTAAATTTAATTATAGTTATATATATATATATATAGTTATAATTAGAATTAATTACTGATGTGATTTATTGTTAAAAGTGTTTGGGATAAACATGTTACCAATAGCATTAATAGTGTAATAGTTAAATGCTAATATTAGTTGCAAATTATACTCGAAATTTGTATATTGATTGCTATTTTATTAAAATTTCAAACTATAAATTACTAGCTAACTAAATTGAGTCAAATTTGACTAGCAAATGCTTCAAAATTTAAAGTACCTTAAAGTTTAAATTTATAACAAAGTTTGTAGCAAAAATACAGATTTCAAATACAATTTGTGGCCAATATCGTCATATATAAACAAATTTAAAAAAATATTTAACTACTTCGTTACAAATGCTCTAAATGCAATAGTAGCTATTGAATTATTAGATTTAAAAAAATTGTATGACTTAATTATAAGAGTATTTATTGTATTTTTTATGCTTTAATGTGATTAACTTATATAATATTAATTATAATTTTAAATAATAATTTTTAAATATAAATTATACAATTTATATATTAGCTCTTTCCAACTGAACTTTTTAAATCCATTATCCATTATATTTTTATGTGGAAATTATCGAAAACAATGGGCCCATAAATAAAGAGGGCACAAAAAAAAAACTCTGTCGGTCAAGAATTATACAGTTATATGCTGGGTGTTTTATTTATTTATTATAAATAAAATAAATCTTTTAAAAAAATGACGCGCTGGTTTTGACAGAGACAAGAGCGCGGTACGTACAAACAAGGCTAAACTGAACAGAGTAAACAAATAGGCAGCAGCGGGCAATGGGCATGCATGTAAGGAGGCGAGCGAGTCGCTCTACATGGGACACTGGGACGCGACAAGACACGCACAGGAGGGCAGGTGACAGATCCCACCGTTACAGTTGCAGGCCTACGACCTGTTCTTCTTTCACTGTCGCTTTTCTTTGGAGTCCACACTTCACAGTCCAGACTGTGGGGTGGGCGGGGGCTCTCGCCCAAACCCAGAAGAATCAATCTGTAGAGCACCCGTACTAGCCAGACAATTATTGGGCACTCATTCTTTTGGGTATTGAGCATTCATTTCAAATAAATAAATAAATAAAGTCAATAAATGAACTTGTATTAATATTCATTGAATCGCCTCGCCCGAGAAATAAAAAATAAAAATAAGTTGACTGGATGAGCAAGTGACCATGGCCAACGAAATCTTATCTGCCCTTATACAAATCTTAAATTGGATGAGAATACTTTTTTTCACCCGGAAAAAAAATAGAAGAATTTGAAATGAAAAAAATATGAGAAGAAAAGGGATGAAAAATTAATTTTTTAATTAAGGTGAAAAAGAGATATATAAAATAATTTTATTATTTAATTGAAAGTTGAAAAAAGTGATAAAAATAATATTATTTGAAATACTAATTTGATCATGCTTCGTTGATAGGAAATTAGACAATAATAAATTGACTGTGGAGGGGATAATTTTAGAAAATATTAGTAACCATATAATTTTCATCTATTTTCATATAAATAGAGACAAAATTTCTAGACTTACTAAATGAGTAAATGGTATACACCTTTTCTATAACTATCAAACGGGTAAAATTTCTTTTTCGATACATTTTTGATACTTGTCCGGTTTTTTCATATCTACTAATTATCAAACGCTAAATGTATATACTATTATACTATATGAATTATTATATAGCATGTCCTCAGTCTACTTGATTTGCCCCGTCTTTAAATATATAAACACACACACAATTCCAAATTTTCCAATACGTATTTACATATGGGGCCCGGTGACAGGAATAATAAAGCTATGTTGAAAATAGGAATAGTACTATTATGCTATTTTTCAACACTTAACTAAGATTTTTCTTATAAAAATATAATTACTAAATAAAAATAAATTTTCATTTCGGAGGTGGGAGTTTGGAAAGGAGAGGCTCCCAAAGCCTTCACTAATACAATTTATTCTTATTTATAAATAATAATAATTTATGCTCAATATCTGTTCCCAAATTATTTATAAATAAAGATATTTTCCTTTAAAAATTTAAAAACTATTATACGCACTATAGCTTTAAATAAGTATTTATAAAATAATTTTATTTTTACTGATTTTTATTTTCATAAAAATAATATGTGTAATTGACTTACAACATCATTATAAAATCGTAACTATAATTTATTATTTTATTATTTTTTATTTCACTGATTTAGTATGCAATTTTAAGATTATTCATTAATCATTGGTCAAGAATATCAATGACTGATAAATGAAAATAAAAAAAGAGAATTAAGGTGGTCTTGCAAGGCTTGTCTAGTCGGATGCACAAACCTCATAGGTTGAGTATTTGCCGATAGGGTATAGGAATGATAATTTGTCTTGTTCTCACAAGACCTGCCCCACTTCTAATGGGGTGATGTTTTTAAAAAAAAAAATTCAAGGTGCATGACGATACCAAGATTTAAAAAAAAAGAATCCTAACAAATAGAGGTGTGAACACTGATTTGACATATTCCATCCCATATACCCTGCCTGCCTTGCCAAAACTCCTCCTAATTGGATATCCCCCATTATTCCGCTCCATGTATATTAATAATTATATAGTATGTATAAATTATAAATTATATTTTGTATCTATTTATAAATTCAATAGTTGATTTTAAAAAACAATTAACAATATACCAAACTAATATCAAATTTATTAAGCAAAATACATGAAAAAAATATTATCATGACATGTGGGGATGGAGAATGGCATTCCCTTATGAGGTGGAAAGGGGGATGTTAATTCATTTTAAGAGAAGGCAATTTCCTCCATTGTCATTCCTAGCCATTGGATATGAGTATGGTTAGAACTATAAATGAATCAAAAGTTCACAAACAAATTCATGTTCAATTTAATAAAAGATTGTTTATGTTCGTTCATTTAAGAAAGGTGATGTTTGTGATTTTTTTTGTTCATGAACATAAATAAACAAACACAAACAAGTTTGTGTTCTGTTCGTTTATGTCTGTGAACATGTGTTCACGAATAATGTTCGTAAATATATGTTCATAAACATGTATATTCACAGATAATGTTTGAGAACACCAATAATTAATTCATAAATAAATGTTCATAAATAATATTTTAGGAATAAATGTTTATGAACAGTTTGACAAATGAATAAACAATTGAGTAAACACACAAACGAATGAGCATGTTTATTTATAAAATTTGAATCATTAGTATTTTAATTCAAAAATAGCTGAATAAACGTACAGCCTCTTGAGTTCGCGAATAAACGAACGAACGAACTAATTTATTTATAAATTTTGAATAATTAAGTATTTTAGTTCATGAATAATTAAACGAACGAATATATTAAGTTTTTGAACAACATAAAAATATAATATTCACGAACACTATCCGTGAACAAGTGTTCGCAAGCTATTCGTGAATATTAACAAACTGTTCACGAACACTAATAAATGAACTTGAACACGATAATTTACTGTTCATGTTCAACTCGATTCATTAAAGAATAATACTAAACTAAGCTCGAACACCTTACTGTTTGGCTCAGCTCGATTCGTTTACATGCCTAAGTATGGTGTTGATATTTATGTAATAAGAAAAATATAATAAAATAATAGAGAAAATGGAATATGTAGTTGTTATCATAAGCTAAGTACATGAATATGATATTTAATTATTATTTTTGAATACTCATAAAAATATATATTATAAATATTAAATTCATAAATACATGGAATGATGTAAATCCAATATCTTTAAACAATATATAATATAATTAGAGCATTAGTAGTAGGCTAAGAATTTCACTACATTTATTTATATTGAGTAATATCGATCACAAGTTATACTAGACATTTATATTTTGACTATGAATTTATTAAAACTTCAAATTTTGAGTCAGTGATTAGATAAATTTAACTAATTGATATTTTAAAATTTAAAATTTTAATAAATATTATAATTAAGACACTAATTAATATTGTTTTATATAAATAAATTTATTAAAATTTTTAACTAGTACACAAATCAAAATTTGAGCTTTGGTCATTACTATTTCATTTTTCATATATAAAAAAAGACAAATGAAATTAAGAATGGGCAGGTATGAAAGATAAGAGCAGGGAAAAAAAGGGAAAAAAAAAACGGAGGAAAAAGCGGGATATACGTGTTGGGTGTCCCACACTTGCAGGGTGGGAATCTGACGGGTCGCTGACCCTTATTGGCATTTGGCGAAAGGCTAAAGCAGGACACTAGACACCGTATGTCTCCGATCCCAGATTCAAGAACGAACAAATAAATAAATAAATAAATAATAAATCCCCTACTATGCGTTGCCATGAAAATGGATATATATATATATAAAATTAATATTTGAACTGAATTGAACTCCGTACGCCTCTCATTGGTGGTTTCTGATTTTCTTCGCAGCTCTTGGATCTCGGTGAGAGGGGTGAGAACTAGGAACCGACAACATTTCCTTTCATGTTTCTCGATCCGTGTTTTTCCAACGCCACGGAAAAAGATTGAACCCAATTACCCGATCATAAATCTGTCTGTGAAAATCCGTGAAACGGGTCACCCGTTTCACCTTGCCCTTATTTCCATGCTCTGTCTGTGATACGTTTAATTTTCAATCCCCCTTTTGCTTTTATGAATTGCTATTTTGTATGCATCAGCATGACTTTTGATCAGTTGGGTATTTATCAGATTACGTTGTTCGGGTGCTATTATGTTTTTCTCACCACTTGAGTACGTAATCTGATATGTTTTGTCTCAAATCTTGAAAAAAAACATATATTTTGTCTTGCAATTTGTGTTCTCATGCCATTTTCAACACCGGATCTGATGGCGATAAACTAAATGACTTGGTGCTTAATGATCCGAATTTTAAGTTAGCTTTACCCATTGAATAGAAGTTTTAGAATATTCACCTTATATATTACCAATTCTAATATTTGTATGAAATGTTCATTTCCGTAGTTGGCTACGGGCATAGCTGCCTTATTTCCTGCTGCCTGTTTGGTCCTGCACTTCTACAAATTAGTTATGGGAGGTGTAATGGGAACGGGCGGGTCGAACGGAAATGATTGGATACCAGAAACAAAGCTCGAGGCCAAGATGGTTGAAGCCATGCGACGGAGGTCACATGAAGGAAGTTCAATGAAGTCTTTCAACAGTATAATATTGAAATTCCCAAAAATTGATGGAAGTTTCAGAAAGTGCAAAGCTATTTTTGAGCAATTTGGTAACTACTCAGTTTTACTTTATTTTGTTGTGTAATTTCGTTATTGGCATGATTCTTCTCGACTGGAAATAGATTTGGGCCTATGAACACTTCTTGCTCTTGAGTTTCAGTCTTCTCGATGGTTCTATTCGGATTCGGATGCTACATATGTTGTTGTGTCTGCTATACAAAATTTCCCATTTTTTTATTCAAGGATTTTTAGTTTGTTGTTTCTTGCTTTGTAGATAAGGACTCTAATGGTGCAATAGATCAAGAAGAGCTGAAGAATTGTTTCCGTGAGCTGGAAATTACCTTTACAGAAGAGGAAGTTACTGATCTCTTTGTGGCTTGCGATATCAATGAAGGTTTGGGAATGAAGTTCAATGAATTCATTGTTCTTCTCTGCCTTGTCTACCTTCTCAAGAAGGATCCCACTACCATTTATGGTGTATCCAAAATTATGTGCACTCTATGGTTGTGTGTGTGTGTAACCTTCTTTCAAGCTATCACTTGTTGCTTTTGTCAATTCATGAAGCAGAACATGACTTGGTTTGGATATTAGGCATTGTGCTATCGGAAATGTTTCTATAGTACTATTCTATCCATCGGTTGAGATCTCTCCCAGGTTTTGCATCCTCATACGTGCAGAAACATTTTCCCTTTAAGGGTGTAGATTTTGTCATTTCTCAGTGTATTATCTCTAGTCAGCGTTCCTGTAAATGTCTTTCAATTGATTTTTCCCCACTTTGATCTTTTATTTTTATTTATTATGCTGCCCTGGTGTGCATGATGGAATTAGACTCAGTAAGTTGGGTTCTTCTCAGCTTGTTTAGATGCGTTTCTCATGGCATTGAATGATGTTTCAAAGAGCCAACAAATCTTTGTTTTGTTTTGTTTGTTGTTTTCCCTAATTGGATGATTAGGTACGCCTTTGTGCAAACAATCCAATGTGATCAACACCAAGTGTAGTTGCAGGCTTTTAACTGTCTTATTTTTTATCTGTATTCCTTGACGTTCTTAGAAATTACAAATGAGAATGCCGGATTTGGAGGCCACTTTCGAGATATTGGTTAATACATTTGTTTTCTTGGACAAGAATAAGGATGGCTATGTTAGTAAGAATGAGATGGTTCAAGCAATAAATGAAACGAATTCGGGTGAACGTTCTTCTGGACGGATTGCTATGAAAAGATTTGGTCAGTTCTCTCTCTCTCTCTCTGAATTATCACTGAGTTGTGAAATGTGAATATTGTGGCATACCGTGCATTTTTTTACATACGTGAAAATGATTCATCTAATCAAACATTGGGATGGTATGCAGTGTGAAAAGAGAATATTGTAGTCTTGTAGCAATCAATGACAGTTGACATGCATTGAAAATGAATCCTCTTATCAGGCATTGGGTTGGATGCAGTGCCATATTCATTTATCATGTATCACTTTAGAGGGGTCTGTGGTAGACTTCAATAAGAATATTCTATCAAACCCATATTATTATGACTCCTTGATCACACATTCCCAAATTTGTCATGGGAATACTGTTGCGCTATGCAGCATTGGTGAAGTCCTTGTTTGTTGTTTCAGAAGAGATGGACTGGGATCACAATGGAATGGTGAACTTCAAGGAATTTCTATTCGCATTCACCCGTTGGGTTGGCATTGAAGACAATGAAGATGAAGATGAGGACTAAGGGTGAACTTTGAGCAATTTCTGTTGCTATCCATTCTATACTCGAGAATTAGTAGCCAACCAAGCTTCTCAGACAAGTTCTTCTTGCTGCCATATACTGTTTCGTTTGGCACACAGAGATCAATGGAACCTTGTAGATTCAAATCCTTGTTTCTTGAACTTGCAATGTAAAGAATTTCTAGGGTGACGAATAATTGGGGCTGGATTGTTCAATACTCCTGAAAGACTTAATTACCTTCTTCGTTCATAATATTGCTTATACTATTATGGTAAATGTAACATATACATAATTGTCCATAAAAACACATTGATATAAGACAAACAGTAAAAATGCAATGTAAAAACATAATGTCAAGCTTACGGTGGTTTGGTTTGATTGGTTAGGGTGACGAAAACCCAAAAGACAGAGTAGGACGGATTCTGTTTTGCCTCACTCTTGGAATGGAAGCCATAACAGACCTTTGTATTTCTCTCTCAAAGCATCACCCATACCAAAACAAAAAACAAAAAACAAAAATACTGCATACACGAGGTTACGATTAAGCCACTAACAGAAAGGCAATCTTGGAGCAACATTGTTCTGACCATACGCCACTAAGCAATCATACATAACAAACCCCTCCATACGCGTCCACCTGAGATGGAACTCTTACATAAGACACTGAGACAACAGAAGACAAACACACTCCATATATAAATTAAAGTCAGAACTGACACATAGCAGTGGCAGTGCCCCGCCAGCGGCTGGAGGAATTGGCCTGTACAGCGAAAGCTGTGTGGCATTGGGAGCCGCTGCTACACGCGGATACTAACACACATCTTCTAAAAGCCCACGTGCAGTGTAGATTCACTACCCCCCTGTCTTGGCCCTCTTCATTCCAAGGCTGTTGTGGAAAGGGGAAACTGAACCGGACATATGAGATCCTTCCTCACGAAGTGTTCCATTGAGCATTGCCAGTTCTCGCAGCTGCTGTTTCTTGAAAAAATCTTGAGACTCTTCCTACACAAAAAGAAAGATGAAAATTTAAATTGACTGGGGGGGGGGGGGGGGGGGGGGGTGGACATGCACATGCCCGTTTATTGCAGCGAAGGTGCAAGCAGATAGAATACATAAATACAGCAAAATCTGATAAAGGAAAATGAACAAAAAATTACCATGGGCTTGAGCAAATCTTCAAGTATCTCACGAGCTTGCATTAGATGAGAATCAATAATCTCAACTGGCAGTTCTGCCTCAACAAGTATGTGAAGAGGCTCGTTCAAATGTTCATACCCAGGTTTTCCCCTCATCATTTCTTCCTACAAATAATAAACAATTCAAAAGACAATGTTGTCATTTATGATATGCAAAAAAGTGTGAAGGAAGATTGATTTATCTTAGGTAAATTAGTGCACCATAAACTGTAACAGTTGAAGCGTGAGAAGCCCAAGTGTAAGCTCGGTGACAATCCCAGGATTTGCTTTGTTGAGCAGCATTTGAATTAAAAAATAATCTTACCAGAAAGCTTAGTTTATCAATCGCAAAAATAATGCAGCTCAAAGTTAGATTCCAGTGGCAGAATTAAAACTGCTCATACCATATCCGGCCAAGTTTTCAAATAACATATAACCATGGAAGAATTAAAAAGATGCTTGCTCCCACTGACATTGGGACAAAAATGTGAATTGAGATGCAATTGAAAATTTCTCCATATGCAGAAAGTATAATGGCCTTAGCATCACTGCTACTTTTGAATTTTAAAAAAAGGATATTATTACCCTAGCAGGATCCTTGATGCTTCCACAGCCTCTGATCAAAACTCGGCACTCTGTACTTGCTTCCACACGTTTAAGAGAGTTCCCACGAGGACCAAGAAGACGTCCAACAAAATTGTACTGCAACAAATAGGAAAGAGAAAAGTCTGACGTCAAATGCTGCAAACCTTTAGCATATCAAATAATCACTGAAGTGAGAAGTGTATTCATACAGTAGGATACTTGTCAACAGGAATGTCCACTCTGATTGTTCTCTTCACAATGAGACCAGATGAGTTACTAGGAGAGTTCATCCAGCTATGTGCTGAAGTGGGCTGCAATAGACCTGAGATCTGCAAAATTTAATTCTAAGCACAGTGAGGTCGGCAGTTATGTGCTGGTGAAGGCAGTAAGAGACCCTGAGATGTGCAAAGTCAACAGCAACAAAGAAACTGACAGATGGTGTACTTTTCACATTTAAGAAGAAAAAAAAAAGAGCCCCAAGAAATCCCATTGATAGTTTTAAAAGAGATGTCCCAGGAATTTAAAATGGCTGAAATTGATCAATGTCAATAGTAACACGACAAAAAAAGCAAAAACTTGGATAACTCAAACGTAAGCACAATTTCAAGAATGTGATTTCGGAAATTAAATGAACAAACACAACGAGAAATACATCGATTGCATATGCAAACATAATGGGGCTTGTCACCAGAGAAAGAAACAAGACCATCTGTTTCAGAAAAATAATGAATACAATTCTACATCATCCAAAAGCAGTTTTACATATAGTTACTCTATATCAAAAGGTCAACTGAATTAAATCATTGCAGTTAATGGTTAGTGCTAGTCATCACACAACCAAAATTAGAACTCCTCATCCAGTACTTCATGATACTGGACAATTTCCTCTTCACTAGCCTGTAAAAAGGCTATCATTATAGAAGAAATGCAGCTTATTGCCATAAATTTTCTTCGAAATGTTGATGTCATAGCTTCTGATTTTCCCTAGCGAAATGAAGTGAGATTACGCACAATATAACAATCAGCTTTTCAATTCTAGACAGAAAGCTAAATGTGTTTCCAATTGCATAATGATGTTAGCATTGAGCTACCTGTATGACAAATAGGGGCAATTAAAATAACCAGCAGTCAACAAATAAATCAAGTTAGCATGAAACAAAAGATTTTTGTCAGCATGCTTTCAAAGAAAAGTGAAATTAGACGGAGTAAAGTTATGTTAATAGTTAGTATCCGTACTTCTGATTGAAATGGTGATGCCCATCTCTTCACATCAACTCCTCCATTTGCAAATATTCCTCTGGAAGCCAGAGGGCTAGCATGTTCAAGCCCACTTTGATCTAAAATTGATGCATTCCCCAATAGAGTGGTTACACGCAAAATTTCTGCTCCAAAAATGTCAATTTTCAAGAATAAGAAGTACACCAGTTAGCACTTGACAAGATTATCAGTTAGCAGTCACTCATAATGGACATACAATATGGACTTTCACTGGTCAGTCAAAAATTAGAAGCTCCCCCGATTAATAACAAAATCCTTCAAGTGTGCACTTTGGTATTAAAGGAAACATGCATTTAAGTCCATCTTTTCTAGGAATACAGACATATGAATTACCAGGGGTTCCAAACACGAGCAAGCTAAGATTACAAAATGTTTAGTTTGCATATACGTTAAACTAATTTTACTAAAAAAAAGAAAAAAGAAAATACTTATCGGCTGACAATGAGTTGAGAAGAATATTTTATATATGGCAATTCTTATGGACAGAATTTTTCATGCACACAGAAAACATAATCTTTCAGAAAAAGTGATGGAGTTTTGTCTAAAGGTATTCTAGATAAGGATATTAGTAAAAAAAAAGGTATGAACAGGGTCACACTTGGCTATGCCTTAAAATTAACCAAATCAGAGAAATTTAATATTTGATTTTCTAATGATATCCACCTACTCACACAAAAATGAGCAAGAGAATCCCTTTCTATCCCAATCCAAAACTGTTCAAATTTGGCCTCAAAACATTCTTCTGGAGCGAGCTTACCCCATCTAACAATAAGAATCCAACGAAATAAATGCAAGGGGGCAGATGGTTTTAGGAGAACAAATAGAGATGGGCATGGAGATCAGGAATTTTTACTTTTAGGAGGAAGACGACATCTAGTTGTAAGGGAAGTCCAAATAAAATGCAAAAACAAATTAGGCATGTGTATCTCTGCCTTTTCTGATAGTTCTTTTCAACTGGTAAACACTTATCGTTAGTGTACACACTGAAGCCTATCAGCACCATGAACTTTTTTTCCTACAGGTTGCCTCCCTAACCAAAACTCTATTAATGCATAACTTTAGAAAACCCCATTGGCAGCCTTAATAGATGGGAGTAAAATTAGTAGGCCAAACAACACAGCTAGACGTTAATATCAAGAAGGTGACATATATATAGAGCAAGTTTTAGCTACCACTTAGTGTCAGTGTTAAATTCTACAAGAGAACAATAAATAATATATAAAATGCTAATCCTGTACAAATAAAAGCACAAAGTCCAGCCAGCTTTTAAATATGCAGAAACAAAAGACATCTGATTTGGTCAATATATCATACCTTGTCTTATATTCTAGAATCAGATCTGTATAATAGATCAAAATAAGAACTATTTGTTGAATTGGTCAGTGCAGACTGCAGACACCTAGTCAGCTGTTCTTTCTGTTGTGCACAGAGTCAACTTTCTTATCTATCTTCCCCCTTATTCTCTATTTATTTATGCAAACAGAGCCCACTTCTCCCTCCTGATCTCTTAAAAATGTGCTCTTCAGATGCTAATTCAACGCAATCTGCCAATAACATGATCTACCGCTGCTGATAGGGTTTAATCTAATCAGCTATTTTTTATAGTCATGCTATCACAGACAAGTCTCCATATTAACCAATCACAAGATTCCCAAGACAATTGTTGCTATCTGTTGTGATGTCAGTACAACTCACTTACCTACCCCAGCTTGGTTTTTCCTCTCAATGCAACTAGATCCTTCTTACCCCTCCCTATCTCTAAAACATGAGAACATTTGATGTTGCCCATTAACAAACCACAATATTCCCATGACAAAAAAGTGATCTTTAGGGGGGGGGGGGGGAGAGAGAGAGAGAGAGAGAGAGAGAGAGAGTTGTATATACTCCTTTGAATGCCACTGCAAGGCAATCCATCCCTCCTTACAAAGCCTTTCCCTTTCCCTAATTTTAATACTAAAAATCTAACATCGGAATCATCAGACAGCCCTAATCTATCCTCCATGAGAATTGGCATAAACGACTTGATTTTCCCATATTCTTATTTGTCAATAAAAGAAATGATTTTCCTTTTTTCGGAAATACAATCTCACATTAGCATATTGAAAATTTCAACTTAAACATACCTATGAAGTAGTCAAAATTTATATTGGTCATCCAAATCAAAGTGGCTATTCATAGTAAAAAAAAAAACACTGCATAAATTCGTCTTTTAAAAAAAGGAAAACAGTTCGGGTGAGCCCCTTAATTTATTTTAGTACAAGTAGCAGAAATATTTGACTTGAACTCATAAGCAACAAGAAATGACAATTAGCACAAAAGTGCTCTTCAGAATAGTTGCACATTTCAAACACCGAAATTAGAAAAGCAATTCTATAGATATAAAGTAAACAAATTTGCCATCAGAACGGATAATGTATTATTTCACATTAAATGCTAAAACTTCCATAAAATTTGGTTGATTTAACAGGTCCTGCATTTTTATACTATTAAAGAAAAACTAGTATATTTGGGAATTGGCAAACTTATACAGAACTCCTACTTATATAATTATTTGGATTTTACATGCAACAGCATTGTGAATTTGATTCTTACCCTGGCTCAGCAACCGATAGCAATGCGGAAGGACAGGCACAAAAGGAGTGAGTTTATTACGCTCTGCTAGCAACTCTGAGAGATATCTGAGAACAAGAAACCAACTAAATTCAGTTTCATACATCGGTTACAGACCCTCACAGCATAAAATGGTTGTTCTAATTTTAGCTTTTGGATCTAACCTAACTGCATAAGTTTATTATCAGGCAGCAAAGAAATGTCCATTTCCAATCGAATGATTGAACCATGGCTGGTCGAAAAGCAAAAAAAAGCAGCAACAATAAGCAAATACTTTAATATAAAAAATTTCTTTTAGGACCATTTTACGTGATAATAGAGCAGAGAAAGAACATATTAGAAAAAGACACAACAGGTAAAATCAACTTGAGCAGTCCAGCCTACAGCCAAGAAATATGCCAAGGCTATGCAGGTGTATTTCTTGCATGCAATGCAAGTTACACAGCAAACAACTCCAGTGTTTCAGGTCTTTCTGTCCACTGTACATCCAATATCATCATACTTAATGCAATAAGATTTTGATCCGGTCCATAGCCGTAAAGCCTAAATTAACAAATATTTTATCCAAAAGTTGTGAATATATATAAAGGAGCTCAAAAGCTATGAAGGCGATTTTTTTTTTTGCACGCGATGAAAGTTGCACAGTTCCAGGGCTTCAACTTTCTATTTCCGTCTTATGTGCAATATGATCATACTTAACTACACTAAAACTTTCATCGGGTCCATACGCGTAGAACATAAATTAAAAAATATGTTTAATCTTGGTTGTTAATTATGGTGCCCAGATGAGCAACACTAAGTATCAAGCAAATCAAAATCATATGATACGCAGTTTGATGTCCGTGAATGGTGATTTACCATTACAGAGTAGCAGTGAAGTAATAACAATTTTTTTAAAAAAAAAAAATCGATCTTGCAACATCAATCCCAGATTCAATACACGACGCAGCCAGCTTCACAAACATAGTAATCAACTGAATAAACAAAATAAATCAAAACAAAGAAGAGATGATTAAAAAAACGCAGGAATGGACGGATCTGAAATCAGGAAGTAGAAAAGGAATCGAATAGTGGAGGGAGCAAAAGAGACAGAGAGGGAAGGAACGGACTTCTCCTGCTCGACGAGAGCAGTGGTGGCGGCGGATCGAAGGCCGATATGTGGGGAGTGAGGAGCGTTGGACGGAGACGGCGAGTAGGCCATGTATCTGCCGGAAGCCATGTTTCCGGCGAGATCGGCGTCAGATCCCGGCCAGATTGTCTGTTGCTGCGTGGGTGCAGCGCCGTCGGTGAAGAGGGAGAGAGGCAGACCTCCTAGGTATTATTTACGGAGAGACCGACCATGAGTGAGGTCGGCGAATGATTTATATCCCAACGAGAGGGGAGGGAGGGGACGACATCGACATGTATAGTACTTATTTACTGCATACACAACTACTACCGCTACTGACGCTATAGCAATTATTATCCTCGTAATTGTGTTTTTTCCTCTTATTTTATTACAATTAACCGTTAAATTTATTTCTTTTATAATCATTGAAAACAAAAAAAAACAAAACAAAAAATTGATTTTTTGAAGAAAGAAGAGGCTAAAATGTGAATACGGACGCCGACATGACAGCCTACGAATCCGACAGTCATCACAACATGTTTAAATTACCTCGACCCCCCCAATGTATTAATTGTAATCTAATTAATTATTAATATCCCCCCACTCAACACTTCACACTGAGGCGCAAAAGAAACGGGTCTGATCGTTTGTTGCAGCTGTCGCGTAACATTTCACAAAATTATGGCTTTTGATTACACTCTGTAGTGATTCTCTCTCAGAAATTTGTTTGTTCCCTCACATTTTTCATATACCCCCCCAGATTAGGACAGAGGGATCTATTATAGTGAGTGATTAACTATATTAAGCTTTAATGGTGTTCATCTAATTCAAATCCGTAAACACTACACCTATTATCATTAGCTATAACTTTTGGGAGAAAGATGGACGCCAGTGAAACAGGCAAAAAACAAAAAACATAACAACAAACCTTAAATGGCAATAAGATTTATATACTTGTATAGATAAATATAAAATTTTGCATATAATAATATATAGAACAACAACATATAAGTATAACATCTCGTAGAGCAGACAGAACTAAAGTGGAGGAGCGAACCGCGCGCGCACACACACAAGGAGTGAGTTGCTTTACTGTTGACAAACAACAAAACCCCAATAATTATAAACTACAAAAGAATCGAAATTCATCTGCAAAAACAGTAGAATCAATCTTCAGAGCCATACTGAGGAGAGAGAGATGCACAAAGCTTCATCGGTACCCAGATTCTTCAATTCCCTTGAAAACAATGCCTGAAGATTCTTCAACCAACTGATGTTTTTTTTTTTTTTTTTTTTTTTAAATTTCTTCTGTTTGGATCAATATTGAGCTCAATTTCAGATCCTATGGGAACCTCGAGATCAAGGTCGGTTTGCGTTATTGGGTTAGATCCACTACTAGACTATAGTAGAACCAAACTGTGACCCTCACCATGAGGAGGAGAGCATGAGGTGGGAAGCAGGACAAGCCAGAACGGAGAAGCAAACGAGGAAGATGGAGGGCAAGTTCCGAGAGCACCAAGTGAGAGGCCTCCACTTGACCTCCACGCTGGAGCTCTTCAGCCTCCTCACACCCTGCTGCGACATATGCGGCGTCGGCGTCGGCGGCTGCTCCTTGCACAGGTCGAAGCTCGCGCCTTTCATCCTCAGCTCCAGGACGCGCCTCGCTAGTGCTCTTCCCTCCCCTTTCTCCCCCTGCAGCCGCCTCCACTCCCTCCAGTACCCGCACAGCTCCGCCTGAACCAGCCACACCATCAACGCCGACGTCGCCGCCGATAGCACCGGGGGGACCCACCGGCTCCCCCTCCGCCGGGACTCGCCCTGCACCGACGCCGGGAACAGGATCGTCAGGAAGAGGCCGTGGAACAGGATGAAGAAGGAGCAGAGGAGGAAGATCTGGCGGCGAATGGCGCACATTGCAGTCTCCGCGGCGGCTATTCGGGCGCCGGAGAGGCGCTCCTCCCGCTGCAACAGCTTCAGCAGCAGCAGGTGCCCGGGGCTGTGCGAGATCTCTGCCAGAGGGTGCCTCTGGATGGACGGGGACGCTGCTTCGTTAGAGGAGGCGGGGACAGAGCGGCGCTTCGGTTTCTCCCGGCGATGCTCTTCTTCTTCGGCTTGGACGGTGACGGGGATGTCGATGATGACGTGAAGGCCCTCAGAGACTGCCATCTTTTTTTTTTTTTTTTTTTAAATCCGATTTCAGGAAGAAAAAACACCTCTGGTCTGTTTGTTTGTTGTTGCAGATTGATGAATGATGGTGGAGGGAGGAGGAGGGCTTCGGTATTTAATTCTTCGCAGGAGGGGCGTCGCAACGGTCAGATTTTGCCCACATTAGTCTTTTTATTTATTTATTTTCGTGCCCAACGGTAACAAAGCCGCGGGTCTTCAATTAAAAACATTTAATTAGTGTAAAGTAAAAAAAAAACATAAAACATAAAACATAAAACAAAAAAAATGTTTTGCTGCCAACATGTGCGTCCCGCGCTGCCCACCTCCCCCCATCCTTTTTTTTGTTTTTTTAAAAAATTCGTTCCGAATTAATATTTTAATATAAAATGCGCAACAAATTAATATCGACATATACAATTCACAGGTGACACTACGACACCATTTAGCATTTGCTTCAAATAACTCCTGATCATTGAAATTACTCCGGCTCTTTGACTCATCCAAAAATAAGTCACAAGAGCAATGGCCAGTGTTGACTATAACTAATTAAATTTTCTTTTAAAATAGACATACTTAATTTTTTAAAAAACAAAAAAAGTGGACCATTGTATTTGCATTTAATGTTTTAGAATAAATTGTTAATTATCTTATTATATCAAATTTATAATTAAATAAAAATAAAAATGTATGAAAATATTCACATCTTTTAAAAAATTTAAAAATTATACATAACGTCATTGTATGTACTTTATACAATATAAAAGATCGTTGTGTTTCAATACATTTTCTTTATCCTATATTACATACAATTTTTTTTTCGTGCAAATTAGTGCACACTAACATGGTAGTATAACCAATTTATTTGATCAATAAAATGTAGTTAACTCATAGGTGCATAGAAACTTGTACAAAAGAAGCTTGCAAATAGATTTTCACATATTATATACATTTGTTGCTTATTGTATTATTTATTCATGGAATTTCTAAGCTTATGAAAAAAATTTAGGAGAGGACACACTATCACATAGGAATCATTTTTCTCACTTCATTTTCTCTACACACCATCACCACCTTTACAAAGAGTTGTGTCACGTTCTGAATTTCTAACCCGTAGAAATCGATTAGTGAACTCACATGCCTGCACTTGTAAGGATAAAGGAGTTGGTAACAAGACCTATAAAGTGATCTTAGCACAGGTGTTGTCCCATATCCGCACCATACATATCGCACACAAATATTAAAATCTCACTCAAAATAATACATACATACATAGTTCTTCCATCATAGGATTATATTATGTTATTTCAATCCAAACTATGCAAACAAGGTCTTAACTCCTGATGAACCTCCTAGCTCTTATAAGCACTTGGAACAAATATACAAACACAATAAGAGAGGTGAGCAACCACAACTCAGTAAGGATCATGTCTCCCCAACCCATCCCAACACATATACTAGTGTAGGCCTATGCTCATGTAATGTTACATGCAAATCACTAACTCAATCATATACTCATGCATCAAAAGGTAAAACAAACATCTTAGGTAATCCCAAACATTGTTTCTCATGCACGGTAGCCACCTAGGCTCTACACAAATCTTGCCTCTGCCCTCAACAGTAGCCTCCTAGTTTTATCAAGGCAGCCTCACCGGTCCATGTGATCACTAGGTACCATCGTTCACATAAACATGGCATCTCATGCAGTTACCACACATAGTTAAACAGGTAAGAGACAATGACCATGACATGTCATACATTTTCCAAACATGTGAAATCAAACAAAACATACATGCAACACAAAAGATAAGGTAGACTTCTCAAGTCTCTTCAAACTCATAGACTCACAACCTTAAATCCCCCTATTAGACTGTCTGAAAGCCTGGGGACCAAACCTCGAAGAAAACACAGCAACGAATTTAAGGTTCCTCCCATATTATCTCTATTTGTATTTTTCTCATTTAATTCATAAAAATAACATAATTACCCTTTCAGGGTCCCGACTTCAAATCCAACCCAATTACTATAAAAATGCTTCATTTAATGAGTATATACCCATCCAAATATTTTTATCCTAATAGGATGCCCCGAACACAAAATCACCTGACCCACCACAACAAATCACAAAATTAGCCTTTTGGGGCTAACTCCAAATTGGGCTCACTTACAATAAAAACTCTCTATTCGATCCATACGTCATCATACTAATATTCACAGCTCTCAATACGTACTCTATCACATGGTTATCTCTCAAAACGTCAAACACGAGTCATTACAAGTTATGATAGTTGTCTCAAGTTCTTCATCCAAACTTGGAGGAAGGAAGGGTAATGAAAGTCTTGGGTTTGTATTTTGATTTAAATTTTGTTTGCTCCCTTGTTGTAATCTCAAACCCAAGCTTGCTCTTATATTGAGTTTTATATGAATTATTATTTAAATTGGAGCTTTTAATTCCATTGTGTTAATTGTTAAATGATTGTTCATTATTGGATTTATATAAATTCTTGCTCGATTGATTGAAAGTGTGATTGTTTAATGATTTATTAGGGTTGATCATTTAATTCGTGATCTTAGGGTTAATTTGTTAAAAATTAAAAAGTGAAATAATTGCCCAGAATCATTGCATAATCAAAGAAGTAAAAATTTAAGTTGCGAGAACCCAAGAGCGTGTTTGGCGAACCGTGTTTTCAACGCTTTTCTGCACTCAAATACTGAAAACCATCTCCCGTGCGTGTTTGGTAATTGATTTCAAAATTTAATTTTCAAAATTTTTTATCGAAAACTGATACTCAAACCCATTAAAATGAAAACATCTTATAGATGTTTTCATTTTGCGTTTTCTGTACTCCGTTTATCTCTGCCGTAACCCTCCCTCCCGCTACCAGAACGTCAACGCCTCTCTCTCCCATCACTTGTCCCCCTGCTACGGCCTTCCCAGCTCGACACCCCTGCGCGAGCTTCCCAACGCGCTAGCATGCTCCCCCTGCGCCGGTCTCGGCCCGATCCCCCCCCCCCCCGCACGAGCTTCCCCAACCCGGCGCAATAGCTCCCCGTGCGAGGTCCTCCACCCCATCTGCGCGCGAGCTCCTCCTTGCAAGATCTCCTCCGACGAGATCCCCCCTCCCCCGTGGGCGAGCTCCCCCGTGCGAGACGACTCCTCCCTCCCCCCCTCACCGCACGACGGCTCCTCCCTGCAAGATCTCCTCCGGCGAGATCTCTCCCCCTCCCCCCACGGGCGAGGGCTCCTCCTGCGATATCTCGTGCGACTAGAACCATTGTTGGAAATGGCTTTTAAAAAACAAAAAACATTTTGACAGAAAACGATTCCAAACAAAAAAGAATATTTTCAATTTATCAAAAAATACTTTTCAAATATAATTTTTAAAAATAACTTTTCAAAACAGAAACTAAAAACACCACATAGCCCAAATTTCCCATAGAAAACCAAATTAGAGTTAATGGGAGTTAACCTGAGATTTAATAACTTCACAACTTAAAAGGGTCACCCCTTCCTCAAGCTAAAGTGTACATACGACTATATGACTCCTTAGTCAATGCATTAAGAGTTTAGTTTTTAATCAACAAGGTATCATAATTCATATAATTACTATCATAACAAGAAAACATCATAGAGGTCCAAACATCCATCCTTGGAGCAAACCAATACAAATCTTTCACCAATAGCTTTATCACTTTAGTTAGATTAGTTTAAGTCAACTTAGGCATTGAAATAATTTTGGAAGATTGATTTTTTTTTTCTATCTATATGCTAGGTTTTAGTGTAAGTCCTTAATCTAAGAAGTATTTAATATTTTTATGAGATCGACCCTGCTTGCCTATTTATATAGGTTAAATTAAGTATTATAAATATTTTAATAGTGTGACATGACATTACATCATAAACATATCTTTATTTCTTAAAGAAGCTAATTTAATTTAATAAGGAACATAAATTTTGTGATCAAGATAATCCTTCAAACAAGAGAGAACCTTCTCACCATTTTTTTCATATAAAAATGGAAACCCTCTCACAAATCTTGTACACAAGTGTACGATTGAAAAAAAGACACTCATGAAACCCAACCCAATGATAACAGCTTTCTTAAAAACAAGGGAGATATTAATTTATAAGCCACAAATGATTGTTTCTTAAGCAACCTATCCTAGAAACATATATCTATTTCTTAAAGAAGCTAATTTAATTTTATAAGGAAGATAAATGTCCATTGAATTCCACAATCGTATTTTGGCTTGATATCCACGGTACAAGTCTTTGCAAGGGATGGGATACAAAAGGAGGTTTAACAGTGAAACGTACTTAGAAATTATACTTTTGCATAATTATTTTGTTCGCAATCCATAGTGTTATTTACATGTGGATCATTTTTACTATATCATATGAAGTTTATTATAACCCAGGTACAAGCTATTCGCTCCTTTACAATCAAATCTCCATGTCCTTTAGTTTTTCCCGCATGCATGATTTGTGTTGTTGGCTCTTTCATAGCATAGGATTCATCAGATCATCGGATGGAAGATCCCACAAGACACAGTCCGAGTTGAAAATTGATCTATTCTTTAGTGTCTTTGCATCCTCAGACTCTTCAATCTCATCTTCAAGCTTATCAAGCAACCGTTCTTGTCGGTCCCCTGCCGTGCAGGTGCTGCCAGTACACATGCTCTGGCTCCATGGTGATCCGCCCCCATCATTTCCGAAGGAAGAAGGTCCATAATGAAAGCCACGAAAAGTGCTGCAGGGGGCACCAAAAATTGGGGATCCACCAGCTCCCGAGTCTTGAGCCTTGTTAGAGGGCAAGGTACCAGGGTCTTGTATGGCCCTTGATAGTCCCAGCTTGATTTTTTCTATAGTAGTGTCATCTCTGTCATCAGTTTTTGTGGGAGCATAGGTGGGTGTGGAGTTTGCAGCAGTAGGTGATGGCTGTAGCTGGAAGTCAATGCGCTTTTTGGAAAACAGGTGAAGCATCTCATCCTTAAAGCAGCCAAGTGTTGCTTCGGCAAGGTGAGCCATCTGGGGAGGTGCCAGGGTGGTGGCAATCTCTGCCATGAGGTGGGAGAAGGGCTTGTGGGTGACCGGATCTATTCCCATACCAGAAAGTTTCTTTTTGAGCTTGGTGTTCCAGTGATTTTTAACGTCATTGTCCGTGCGGCCTGGCAGCTGAGCTGCAATGAGAGACCATCTGGGAGGATTTGAATGAATATCTTATTATTGAGAGAAGGGTATAAAGGAGGAGGGGTAAAAAAACAGAATGAAGGACTGCACGATGTGGATTTGTTTTTTATTCTTGAAAAAGGGAATTGCAGGTATAGTCTGTGAATGAACACAGGTGAGACAGAGTGAATTGAATTAAATTAGTACCGGTTTCCAAAGACGGAATGGAGCTTAACAATGGTTTGCTCCTCTGAGTCTGAGAATTGTCCATGCTTAAGATCAGGACGAAGGTAGTTGGTCCACCGCAGCCTGCAACTCTTCCCACACCTCTGGAGGCCTGCAATGAAGTAGTTAGTATGTGCATATTTATGTTACCTGAAGCCATTTGCCGCTTAATTTGCTACGAGATTTCATAGACACATTTCATAACAAGAAAACAGGAGACTCATACCAGCATTCTTGGGGATGAGGCGCCAGTTACGGGTTCCGTGTTGGGCAATATACGAGGACAGCTTGTTGTCTTCTTCCGGTGTCCACTGCCCTCGCTTTACGCTGTCCTTCTCACAACAAGGAATCCGACCCATTACACTCGGATTTGTGAGGCAGAGTCTCCTTCCAACTCCACTCCTTGCCGATGATAGGTGGTCTATGGTCTATGTATGCGCGTGTAGATGGATGATTGCTATGCCTTAATGATCCAACTAAAAGTCCTCTTGCATTTTCTATCTGTTTTTTTTTTCTTTCTGTTTTTTTTTCTTTAGAATCTATTTCCTTAAACAAACAGAACATCTATTTGGGGGTGCAATTTTCTGAAGAGGGCTTGTGAATATTGAAGGTGGGAAAAGGAGGGGTATTGTTTTTATAAGTGTTAAGGAAGCAATACACTTGCATGGGAGAGAAGGTGGCCTCTCCATTAAAGGCGCATGATTTTACTAAAAAATTCAACGCCATCGAGCGTGTGGGACTATGGCCGGTAGCTCACCCACAAGACGCCCGGTCAACCCTCGTTGACTGTCCCCCCACTCTTTGGGTATATTTTCTTCTTCTTGCCTTAATTTCGATTTTTTTTATTTTAAGATTTTCGGGGAAGTTAAGGTTGCTGCACGTGCGGGTGACATGCGTGTTTCTTGTTTGTTTGGTGGACTGCCAATAACGAACTTAACCGTAAGTCTACAATCTGCAAAGTCCCCATCAAATAACGCATGGGCTGTGCCTGTGTTGAGGGAGACATGAACTTCACAGAACCCAGTCCACCAAAACCACTTCAACAATACTAAAGAACATTAACGAGCGAAGTGCGCTTAAATTTTTGTTGATCCGTGCCACCCCTTTATTGTGTATAAACAGAACCATGCTCATTATCAGTTCCAGTACAATGAAGAAGCTCATTCAAAACCTTTTGATGTTAAAAACAAGTGTGCTCATAAAATGGTAAAAAAAAAAAACCACTCCCATTACAGTGTCCCATTACCTCTGAGATAGTTTAACTGCCACATACACTTGCACAAAATTTGCTCAGCTACCACAGATAGTTTAGCATCATAGGTGTAAATAAGGGAACTGACTACAAGCTAAGAAATTGTTGATGATATTTTCATACCTTCAAATTCCCACATACAACTCCCTCACCCCAATTCGAGATCAAAGTACCAAGATTGTCCAACTGGCTGCAAAAAAAGTACACCGTGGTTGTTGACATAGTCCCCTTGTTAAAGCTTGTCATACGCCTACTAGGGACAAACACCAACAGACCATAATAGACTTACAAATAGGAGCAGGAAAACTTAATGTTCATTATATTTAAAAAGGGTCAGTTACATAAATTACAATATCATTTGATAACAAAATTGTAACCTAGCACTCTGCGATGATACCTTGATCCTTCACATAACCTCTAAACGAAATTGTGAAGCCATACAGTCCCATGGTAAGTCTATGGGAAAAAAAGAAAGAAAAAAAGAGAGATTGAATTCGAGTTTGCCTAACTCCACCTTGATGACAGATATCAGCTTCAATACAAGAGAACAGAAGTTGACCCAACTCGCATTTAGAATGCTTACTGCAAACACTTGGTAATGTGGTATGAATATATACAGCGCACAAAGTAGATTCAAGAGGGATCCAACTCAAGGGATCCACAGGTCTTAATGCGTATTGCTGTCTGCAAAATCACTTCAGTTAGTAATCTTTGAGCAATAGTAGCCCATACTGCATATATAATTAGTCAACAACAAAAATTAAAAATACAGAGAAATTACAATATTAAAACACTGGATTATGGGTAAAAAGTGAAATAAAGATAAAAAAAAATATGCATTCTAGGTCAGGGAGGTATCCAAAAGCAAAAAAAGATTGATGCAAAAAGGGAAGCCTAATCATTCAACTACAACTTAATCTTCGAAAATAAGGGGATGGTAGCTCTATATAGTTTCTACTTTCTACATAAATTAAATACTGCAAATAGTAACTTCGGAGTTAGGAGCATCAATCTAGATTGTAGGGAAAATTTTAAATAAAATTATCTTATTAATTATATGTTTTGAAGTATAGTTTTACTTGTGTTATTTGAAGCTTCTTTCTCTTACTACGGAACATATTATAAATTACTCAAAAAAAACCTAGAAGAAATACCTTCAAAAGAGGTTTTCCTACACTATGATAATCTCATTGTAGCTGTTAACAAACACATGACCGAGTTCCTAAGGCTCATTGGTTGACAGGTCAGTGCTAATCTCATGATTCCAAATCTCCATTTGAGAAAGTTCAAAAACAATCTCACCACCTTGTAGCTCATGGAGTATTTTAATGATTATTTTATAAAACTGTAAAACGAATTCCATATTGTCATGAGCATGTCTACATGCTTAATCCACAACACCACAAATGCCGACCCTTCCCAACTTCCTCTTCTTATAAAGCCAAACTAAACCTTAAATCACAAGATTTTAGAAGAAAATACTGGAAACCAAAGCAAGCAATCAAGCAGCCACAACATGTGTGGGCCCAGTGGGCAAATAGTATTGATAGGTCACCAAGATTCAGGTCCATAAGAAGTGACAATTTTCCCATGAAGACTCCCTTTTGCTATGTCTCCAGTGGGTAAAAAGGGGGCAAAAGGACTACGGAGTAGTTGACTTTTGATTGATGGAGAGTGCTTTAAAATTATATACTGGCATTTTCACAACCAAACCGTATAGATAAAAAGAATCCAATAATGTATAGGTTGAAACGTTTTCATAAGTTTTAATGATTTAGAATTTCATGCTTTACTACAATAAAAATAACAAATAATTATACAAAATTAATCAAAATTTCAATAATTAGATGAAACTGTTTTACGACCATTGTTATTAAAGACAAAGGTACACACAAGGCACAAAAAGGTCTTGGAGATTATGTGCAAGGCTGGTAGAAACTACACAATGCCGGAATCTAGCAAGAAGAAATAGTAGAAAACTCTCATATAGACTCTTTTTTATTAATTTATAAACCATGATTTACAATAAAAAAGATATGGCTATATATAGCCTTACAAGTACACAACCACACTAACTCATGACTCTAAAATCTTAAATAAACTACCTATTAACCTACTAAGCAACTTCTATTATTCCACTAATTAATTAATTATTCAAAACTATTTCATTATCTCTATTACCTAAGTAACTCCCCGCTAACATCATAACTTGACAATATAAAAATTAAATTAAATCTCAAGAAGTGGTAGAACCGTATCAGTGCACCTCCCTTAAAAAACTGACTTATCCTCATGGCGGAAATTTTCACATTTTCTTTGTTCTTATGACCTGTCCCACCATCATTGTCACTGAGGTAGTTTTTTCCTGGATTGTCAGTGAATTTAAGTTGGGATAAAGATGGCCGACATTGGTGTCCCATCGTGAAGCGTTTGCCACAACAGAAATAGAGTCCTTTTTTGTGACTCTATTGTCACTCATTAAGGTTGGATGACGGGATAGGCAATGGGCGTGAGGGTGTCGTAGTAGATAGACATAGAGTTATGTTTGAGGAGCCATTCAGCTGTGTAAATGTGTTGGGCTTTTGGCTTTTGTGTAATATCGTCTTTGCTTCAAACTTCAAGGCTAAAGACACGATCTTGTATACGGAACGTGATTTATGAATACGCACCTCTGCTTTTAATTCTTCTTTTAAATCAGCCATAACATTATTGTCGCTCATATAACATCGAATCAAATTATCTTACTTATACGGAAAGTGTGTTTATGGCTTATTAATCAAATTATCACACTTATTTATTCGATAACCTTTTATCTTACTTATTGTGTGTTTTAAGATAATTTCATGAAGATGAAAATTAACACTAGCAGAGAGTGTGTAGGATTGTATTACTAAGATAGGGCAAGAGCTTTGCGATTTGAGTCTAACCAGCGACCCCAAATGAGAAATGAGACACTTAACCAAAGAAAAAAAACTTTCATGACATTATTGTTTGTGACACTTATAACGTTTGTTTCTTTAATTATTTTTTAATGCTTTTATTTCTAATTTAAAGTGTAAACAATGCATTTATGCTAAAAATCATTATGTTTCATTTAAAATAAGTATCAATAAAAGTCATATTCTTTTTTCATGCGATTATTTTAATGTTTGAGGATAATTTTTTACTCTTACTTTAAAACAATTAATTGTATGACATAATTGTACTCGAGTAAGTTGAATATACTTGATGAAATCTTAAAGGTAATGTTATTTATATCATTTTTCAATTATATTAAATGATTGACACACAATTTCATACCCCAATTTAGGTATTCCAATCTAATAATAATCATAAGTTTGTGAATAAATCTTTGACTAATTTCTTTCAAAAGCAAGGCATCATTTATCATATAACATATGTTTACACATTACAACAGAATGTGAAAACCCCCCCCTTTGGAGCGGGCCCCGGCCCCCCCCCCCAAAAGAATGTGTACAATCCATTACTACAAAACTTAAAACAGCTCTTTGACGTAGCCCGAGCTTTGTGTTTTACTATGTATGTCTCTAAATATTGGTTTATATGATCTAATCTTTTCCAAACCCCACCACTCGCTAGAGCTTCGCACATGGGGTTCGCACTTTATGCATATCTCTTAACATTGTTAGGCCAATGTTATCATAACTGCAATATATCTTATAAATCGAATATCTGCTCATGTCATTGACTATCAAACTCCTTTGAGGATGTTATCAAGCTTCCACCATATTCCTTCAACTCTTAATATTTGTCCTAAGGTTTTTAGTTGTGTGTTTTGTTGATGTGTATCAACTCCATAGGAATAAACTTGATTCTTGTGATTTCAAATGTGTTTTTTTTTTTTTTTTTGCTTACTCGAATTCTCAAAAAGACTCTAGATGTTTTCATCCTCCCACATGTAAATACTCAAATTCTCAAAAGGACTCTAAGCACCTATCCTATTTTTATGGAGTAAATTTTTCTATCAAAAAACTATGGAAAAGATATTACCTTGTTTCTTGTTTCTTGTTTATATTGATGACATAATTGTCACATGTAATAATATAAGTGAAATAGAAAAGCTTCAATGTCACTTGGTGAAAGAGTATAAGATGAAAGATTTTAAGGGCTATAAATACTTTTTGGTCATTAAAGTATCCCGATCCAAGCAAGAAATTTTCTCTCATCATAAATATATCTTAGACCTCCTAGCTGAAATTGATAACCTGTGAACTTGCAGATACTCCAATTAAATGAATCATGGTCTAACTATCTATCCTAATCAAGTAGCAAAGAGAGATATCAAAGATTAGTTGAAAAGTTGATCTATCTAACTCATACCTAGACCTAATATATTATATGCAATTATTATTGTGAGTTAATTTATGCATAATTCGAATAATTGATACATAGATATTGTAAATCGTATTCTATCATATCTAAAATTCTCTCCTGATAAAGGTATTATATTTTCATCACATGGACACTTAAGATACTGACTTTGACTATGTTGGATCCAAATTGGATAAGAAGTCTACTTCCAAATATGTGTTCTTTGTAGGTAGTAATTTGGTGACTTCAAGAAGTAAAAAATAAAATATAATTCTTTGTCTAATGCATAAGTTGAATGTGTGCTTTCCATCATGTTACTATAGAGCTTACTTATGTATTCTTTTGCGAGACTTTGGTTATGACCCTCAAAAGCCAATGATATTATTTTGTGATAACACAGCCATCATCAAAATAATTAATAATCCAGTAGAGCATGATTGAAACAAACATATTGAAGTCATCAGAAATTACATGTATAATCTAAATTTTGGAGTAGATATTTCCTAAATTAAGAAAATGAATCAACAATCTAATATGATGATTCTTACGGTTCTTGATGTAATATATATGCACTAACTTGATAAAAAAAGTTAAAATGAATTATAAAAAGCTATATTTTTAGGTATATTATAATTGTAAATTGGGTTACCTAAAAGGGTTCTTTCTTAGATTTTCTACAATCTTATATAATATAGTTGTATTCTCTCAATAGAATAATATGAGTGCCTTGCTTGAGTCTGAGCATAGGGGCACCTTCAACAATTATGTTTACAACACTAAATCATATGAAAATTTAACACTTTCTTATTTCTTGTCATTCCTACACTATTCAATCAAAGTTTTAAAAATATTTAAAATCATGGGGCTCTATGCTAACCAAACTTAGGTAGCTAACATTCTCTCTGTTTTAACAAGATTTTTTGCATTACACCGCCTCTAATGTGTTTTCCAAATATTAAGAAATTCACATCCATATTTGTCAATGATGATACATCCAAACAATATCAAAACAATCAAGCTGTGATATGCGCCTAAAGATTATGAGTGCAAAGCTCAAACTCTCGATAGAAATGCTAAAAACTCACCTACAGTACCAGGGTCAACATGTACATAGAAACTTGCACCGACAATCAGATAGCAAAGAATGAGCATTAATCCTTTAAAATAATTAGACGTTCCTTCCTGCAAATAGCTCAACACAAAAATTATAAGGACAACTGATCCAAGAGGAGGACAAAGAAAGTATTGGGAGGGGGGAAAGTGACAACCCAGTCAACATGCCCCAGAAATATGGCTATCTTTTTCTTTCCTTTTTTAAAAAACATCAATATATCAGCCCAACTTCATTTGATTTCCATTAAAACAAAACCAAGATGACAATTAATGAAAAAATTCCAAATCCAACTAATTAAACCCATAAATTCATATAATAAATTTAAAAATATACAAAAAAAAATACTGAGTCATAATTTATTGGAAAAGCTTAAGGAAACCAACCTGCAACAAGAAGGCAACAACTAAGACAGTTATAAATAGTGTTGCTGTCTCAAAAAGTTGAAAATTTAAGTCCATTGGACGCCCCATCATCCAGCCGATAACCACACAAAAAGGAATCTGCAGTAATCACAAGAATTGAAATTTTAGTAGTTTACCTTGCCAGAAAAGGACACCACAAAATATAGACTTTTAGTTTATAAATTTTCCATATTAAACATAAGTACAATATGGAAGATGTAATAAAAAGCACATAAACACAACCTCAAGAATGAAGCCATACTTTTATGGGTGACCTGGAAGGAATGGAATAGCTGTATATTTGACAATATTGATAATTCAATTCAGGGAGTCAAAGGCCATTTGTGAGCTATGTTTTTAGATAATGCCATGGGTTGTAATGTCCCTTCTTCATATGGTGTCTTTAATATCCCGGTCCCTTGTACTGTTTCCTGCCACTTCCTGAGTGTTTTAATAAAAGCATATTTTTTCTAATTAAAAAAATGAAGCCATACTATGACTAATGAATCAGCCATCGATGGATACATTATATTATTATAATATCCACAATACAAAGAAAGTTAACATTCTAAAATGTGGTAGGCAATTCTGGTACCATATAACACTAGGTTTTGACCAACTAGTTTGGATTATTTTAAAAAGTGACTATTTTTATAAGTGAATTTTATTAGAAAAGAAGCACACAAGAAGTGCACAAGAAAGAGAATACAAAAAGAGCACATGTAAAAAAAATTCAGCTCTAAAAGAACAAACTGAGATAACATAAAAAAATAAGAGAGACGAAAATACTCAAATCCATCCAATCAATCCCAAAGGCACCAAACAAAGCTTAAGCTCATCCAAGCAGCATTCACAACCCTAAAAAAAGACGAGTATTCCGCTCTAGTCAGAGACACCAAATGATGCAATGAAGAATAGCGCTCCAAACCGTATACTTTCTATCCACCCACTCCGGCTAGGAGGAGAAAAGCCCATGAACACTATAATGCATCACCCAAGACAAACCAAAAAGCCCGCCCACCGACTCTCCGGCTGCCTTACACATGTAACACAGAAATCAACATTTCATGCCTATGCACCATGCATAACTGAGATTTTCTTCATCATGCACTACTACTACTACTACATCCAATTCAGTAACTTCAATATTGAGAATGCCCTATAGAATTTTTTCCTTATTACTTAAATACCCCAAAAGTATTATCTTTCCCCAATAATTTGTTTTTTATCCTCCTTAGGTGACAATCACAAGCTAACCAATTCACTCTTTAGAACACGATTGTGCAAAATCCATCATGAGAATCGGAAAATCACAGCAGCTGATGCTATCTGGTCCCAGCAAAGCTCTCGGTTGACAAAGGCAAAACAATCACAGGCTGCTACCTGAAACCAACACCACCCTACCACTGCTGCTCAAACAACAGCTACTCCTTGATGATGAGGCTGCTCAGACGGATCCAATAAGCCCCCTAGAGAACCATCCCTGGTAACCTGGTTACCCTTATCAGATCCCCAAAATCCTCATTCCTCATTTGTGTATTCCTATGTTCATCAATATCCACATGTTTTACTTTCCCTAAAACAATTACACCAACAAAATACCCAAAATTAGTTTCCCTAATCAAGCAAGTCCCATTAAGGAAGGGACAGAAGAATGGAAGGAAGGTGATTAATGAATCGAATTAATCAATTTGTTTAGACTCAGAGATAAGAAATATCATCTTCAGCTCTTAATTGTCTGCATCCACAGCATAAAGGGTAGCAGGCAAACGCTGGGCTTGAACAATCTAGACAGTTGCCACTCTTTTGCGCAAGTGAACAGGACCATCCATGATCACTATCAGTTACATTTGTAGCACTAAAGCTGAGCAAAAGTGGGTTCAATCCAGCTATTGGACAAAGTGTAGAAAGCTGGAGGAACAGTATTTGTGAGGTGATCTAATAGGTCTATTATATAAATGTAGAATCAGAAAGTAATCAGTACGCCTATCATTCTTCCAATAGATCTAAGGGTCTATGCATGAAGCCGTTTGGACCACTGATTGCAAGCATTCAAAAAAGGAAATCCCCCATACAGCCAGGCAATGTCTCACGCTAAGAGAACCTTGAAGACTTGTTGGACATCAATAAAGTGAGCTGTGGAATGACTTTTCACTACTTGGTAAATTGATATGCTCATGGAAAAGGTAAGTCAGCAATATAGTCTAAAGTCAGGCAAAAGGAAGAATCACATTACAGTACTGGATTGGGTCTACAAGAGGTGTCAAGTTTGTGAGGTCCAAAGAATGCTCCCAGCTGATAGAGGGCAAGCTCTTATCTCTGCCATACCTCATCCTACTTCTTAGTCATTTGTGGGTCAAGAAGCAAGCAAACTTTTTTTCTATCTCAAAAGTTACGCATGCACTAGCACGTTAACACTTTCCATCTTTAAGCTGACTTGCAATCAAAACTTTTATTGAAGCTGTGAGCTGCATTAACTTTGCAACAAACTGCAGGTACTTTGCTTTCAAATAAGGACTCAAATCTCCCCTCCGTACTCCATACCCATTCTTTTGAGATTACCGCCTCCTTTTCATTTCCAATTTCTCCTTTTGTTCTACTTAGGTGAAGCAATCCAAACTCTCAATAGAATATAAAAACTATATTCAATCAGCACAACCTGTCTATGTGATGACTTCTAAGAAACAAGAAAACCTCCTACTATGTCAAGAGGCATCTTCTTGATGCATTTATTCCAAAAAGGAAATCTTGATCCACATTGGGTGAGCAAGCTGGTTCCCCTGCATAGATTTGTAGGAAATTGTCAGCCCATATTAGGTCAGTTCATTATTCCCTTTTATTCCATTATGATTCGCTACGTGTGGATGGGCTCAACTCTCTCTCATGTAATCGTAATCCTACCTCTATTTTATAAAGACACGACATAGACCCACCCACCTAGTGTTGGTCTTCTCATCAGCGGTGCAACCAAGAGCTGTCGGCTATGCCGTTGTTTCCTGACCAAGTGGTATCAGCTTTGTTGTCATGGGACCTAGCAGGCATATATCATCAGCTTTTTGCAATGACTACAGAAGATGATCAACAAAAGAGGACGACTTCTGCAGCTATATTGCGGCTGATAACATTATTTATATTTAAATCCATATTGATACATGCATAATTTTCATTGCGTTATCCCTGTTGGAATACGGAGTTATCAAGAAAAAGAGAATCAAGAATTGGGACGAAGACGATATCTTTTATTATATCACGTGTAACAACACAGTTCATTCAACTACATATTTATACAAGTCCCAATATGGGAAATTCCCGTTATACCCTTAATACACCCCCCTCAAGATGGCTTGTAGGGATTTGATACGGCCATCTTGTGTAACATGGAATGAAATAACGTGGGAGGTAGCGGCTTGGTGAACATATCAGCAAGCTGATACTGAGACCGAATAGGCATCAATTTGAGTGTGCCAGATGCCACCTTTTCACGAATAAAATGGCAGTCGATTACAATGTGTTTGGTTCGTTCGTGAAAGATAGGGTTAGAGCCGATATGTATGGCAGCATGATTGTCACAGAATAGAAGGGCAGGATCAGATGTAGGTATCTGAAAATCCCTAAGTAATTGCTAAAGCCAAATAATTTCAGCAGTAGCAGATGCCAAGACACTATCAGCACATAACCCATCAGCACCCACAGAAGATCTGCCAGAACAAACACAGACCCCCACAACTGTCACCCAACTACAGTGAAGGAGAAGATGGTCAATATGTTCTCCTGTACACTTGCAAAGAGGGAACCTACCCACCATCGACAATCCCCTCCATTGAAGTTGCTCCATAGTAAGGACCTTACCACAAACAGCCTCCCAGGAAAGGAAAAAAGAAACTAAATTTAGTACGGATATTGGGAAATTATGGAATTGATCTGGGAGTTGGCTTGCCATCAGTTTAAATCATATTAGCAAGCCATTCCAGATGGGATTGCAGCACAGGAGCTTACTTGTAGTACATCATGCCAAGATTCAGAAATGTTTGTCCAAAAAGATCAAAATCAATGTTCAATGCAACAATTCAGACTATCGAAAGGTGAGAACCAAGCTCACCTTTGTAAGCCAATCCCCATTTTCTTCTTTAAGAATTTTATTGAATGGAGAATCACCCACTTTACTGCAAATCTAAATGCAGAGCAGATGGCTTTGTCGACCAAAAACCTCAAGGGCTTGTGGTTGTAATAGTGTAATTATCCCCTTCATAAATATATATATATATATATATATATATATATATATAGATACAAAACAAGAATACTAGAATACGCATAATGAATATATACATGTCTAAAAAACATAATTTTAATCATAAATAATACCAATTGCAATCATCAAGTTACCACCTTTAACAAAAATAATGCATAAAAAATCAAAAATAGAAAATCTAACAGTCCAACATAAGTTACTTGCACTACATAAGATATCGTCTGAGCCACATCATGGTTCTCAGTTGCGGTCGCCACAGTCATTGTGTCGCGGTCGCGGACATCGCGTTATATCTCGGTGAGATACAACTTTAGGCATAAAATAATATTTAATTATTTAAAAAAATATAAAAAAAATTAAAAAAAAAACAAATAATCACATTTAAATCATTAACCAATGTAAATATATAATTTAGATAACATAATATGAGTTATTATATTAAAAAAAATACTAGCGCATTATTGAAGTATTAAAATAAATATATTATTATATTTTCATGATTTATAATATAACACATAAATTTTTAATTGACATTTAACTTTTATAATATTTATTTAATAATAGAATAGGTAATTATTAATCGAGATGTATAATTATAAATAAAAATAACTCTTAATATTAATTTAATAACATTTATTTACTTAAATTAACTAAATGCATTAAAAATTATAATTTGAAGTTAAATTTATAGTTTACTTATTTTATTTGACATCCTAAAATAAAAATATATTATAATTATTTATCAAAATAATTTATAAAAATATAATAATTTAATAATTAATATCATTTTTATCTTGATTAATTTATATTAATAATATTTTTATCTAAAAATAAGATATAAAATATAAACTAATAAACATAAAACATATTAAACTATTTTAATTTTAATTTTTAGTTATCAATAAATATACTAATTCATGCTATTTTTATTAATTAATATATAAATTAATGTTATTTTTATAAATAAGTTATACTTATATTCATTATTTTTATTATTTCTTTTTTTTTCTATTATTCACGCTACTAGGACTTCGACTAAGGGATGACGAAAGGGACAACAACGATGATGACGACCAAAGAGGGACGACGGCAACACAGAGGGACAACGACGCAGAGGGACGGTGATGATGACGCAGAAGGACGACAATCGACTTCGACCAAGGAGGGACGACAGCGACTTCGACTTCGACGATCGACAATTGTTGGTACGTCAAGACATGGGATGATGACTTCGATGAGGGTGTATCGTTGCTTCTCAGTCAAGATCTTGGATGGAATGGAGCGTATCAGACATTTTGTTGCTTCTCAGCCAAGATTTCGGACGAGATCTACAAGATGAAAAAGGTTCATGTATCATCCCTGGATCTTGGATCGAAACCCTCTGATACTGTGATGTATCGTCCGCGATTTCTCTGACTTAGACAATATTGCGAACCATGGGCCACATTCAATCAAAAATACTTTGTTATTGAAATGTATATATAAATATATATATAATTACCATTTAGAACATTAGTAGCATATTTCTTATACGAGTTTGTTTCCCTTATTTAGGAAAAAAAGTCAAAAAAATTATTCCCACGACAAAAGCTATATAGTTAACTTTTTCTATTGATTTGTATCGTATTTTTTAATATATTAAAAAGTACCGTTCACTCTATATAATTATTAAATTATAAAAAAAATAATAAAATAATAATTGAAAGATAAAAATAAAAAAAGATAAATAAATGATAAAAATAAAAAATAAAAATATTATTTTAATAATATAGCAAAATAATAAAGAGAATTTATTGTAATCTATATTTATATAGGAACGCAAAAAATAATTTAAATACGTAAATTTAAGAAAGATGATAGAAAAACTATTGTTAGTGTCCTCATAGCCTAGGCTTGCCTAATAGGTCATTTAAGCTATAGGCACCGCTGTGTTTTTAATATATAATATAAATAACCCTTAGTGCTAAAAGGATAGATTCTTGAGAATATGGTATCTGGCAATACAATAATCATGACAACCTCAAGCCTGATAATTAACATGCACACAACTGACTGGTGCCCGTATTCCAAAGTGCTTTAGTTATCTATTTATTAATTTATTATTGACTTTGGAAGTCAATATAAAGGGAAGAGTAGCAAGTAATCTTTTCCTTATTACTTTCCATTAACAACTGAAAATTTTAATCAATTCTTAACGACTGCAATGCCATATTGAACATAATTACATGAGCTAGATATATCACTATGAAATGATCAAATCAGACATTGCTTTTCCTGGAAAATATGGATGTGACGAAAAGAAGCTAGTTTCACACCTTCTTCAGAATTTTATTTCTGCTGACCATTTTTATAAATACACCTAAAAGGTATAAATGTGGACATTTCCATAATTAACACTGCATCACCGTTCATGACATTAAAAAATAATAATAATTAAAAGTTCGGTTTTGACATCTCAATGCTACAAATATCCAGATGCTGTTGAGAAAAGAAAAAAGAAATACCATAAAAACCAATGGGCATCAAGTCAAAAACTATGGTTTGATGTATCAGTGTGTACTGTGGGCTTAAAAATTAAAATATTCAACTTTATGACCTACCGCAAACATGGATATCTGTGTTGAAGATCCTATAGCCACTCCCAATGAAATGTCCTGCTTGGAAAATTTGTGTACATTATAACAAAATTAAAGAAAAAATAGATAAAATTGGGAGCCACACAAATAAATACTTACTAGTTTGTCTTTCATCGCAAACATGATAGCACTCGCATGTTCAGCAGCATTCCCCACAATGGGAAGCAGGATGACACTTATAAAAGCAATTGGCATTTTCCATGCAACAGAAGCTCCCTACAATCAACCAACCATAAGGTTCCTAACCTTTTAAGGTAGAAAAGAACATATTATGTGTTCCAAAACAGTACCAAATAACCTTCCATTCAATTGAAATATATATAAATAATTAAAAAAAAAGTGCATAGTGCCTTTCACAGAGAAGTTCAATTTATAACGATTCATTAAAATCTCTTGAATAGAGAGCCATAATCACAATGATAATTAAACGTATCACATAGAAATCAATTCTACCTAAAAAACTCCTTCCCTGTGGGAAAGGTAACAAATAAACTGGAGTCCTTGGCTTAAAACACTTTATTGTAATTAAGCTTAAGATTATAACAACAGAAACTGTGAAATACTTTATAGTTCAACAAAGGAGAGAAAAAAGCAAATAAATGGGATATACCTCAATGGTATCAACTAAATAATCTGATAAAACAGAAATCCACCCAGTCAGTATAAAAAGCCAAATTATTGATTCGCATTTAGAGATCTCAGGAGCTTCATCATCATCAGAGCATTCACCACTCTGATTTGCCTCCTGCATTCATAACACTTCACATAATTAGTGCAAAGTGAGAAGAACCCATAAATTAAAGTTCTGGATAATATAAACGAAAATGTACCTCACCAACAGGAGCATATAATACATTTTGGCTCTTCAACTGGAAAAAAAGAAAACTGACGTATGCTACAAGCATAACACAGCTGCTAAACCTTGAAAGTGCCAGTTCCGACTCATGAAAATGCACCTCAGTGTGTGTGAACTGGAGAACAGCTGGAAAGAGAAGACCCATGACAGCCATCAACAGCAATCCAGAGTTCACAATCGCAGTTCCCTGCATTCCAGAGTTATCTCTTGAAAAAATCAATGGCTATAAAAACTAAAGAGGGGAAAACTCAAACAGAATGTAAATATTTTACCTTGTTAAACACTTGTTCTTTCTTATTAAATACCATTCCACCACAAAAGAATGCACATCCAAGCACTAGTAACATGTTTGATAGAATGGAGCCCAACAATGATTGTTGAACAACACGAATCAATCCATTTTGCAGTGCATGGATGGATATAATTAGTTCTGTTGCATTCCCAAAAGTAGCATTGAGTAAGCCTCCAACTGTAAAATATACGTTGGTAGGTCAAATATTACAACAAGCATATTTCAACAACAACTAAAAAAGATGGATTAGCACCGCATAGATTAAAAAATAAATAACTATGATGACAACAAAATCAGCTAGAAACAAAAGTATTTTGGTAATGTATGAGGTGAGGTGAAAATACAAATTTACAATACGAATGTCATTTCTGTTATAACTACAAATGAAAGTGTTAGGGGTTTAGACCAACAAAAGTGATTTTAATATTCATGATGAGGGCGGTTTAACTGGTGAGCCAAGGTCTCACCATTGGGAAAATGACAGGGAAAAAGATTTAGACAAGTTGGTGATCTTGGAATTATATAAATGAACTATAAAGGTCATTATAGAAGTTCCACCAAGAAAATGTAACCAATCAATTACCTGTAGGTCCAGTGAAGAATGCAAGCTGCCTGTACATAAATTATATATATAGAAGCAAAAGACTACATTAGTAAGTAATATTGAGTTCAACCACAACAGGATATAAGAGGGAAAGGCATGAAATATTACTCTGTCGTATAACCTAAGCGCTCAGCCAATGGTGTTATTCCCAATAAGCATAGGAAGAAAACCCAACCCTCCTGTTCATCTCACAAAATAAACATTACCACAAGCCACTGAATAAACAGCAAAAACTGATATAGAGTATTGCAACTTACACGATCGCCATATAGAATATGGACCAAGATTGCTATAGGCCCAAAAGGCATAAGCAGATTTAGTTTGTTTGAAAATACAACAATCTTTAGGCTCCTATAAATGCTATTACTTGGCCATATGGAAGGAGAACCAAGCGGGGCGGTATGCATCGAACCTATCCTTGGGGAACTTGTCTCAAGGCCAAAGAGACTCTCCTCCTCAAACCCATGCATTGATTTATCTTCCACTGTTCCCATCTGCAAAACAAACGAGCGCCATTTTAGAATCATCACTGACCAGCAATACGCTAATAAATTTAGGTGGCATTTGGTCACAGTCACGGTGTCAATTTTTGCATTTTGTTTCCTGTTTTGTGCTGTTTTGACTGTTGATTTCAAAACTGTAAAAACAAAAAACACATGTCTGGAACTGTGGAGTGGCATAAAAGGAGTGTTTCGGATTGTTTTAGCATTGTTAACTCATTCTCCAAAGGTTATTCTTAATAATTTTTATTAGAAAAAAAAAAAAACATAACCTGATCACACGGACCTTTGGACATTTATCATTGGGTTGGATCCCCACAGTTATCATCCAAAAATCTCAGCCATCCATCTCGTTATAGATGGTTGATGATGGTGATTCCCAATTTAAGGGATTTTTGAACTGGCCTGGCCTGACAGTTCCCGACAGGTAAGGCTGCAGGGAATCCAACTAATTTTATAATACCACTGTTACTCACTAGACAAAGCTCAGTCCTAAGGATATAATACAAATAAACCAGGGAAAAACTCACTTCCATTTCAGCCCGTAGTCCAACCGATTGTAACCTATGACCCATTGCCCTCTTCTTCTATTCAGAGGATGTCGATGTCCATCCAGGGTTCCGCATGCAGAAATGATGGCCGAACTTCACTACCCACAAATAAAACAAACACATCCTACGGGAAGGAACAAACGAACAAATGTCTTAAACTTTATGGGAAATGCAGTGCATAACCAACTCTAGCAACCAATTTCATATTAATTTGAGAGCCGCTAATTCATCCTTCATGGCGTAAATGCTACATTTTTAACACCATAATTCACACCCCAAAACCACAGAATCTATCCCCAAAAAATTAACAATTTAAAAATCCCAAGATCTCTCCGCACAAATCAACGAACCTTTGCAGGATGTAGAGGAGTTGAGTGGAGACCGAGCGCTGGTAGTTATTTGGATAATTTGGGAGTGAAATATGAAATAGGAGCGAAATTAAACTCGCGGGTGATTAAAGAACAAGAAATTAGGGATGAAATTAGGGCATGGAATCAAAGAGGCCCATAGTAATCAAACATACACTTCGGTTGTTGTTTGTTTGCCGTCGGGTTTGGATATATCTAGGATTTGGGCTTCTTGACGGATGCGGCTTTTCTAAGAATAGGAACGACATCGTAAAAAATAAGGAACCAGCATCCACGTCCATCAGTTGACCGTAGCGTCGTTTGGGTTCTGTTGAAGTCTCATTTCAAATATGTAAATAAATTAAAGGACAATATTTAATTTTCCTAAATACAAACAAACTAAAATCTCCCTGAATAAAATTTTCCTATATTAAAATCTTCAACCTTTTTTTTTATAAATACTTATATTTTTATCCTGCACGAACTATATTTCCTTTTTAGGGACAATATTAAACAAAATTTTGGACAATCGGAAAGTATTAATATTATAAGTTCTACTTGTATTAGGCTATATTTATTTACATTTTTATCTCTAAATTATAATTCTCCATGTTTTAAAAAAGAAATTTTCTCTTTATTTACTCTCTAATCTATTAACAACTATTTTTTTCTATTGTTAGTTCCCACCAATCTATTGTTTCTCTTTATTTTTACTCTCAAATCTATTTTTTCTATTTTTTTCCTATTTTTTCTATCTTTAACAAACAAAAATAAATAACTGTTTTTAAATACAAATGGAAATGCCCTTGAGTTTGGAAGATGCCCTGAGTCTATTAGCTCAATACTTATTTTTTAATATATACTAATTATTGAAGTTCTAAAATCTCATTCCAAACATGGTATTTATTTTGGATAAGCTTGTAATAATAAATAATGCTAAAATTTTTTAAATTTCATTCCATGTACTCGGAAAAAAGTTATGAAATCTTTTTTTATTGGAATATTGAAGCTTTTATCTATTTTAAAGCTTAATTTTATTGATTTTATGAAAAAGTTGAAAACATATGCCAAAAGTGCTAGAACTTAATAAATATAATATAATTTTATCTGATTTAAAAACTCATAAAAATTATATGAAATTCATGAGTAAAAAAATATAAGGGCATATTTGGTTTAGTTATTTTCTATTATCGTTTTTAAAATAGTATAAGTGTTTTCAAGTACCAAAATATTTATTAGATTTTGAAAATAATAATATAAAACAAATAAATCAAACATGTCATAAAGCTTCAT